>CAUYUJ010014576.1:0-12500 GCA_963575745.1 Prorocentrum cordatum | reverse complement strand
CCGCTCGATGTTTCCTCCTTTTTCACTCAAGGCGGCGTGCCCCCTCGCCGCCGAAGCCGCCGTCCCAACAAAACCAGCGTTCCCGCTCGAGACTTCCGTTTGTTCCACGCTGGGCGATCGCCCTACTCTCAGCATTGGCGCCGCTCCCAGCAACAACAGCAGCCCTGCTCGAGACGTCCTCTTGCTTATTCAGGGCCAGGTCCTTGCTTCACCGCCGACAGCCCCCATCCCCATCAAGGCAATCTCGTCGTTCAAGAATTCCTTGCGCGTTACCCTTCGCTGGGGTTCCACTGGCGGTCTCGCGTCGGCGCGGCAATGTCGAAATTCCTCGGAGGAGGTGTTTGCAAGACCTCGTTGGGTGGGAGATCTGGGAATGGGAATAACGGGCCCCGCTATAGAACAAGATGCTTCGTCTGGAAACATCGCGCATGAGGGTAAAATGATTATTGTTGTTGTTGGTGGTGTTGCTGTTGTTGTTACGAGCGACGTTTGCTGGCGCCGGTATGCACGGAGTAATCGAACTCGATTACTCCGTGTATCCGATACACGGAGTAATCGAGTGCGGTTTCTCCGTGTATCCAATATACAGGTTCCAATAGGAATCCAATTTGAAGATGCTTTGGGTACACGGAGTAATCGAGTTCGATTAGTCCGTGTATCCGATGCACGGAGTAATCGAGTGCGATTACTCTGTGTACCTAGTATACAGGTCCCAATAGGCATCAACTTAGAATCTGCCTCGGGTACACGGAGTAATCGAGTGCGATTGCTCCGTATCCAATATACAGGTTCCAATAGGAATCCAATTTGAATTTGCCTCGGATATACGGAGTAATCGAGTTCGATTAGGCCGTGTATCCGATGCACGGGGTAGTCGAGTGCGATTATTCCGTGTACCCAGCATACAGGTTCCAATAGGAATCGGATTTGAATCTGCCTCGGATACACGGAGTAATCAAGTTCGATTACTCCGTGTATCCGATACACGGAGCAATCGAGTGCGATTTTTCCGTGCATCCGATACACGGAGTAATCGGATCCCGCGAGCGCCCAAAAGTGGCCCACCCCTTTTCAGAGCCAGGTTCGCCCAATTTATTGAACACAATTCAATGATAAAAGGACTTTGATTGGCGACGACAATGTTTCCCAACCATCCTGTGGTGTTGGGTCTTCGCTTTGAAGACACAGCGCCCCGCGTTCATTCCTCCTCCTCGCCCCTCTGCCCCATCATCAGCATCAGCATCATCATCATCATCATCATCATCATCATCATCATTAACATCACCATCGACGTCATCATCACCATCCTCATCATCATCATCATCATCATCATCATCATCATCATCATCATCATCATCATCATCATCATCATCATCACCGTCATGATCGTCATCATCACCCTTTTTTCGGTACACGCCTCACAGGTATCGTGGCCGGAGCTCAACCGACGGTTCCAGTGGGGGTGCCCGCATGCGTCCGCCACACCGAGCACAGCGCTTCGTGGCCCCATAGGGAGCTCCAGCGAAGGCCCCAGTGGGGGTGCCCGCCACACCAAGCACAGCGCTTCGTGGCCCCATAGGGAGCTCCACCGAAGGCCCCACTGGGGGTGCCCGCATGCGTCCGCCACACCCAGCACAGCGCCTCGTGGCCCCATAGGGAGCTCCACCGAAGGCCCCAGTGGGGGTGCCCGCCACACCCAGCACAGCGCTTCGTGGCCCCATCGGGAGCTCCACCGAAGGCCCCACTGGGGGTGCCCGCATGCGTCCGCCACACCCAGCACAGCGCTTCGTGGCCCCATAGGGAGCTTCACCGAAGGCCCCAGTTGGGGTGCCCGCGTGCGTCCGCCACACCCAGCACAGCGCTTCGTGGCCCCATAGGGAGCTCCACCGAAGGCCCCAGTGGGGGTGCCCGCACGCGTCCGCCACACCCAGCACAGCGCTTCGTGGCCCCATAGGGAGCTCCACCGAAAGCCCCAGCGGGGGTGCCCGCATGCGTCCGCCACACCCAGCACAGCGCTTCGTGGCCCCATAGGGAGCTCCACAAAAGGCCCCAGTGGGGGTGCCCGCCTGTGTCCGCCACACCCAGCACAGCGCTTCGTGGCCCCATAGGGAGCTCCACCGAAAGCCCCAGTGGGGGTGCCCGAATGCGTCCGCCACACCCAGCACGGCGCTTCGTGGCCCCACGGGGAGTTCCACCGAAGGCCCCAGTGGGGGTGCCCGCATGCGTCCGCCACACCCAGCATAGCGCTTCGTAGCCCCATAGGGAGCTCCACCGAAGGCCCCAGTGGGGGTACCCGCATGCGTCCGCCACACCCAGCACAGCGCTTCGTGCCTCCATAGGGAGCCCCACCGAAGGTCCCAGTGGGGGTGCCCGCACGCGTCCGCCACACCCATTACGGCGCGCCCCTCACGCGTGTCGTGCCCCACCGATAACGGCACCCACAATGCGTTATTCACAATTGGATATGGTTAGGTCCTTCGCCAGGCTAATTCCTGAAAGCTTGGGCTCGCGAGCGCCCAAAAAGTACCACTCCGTGCATCGGATACACGGAGTAACCGAGCTCGATTACGTCGTGCACCCGATACACGGAGCAATCGAACGCGATTACTCCGTGTATCCAAACTACAGGTTCCAATTGGAATCAAATTAGGATACGCCTCGGGTACACGGAATGATCGAGTTCGATTATTCCGTGCATCCGATACACGGAGCAATCGAGTGCGATTATTCGTGTATCCAATAGACAGGTTCCAATAGGAGTCCAAGTACACTTTGCATCCGGCACACGGAGTAATCGAGTTCGATCACTCCGTGCATCCGATACACGGAGTAATCGGATCCTGCGAGCACCCAAAAGTGGCCCACCCCTGCAGAGCCAGGTTCGCCATTTTTTAATCAAGATCCAACGATCAAATGACATGGTTTGGCGACGTCATTTATGTGTACATACATACATATATACATATATATATATATATATATATATATGTGCATGTATATGTATATATATACACAAGCGAAATAAGAAAAACATGAAGACAATAAAAAAACAGAAAATGCAAAAAGGCAAACTACCCCGCGAGCGCCCAAAAGTGCCACTCCGTGTATCGGATGCACGGAGTAATCGATACCGATTACGTCGTGTATCCTACACACGGACTAGTCGAGTGCGATTATTCCGTGTATCAAATAGACAGGTTCCAATAGGAATCCAGTTAACATCTGCCGCGGATACCGAGAAATTGTGCTCGATTACTCTGTGTATCCGATGCACGAAGTAATCGAGTGCGACTACTCTGTGCATCCAACATACAGGCCCCAATAGGAATTCAATTCGAATCGGCCTCAGATACAAGGAGAAACGAGTTCGATTACTCCGTGCATCGGGTGCACGGAGTAATCGTCAGCGATTACTCCGCGTATGCAATATACTGATTCCAATAGGAGTCCAATTAGCATCTGCCGCGAGGCGATCGAGTTCGATGACTCCATGTATGCGACGCACGGACGATTACTCCGCGCAACGGGTACACGGAGTAATCGGATCCCGCGAGCGCCCAAAAGTGGCCCACCTCTTCAGAGCCAGGTTCGCTGGCTTCTTGACAAAATCCAATGATAAAATCAACGTTTTTGGCGACGACATTTTTTTCCTCGAAGCCTGAGCCCGCGAGCGCCTGAAAGTACCAGTCCGTGTACCGGATGCACGGAGTAACCGAGTTCGATTACTCCGCGTATCCGGTACACGGAGTAATCGAGTGCGATTACTCCGTGTATACAATATACAGGTTCCAGTAGAATCCAATCAGAGTCTGCTTCGGATACGCGGAGTAATCGAGTTCGAATTTTCTGTCCACCCGATACACGGAGTAATCGAGTGCGATTTCTCCGTGTATCCAATATACAGGTTCCAATAGGATTCGAATCTGCCTCGGGTACACGGAACTTTCGAGTTCAATTACTCCGTGTATCCGATACACGGAGTAATCGAGTTCGATTACTCCGTGCATCCGATACACGGAGTAATCGTGTGCGATTACTCCGTGTTTCCAATATTCAGGTTCCATTAGGAATCCAACTAGAATCAGCCTCGGACACACGGCATAATCGAGTGCGGTTACTCCGTGTATACAATATACAGGTTCCAATAGAAATCCATGTAGAATCTGCTTCGGATACACGGAGTAATGGAGTTCGATTGCTCCGATATCGGGTACACGGAGTTATCGAATTCGATTACTCCGTGCATCCGATGCACGGAGTAATCGGGCCCCGCAAGCGCCCAAATGTTGCCCACCCTTTTAGAGCCACCTTCGCCCATTTTCTTTACAAATCCAATGATCAAATGACCGCTTTTGGCGACGCCCATTTTTTCTGAAAATTTGAACCCGCGAGCGCCCAAAAATACCAGTCCGCGCGTGGGATACACGGAGTACCCGAGTTCGATTACTCCGTGTATCGGGTACACGGAGTAATCGAGTGCGATTACTCCATGTATCCAATATACATATTCCAATAGTAATCCAATTCGAATAAGCCTCGGATCCACGGAGCCATCGAGGACGATTTTTCCGTGTATCCATTTTACAGGTGCCAATAGGAATCCAAGTGGACTCTGCCTCGGATGCACGGAGTAATCGAGTTCGATGACTCCGTGTATCCGATGCGCGGAGCAATCAAGTGCAATTACTCCGTGCATCCAATCTACAGGGTCCAATAGGAATCCAATTACAAGCTGCCTCGGGTACACGGAGCCATCGAGTGCGATTGCTCCGTGTCTTCAATAAACATGTTCCAATAAGAATCCAATTAGAATCTGCCTCGGGCACACTGAGTAATCGAGTGCGATTACTCCGTGCACCCGGTGCATTGAGCAGTCGAGTGCGATTTCTCCGCGTATCCAATATACAGGTTCCAATTGGAATACAAGTAGAAACTGCGTCGGATACACAGAGTAATCGTGTGTGATTACTCCGTGCATCGGATACACGGTGTAACTGAGTGCGACTACTCCGTGTATCCAATATACAGGTTCCAATAGGGATCCAAGTAGAATCTACCTCGGATACACGGAGTAATCAAGTTCGATTATCCCGTGTGTCCGATACACGGAGAAGTCGAATGCGATTCTCCGTGTATCCAAAACACAGGGTCCAATAGAAATCCATGTAGAACTTGCCTCGGATCCACGGGGTAATCGATTTCGATTACTCCGCGCAACCGATACATTGAGCAACCGAGTGCGATTATTCCGCGCATCCGGCAAACGGAGTAATTGGACCCCGCGAGCGCCCAAACGTGGCCCACTCCGTCAGAGCCAGGTGCGCCCAATCCATTATTCAAAACCCACTGTTAAAATGACCATTTGTGGCGACGCCAGTTTTTTTGTCTGAACACTTGAGCCCGCGAGCGCCCAAAAGTACCAGTCCGTGCATAATCGATTTCGATTATTCCGCGCATCCGATACACGGAGTAACCGAGTGCGATTACTCCGCGTAGCCAATATACAGGTTCCAATAGGAATCCAATCAGAATAAGCCTCGGCAGGGTACACGGAGCAATCGAGTTTGATTATTCCGCGTGCCCGATACACGGAGCAATCGAGTGCGATTACTTCGCGCATTCAATTTACAGTCCCCAAGAGGAATCCAATTAGAATCTGCTTCGGATACACGGAGTAATCGTTTTCGAGTACCCCGTGTATCCGATACACGGAGAAATCGAGTGCGATTTTCCCTATATCCAATATACAGGTGCCAATCGGGATCAATTTTGAATCTGCCTCGGGTACACGGAGCAATCGAGTGCGATTTTTCCGTGTACCCGATGCACGTTGTAATCGAGTGCGATTACTCCGTGTATCCAGTATACTGGTTCCAATAGAGTCAAATTATAATGTGCTTCCGATACACAGAGTAATCGATTCCGGTTACTCCGTGTATCCGATACACAGAGTAATCAAGTGCGATGCATCCGTGTATCCAATGTACAGGTTCCAATAGGAGTAATCGAGTTCGATTACTCCGTGTATCCAATATACAGGTTCCGACAAGATTTCAGTACTCTGCCTCGGGTACACGGGGCGATCGCGCTCGATTTGTCGGTGCATCCGACGCGCGGAGCAATCGCACTCGATTGTTCCCTGTACCGGATACACGGAGTAATTGTTTGCGATTACTCCGTGTAACCTATATGCAGGTTCCAATGGGAATCGAATTTGAATCTGCCTCGGATACACGGCGCAATCGAGTTCGATTACTCCGTGTATCCGATACACGGAGCAATCGAGTGCGATTTTCCGTGCATCCGATTCACGGAGTAATCGGATCCCGCGAGCGCCCAAAAATGGCCCACCCCGCCAGAGCCAGGTTTGCCCAATTCTTCCAACACAATCCAATGATAAAATGACCATGTTTGGCGACGCCATTGCGTTTCTGAAAACCTGGGCCTGCGAGCGCCAAAAATTACCACTCCGTGTATCCAATATAGAGGTTCCAATAGGAACCCAATTGGAATCTGCCTCGGATATACGGAGTAATCGAGTTCACTTACTCCGTGTATCCGATGCACGGAGTAATCGAGTGCGATTACTCCGTGTATCCATTATATTGGTTTCTATAGAAATCCAATTGGAATATGCCTCGGATGCCCGGAGCAATTGCGCTCGATTACCGCGCGTAGCCGATGCGCGGAGCAATCGAGTGCGATTACTCCGTGTACAATATACAGGTTCCAATACGAAACCAATTCGAATTTGCTTGAGATACACTGAGTAATCGAGTTCGGTAACTCCTGTTCATCCGACACACGAGTGCGATTACTCCGTGTATCGAACATACAGGTTTCATCCGGAACCCAATTAGAATATGCCTCGTGTACACGGAGTAATCGAGTTTGATAATTCCGCGCGTTCGATACACGGAGCAATCGATTGCGATTACTCCGAGTATCCAATATACATTCCCCAATAGGAATCCAATTAGAGTATGCCTCGGGTACACGGAACAATCGAGTTCGATTAGTCTGTCCACCCGATACACGGAGTAATCGAGTGCGATTACTCAGTGTATTCAATATACAGGTTCCAATGGGAATCTAATTAGAATGCGCTTCGGATAGACGGAGTAATCGATTGCGCTTACCCTGTGTATCCAATATACAGGTCCCAATAGGATTACAAGTACAATCAGTAATCGAGTTCGATTGCTCCGTTGCACCCCATACACGAAGCAACCGAGTGCGATTACTCCGCGCATCCAGTATACAGGTTCCAACCGGAATCAAATTTGTCTATTCCTCGGGTACACAAGGTAATCGAATCCGACTTTTTTGTGTTTCCGGAGTAGTCGAATTTGCGATTAATCCGTGCACCGGACACACGGAGTAATCGGATCCCGCGAGCGCCCAAAAGTGGCACACCCTTCCAGGGCCAGGTTCGCTTAATTTTTTGAACAAAGCCCAATGATAAAATGACCGCGCTTAGCGTCGCCATTTTCTCTGGAAGCCTGAGCCCGCGAGCGCCCAAAAGGACCACTCCGTGCATCCAATATACAGGTTCCATTAGGAATCCAGTTAGAATCTGCCTCGGGTGTGCAGAGTTTTCGAGTTCGATTACTCCACGTATCCGATACGCGGATTAATCGAGTGCGATTCTTCCGTGTATCCATTATACAGGTTCCAATAGGAAACCAATTGGAGTCTGCCTCGGATACACGGAGTAATCGAATTCGATTACTCCGTGTACCCGATGCACGGAGCAATCGAGTGCGATTACTCCGTGTATCCAACATGCAGGTCCCAATAGGAATCGACTTAGAATCTGCCTCGGGTACACGGAGCAATCGAGTGCGATGACCCCGTGTACTCAATATACATATTCCAATGGGAATCCAATTATCACTTGCCTCGGATACACGGAGTAAGCGAGTTCGATTATTCCGTGCATCCGATACTCCGTGTAACCAATATACAGGTTCCAATCTGAATCCAGTTAGAGTCTGCCTCGGGTACACGGAGCAATCGAGTGCGATCTTCCGTGCATCGGATACACGGACTAATCGAGTGCAGTTATTCTGCGTAGCCAACTGACAGGTTCTACTTGTAATCAAATTAGAATCAGCTTCGGATACACGGAGTAATCGAGTTCGATTATTCCGCGTATCCGATACACTGAGCAATCGAGTGCGCTTTTCCGTGCATCCGATTCACGGCGTAATCGGATCCCGTGAGCGCCCAAAAAAGGGCCCACCCTTTCAGAGCCAGGTTCGCCCAATTCTTTGAACAAAACCAAAAGACCATGTTTGGCGACGCCCACTTTTCTGAAAGCCTGAGCCCGCGAGCGCCCAAAAGTACCACTTCGTGTATCCAATATAGAGGTGCCAATAGGAATCCAAGTAGAATCTGCCTCGGATGCACGGAGCTTTCGAGTTCGATTGGAGCCCGTTTCTTTATTGCTTGGGGCATGACGTGCGTCATGGCCCCCGCTCCCCCCCCCCTATGACGCAACGCTCCCCCCCCAGTGCGCTCAGGGCACTGCCGCCGTGCGCATTGGGATCCGCGTAGGTGTCTGCGTAGGAATCCGCATAGGTGTCTGCTCCGCAGGCGTCGTCGTCGTCGTCGTCGTCGTCGTCCGTCGTCGTCGTCGCTCGTGGTTCGTCGCTCGTCGCTCATCGTCGTCGTGCGCGCGGACGCGGCTGGAGCCTGTTTTTTAGTCCGGGCCGATGACGGCAATCATCTGGGGGGGCGGGGGTCGATGACGTCACGTTTCGCGCCAACGGCGTCAGGGAATGCTTAGGAATGACGGAGGACGGGTAGCACGAACATGTAGGTGGCGATGTGCACCACAACGCCTGTGTACATCACAGTGCCCGCGTGCACCGCAGCGCCTGTGTACACCACACCGCCGATGTACACCACAGCAGCCGCGTGCAACACAGCATCAGTTTGTGCCACCGCGCCTGCGGGCACAGCAGCTTTTGCGTACACCACAGCGCCTCCGTACCCCACATCAGCCGTGCGCAACACAGCATCAGTGTACACCACAATGCCTGCGTGCATTGCAGTGCCTGTGTACGCCACGGCGCCTGTGTGCACCACATCAGCCGTGTGCAACACAGCACCATTGTTGCGTATAGAATTTCAGAAGGGATCCTTGTGACAAAATGGAGCGCATGTGGATCCCAGCGAAAACAATGGAAAACAAATCCTCATGGACAAAGGAGCGCCGCTGGAGTCTACGAGTCCCCCCGAGTCCGCCCGCATCACCCTAACTCCCATTTGCGTCCAGGAAGCTCCAGCTAAAGTGGCCGTCCGAGAACCAAGTGGACCGATTCAATCGACCATTCTGCGGTGCACGCTGAGATGCACACGTGCGTTGCAACGCCAAGCCGCAAGACAGGGGGTAGGAAGGAGGAAAAGGAGGAGGAGGAGGAGGAAGAGGAGGAGGGAGGAGGGAAAAACGTCGCATTCGATTATCAGAACTTCCTTGGCGTGGCGCTTAGTTGTCCGCAGCAGATCCTGACGTACATGTTCCTTCAACCTGTCCTGTGCACGCAGGCGCAGTGGTGTACACCAGCGCTGCGTTGCACGCGGATGCTATGGTGTAGACTGGCGCTGTGGCGTGCACAGGCGCTGCGGTGCACGCAAGCACTGTGGTGTACACAGGCGTTGTGTTGCACATGGCTGCTGCGGTGTATGTACACAGGCGCTGTAGTGCTCCCAAGTTTTGTGGTATACGCGGGCGGTGCGTTGCACACGGCTGTTGCGGTGTACGCAGGCGCTGTGGTGCACACGCGCGGTGTGGTGCACGCGAGCGTTGTGGTGTACACAGGCGCAATGGGCAGATCGCCACTTACATGCTGCTCGCGTCGTCGTCGTCGCTCGTCGCTCGTCGCTCGTCGCGTCGTGCGCGCGGGCGCGGCTGTGGTGCCAGAACCACACGGCGGGGGGGGGGGCGTCACGTCATACCCCTCCCCGCCCTCCCTCCCCCCCCCCCATGACGCCCGTCATCGCCGAACATAAAGAAACGCGCTCTTGTCCGTTCCAATCCGCCATTGAGAGTCTCGCGCCCCAGTGAGGCCCGCTGCGCCGCTCCCTGAGTAGCGTTCGCCGGCGGCCGCCCTCGTTGCCCTGGCGCACCCTGCAGGGCTCGCACCTCGCAGGCTTTCCCCCCAATGCGCGGGTTCGCACGTGTTTCCACGGATTGTTTCCGCGTTTCCTGGGCTTTTCCAGGCGTTATATTCTGTTTTTTTATTTTTATTCGGTGGCTTTTTTTTTTTTATTTTTTTTTTTTTTTTCTTTTTTTTTTTTTTTTTTTGTTTCTTTTTTCTTTTTTTTTTTTCTTTTTCCCTTTTTTTTTTTTTTTTTTTTTCTGTTTGTGGGCCCTCGCTGAGTTTGGAAGCATTTTGAGGCTTCAGCAACCCATGGGACGCGAAAAGGCGAGAAGACAAACAACATTGAAAACGACGCGCGCGTGAAGGATATTGGCCTGTTGGGGCCTCTTCGGGAGGGCCCGTGGCCGTTTCGAGGCGTCTTGGGGCGGCGTTGATGCTAATGGGGCGCATGTCGGGGGCCATATTGAACCATCTTTGGCTACCATGTGCCATCCTGGAGCCATTCCGAAGCCGATTTCGGGCCATCCTTGGCCAACATGGACTCTCTCACACCTCGCGCCCCCCTCCCTCCAGACCCAAGGGGGGAGGACGGGGGGGGAAGGGCTGGGTGGTGAGATCTACGAGGGGTGGTGGCCTCGGGAGCGCGAGCCAGGCGTATTTTACGGGGGATTGCGGCCTCCAGAGCGCGGGCACACAACATGTGTTCGTGCCCCACAGCCCCCCAGGAACGTGGGCAACGTGACTCCGAGGTGGTGGATATACATATATATATATATATACTAGAACCATCGCGCGCGCTTCGCGCGCGCTCAGGTTCTAGCAGGCCCCAGGCCTTGACGAATTCACTGCTCCACTGAAGTAGTGGACCACAGTCCACGCATACCAATCTGCATTCCGAAAGGCCTTCGAGGAAAATGGTTGTGTAGGGGGGCGGAGGCCGTATGAATCGGGTTCCCAGAAGGCCTTCTGGGAGCATGGGTTTTGGGGCGTCTTGGGGAGCCTGTTGGGGCGTGCCGTCGTCGTCGTCGTCGTCGTCGTCGTCGTCGTCGTCGTCGTCGTCGTCGTCGTCGTCGTGTTGCTACGACCCATTCCCGAACCTGACCTTGGGGGTGGCCTAACCTGGCGCAGCCCCGATTGGCAACAGACCCGACACGTTCCGTCCAAACTGAACGCCAGGTTCGCACTCGCCCAGCACGAAGGGACGGCAGCTGCGGTCGCCAGTTGTCTCGCGCCGAGTCCCTACCGGGACGGGCTGATTTTTGCCTCTTGAAGGCCCTCTTGGTGCCCTCTTCGGCCATCTTGAAGCCATCTCGGGCCTTCTTGGGCCTCGCTGAGGCTGTCCTGGGGCCCTCTAGGGCGTCCACGGAAACCGGAAGTCACGTTCCCGGAGAGGCTTCCAGGAACATGATTTCGAACGGGGCCCTCTTGGGCCTCCCTGAGGCCGCCTTGGGGAAGCCAGCGAGTATGCTGAAAATGCACGTTTCACAAAGGACATGGGCCGATCTGTGCCTCTTGAAGGCCCTCTTTGGCCCCTCTTCGGCCATCTTCGTGCCATCTCGGGCCCTCTGGGGCCTCGCTGAAGCTGTCCTGGGGCCCAGTAGGGAGCGCTGGGAGCCTGGAAACCATGTTCCCGGAGAGGCTTCCGGGAACATGATTTCGAACGGGGCCCTCTTGGGCCTCCCTGAGGCCGTCTTGGGGGCCTCCTGGACCGGCTTCGGGGCCTCTTGGGCCGTCTCAGGGGGTTCGGTGAGCCCCACAGGCCGACCCTTTTGGGCCGTCTGGGGCCCTCTTGGGTCTCTCTTGGGCTGTCTTGGGGCTCGGCCATCTTGAAACCATATCCGGCCCTCGTGGGCCTCGCTGAGGCTGTCCTGGGGCCGTCTAGGGCGTCCTCGGAGCCCGGAAAACATGTTCCCGGAGAGGCTTCCGGGAACATGATTTCGAACGGGGCCCTCTTGGGCCTCCCCGAGGCCGTCTTGGGGGCCTCCTGGGCCGGCGTCGGGGCCTCTGGGGCCGTCTCGGGGGGGTCGGTGAGCCCCACAGGCCGACCTCTTTGGGCCGTCTGGGGCCCTCTTGGGTCTCTCTTGGGCTGTCTTGGGGCTCCTTGGGGGCGTTTGGGGCACTGCGAAGACGAAGCCAGCGGGTATGCTGAGAATGTACGTTTTACAACGGAAATGTGCCGATCTGTGCCTCTTGAAGGCCCTCTCGGGGCCCTCTTCGGCCATCTTCGAGCCATCTCGGGCCCTCTGGGGCCTCGCTGAAGCTGTCCTGGGGCCCAGTAGGGAGCGCTGGGAGCCCGGAAACCATGTTCCCGGAGAGGCTTCCGGGAACATGATTTCGAACGGGGCCCTCTTGGGCCTCCCTGAGGCCGTCTTGGGGGCCTCCTGGACCGGC
>CAUYUJ010014575.1:375015-393676 GCA_963575745.1 Prorocentrum cordatum | reverse complement strand
ATCCTCATCCTCATCCTCATCCTCATCCTCATCATCATCATCATCATCATCATCATCATCATCATCATCATCATCATCCCCCTCCTCCTCCCTTTCCTACTCCTCCTCCTCCTCTTCCTCCTCCTCCTCCTCATCATCCTCCTCCTCCTCCCTCCTCCTCCTCCTCCTCCCCCTCATCCTCCTTCCCTGCCTCCTCCTCCTCCTCGTCCTCTTCCTCCTCCTCCTCCTCCCCCTCACCCTCTTCCCCTCCTCCCCCCTTCCGCTTCTTTTCCCCATCCTCAACTGGTTGTGCGAGGATCGACCCCTAACCAACAAAAGAACATGACTGCCCATGCTTGACATGAACTGCCATTTCTCTCGGGTTATGCTGCTACTCCTGAGCGACGCCTGCATCGCAGCGCGCGGGGAGGGGGGGCTAGAAAGGGCGAGTCCTTCACAAAAACCCTGCCCCGATGTCTGGCCGCCGCGATCGTCGCGGCGACCACACAGCGATCAATCTCATCCTGGTCCTCGTCCTCGGCAGACCTCCTCGCGTCGTGAAAAAAACATCGGTCACAACATCCTCGAAACACAAGAACTCCGCTGCCAAAGCTGATCTTGATCATCCGTGTGAAAACCATTCCAGGAAGGAACGTCTCCGTCTTGCCAAAACTTCGTTCCCGGGCCTGATGTCGATCAACCTGGCACAATCATGACAATACTGGCATCCCAACTGGGGTCCGAATAGATGGGGTCAAAAGCTAGCGCCGCATCGGCGACAAACTTGAGATGCAGCGGCACGTCGGCGATACATCGGAAACGTCGGCGTGAAGAAACTCGGTATCCACGTCGGCCCGCATCGCCGATGCATCGGCGATGCAGCGCGACACTCCGATCCTTCTTCCTCGACCCAACTTGGGAGGCCTAGACATGGGGCCGCACTCTTCGTTTTGGAATTCCGCTCCTGGCAACCATCAGCAGGAGCCCCTTGCGCAGCGGTTCCATGTCTTCGTGCACGCCATGTATGTTTGGATGTATGTATGTACGTATGAATGTATGTATGTATGCATATATGTATGTTTGTTTGCATGTATGCATGTATGCATATGTACATGTGCTTGTACATCCAAACACACGTGTGTATAAATCATCGCCAATCCCGGAACTGATCTGGAGCGTTCGTTCGGAGCCAACTGTCGAGCGGTTCGTGCCCTTGAGAATGTGGGGCCAGCTCCAGAACCAGCCCAACTCCAGCTCCAGCTCCAGCTTCGCCACAGCTCCAACCCCAACTTCAGCCCAGCTCTGGGGCGCCCTTCTCGTCCGTCGTCCCCTTCCTTCTCCCCCGTCCGTCGTCCGCCGGTCGTGGGCCTGGCCAACCCCCATGGGCACAAGACGGGCCGCCTTTCAGTGGTATGCAGCGAGCCACCCACCTGCGCAGCCCGCGGGGTCCTTCTCCTGCCGAGAACGCCTCCTGGGCCCACCCATTGTCGAGCCGAGCTGGGCGAAACGCTCTCTCCATCCTCCTCCTCCTCCCCCTCCTCCTCCTCCTCCTCCTCCTCCTCCTCCTCCTCCTCCTCCTCCTCCTCCTCCTCCTCCTCCTCCTCCTCCTCCCCCTCCCCCTCCCCCTCCTCCTCCTCCTCCCCCTCCCCCTGCCTTCTCTGGAAGCCCCTGGCAGCCTCCGAAAGCGTCGCGGACACGCGAGGCGGCCTCGTCGCCCCCGCGCCCTGCCCGCAGAGCAGAGAGGAGAGCCGGCAGAGCACAGCCGGCCGAGCGGCGGCGCGGGGCGGCGGCCCGCGACCGAGGCCCCGCGGCGCCGTCAGCCGCAGCCGCTTCCGCAGCGGCTCCGCCTCCTGAGGCCAGGCGAAGGTTTTCTTGCTTGGCACCTCGTCACAGATCTTCTCGGCGCCCTACGAAACTGACGAGGAACGAAGACTTGCATAGACATATATGGTTTCTCGAAGGTCCGCGCTGGCCGCCAAGAAAAAATGTTTGTGCTGATTGTTGCTCCTACCTTCACGGCGGTGGACAAACCTCGCTTAAGTAAACCACCCTTTCGTGAAAGCGGCCTAAGACCGAAACCGACGGACCTGGACCCGCACAAAGAACGGCCGTGACGCCCTCTTGCGAACCGAAAGCGGACAGCTCACTGATCGGCTGTCAGGGTAGGAGGACTATCACACTCCGACTTCTTCGGCGTTTCGGCATTGGGCGGAAGGGGGGAGGCAGGGGGGGGGGGGGGGGTCTGGCTTTGGACCTCTGTCTACTGCGACCGTTTTTGCACCAGCGTGTCCTGTGGGGGAGGGGCTCCGCCTGCCAGCAACAGGCGCCAAGAACAGCCAAGATCTACTCCATGGGGGGGGGGGAGGGGGGGTGCGAGGGCCCGCGCCGATCGGCAAGACAATGGAAAAGAAAACGATCACCAGGGAGGGATCGCTTTTGATGAGAGTAGGGGCTCGACCACAAGAAACCCAGCCCTGAGACCCAAGGACGTCCATGGATGTTTGGTCTGCCCACAGCACAATCCTCGACTCAGCGCCCCTCAAACGGGGACTCCACTAACGGGTACTTTGGCCAGTGACCCAGCGAACCCAACCCTTCCCGATGCGGGCAACGCTGCATTGCCAGAAAGAGGCCCTAAAGTGGCAACTTTCTGCAGAATTGCAAAGTACCCGTTAGTAAGTACCCGTTGCGGTGTCGTTGACTCGACCCCCCCCAAAAAAAAACCCGGGGCATCCTGGAGGCAAAGCAGGGTGTGTCTTGGCACGGGCCTCCACTGTGCCCCTGCCGCTGGGACCGAGGATCGAAGAGGATGGAGCACGAGGAGGGTCGAGGAGGATCGAGGAGGATCGACGAGGATCGAGGATTATTAGGGGGAAAACAAACCTACCTCGCTTTTGACCACCCTCGCTTCCAAGAGATACCAAGCGATGCCAAACTACGGCCTGTACTGGTCAGGCCGCTTGACAAGGAGGCGCGTGGTATGACTTGGTTTTTCCTGGAAGCGAAAGCGGGGTAGGTAATTCACGCTCTGAATTATGTGATTATGTTGTTCCCATCCTACTTCAGGACCACATCCCAGAAATAGTTTCGAGCACCCGGAAAAGTGTCAAAAGAGTGCCGAGACAGTGTCGAGACAGTGTCGGGCGAATGTCTCCCAGGGCCCGACACGTGAATTCCCTCGAGTTTCCGTACTTTTTATTCGGCGCTCGGACTTCTTCCTGGTGACCAAGGCTAAAGCAGGTTGGAGCATCATAAATCGAGGACCGAAAACGAGGAACATCGGAAATCCCAAAGGAATTTGCATTTTTTTTCCTTTCTGGTAGCGGTAATTATCGCGGATGGGGGGGTAACGGTAAGCGGGGTGGGGCACGCGCGGCGGTGCTGCGCTGCGATCGCCGTAGTATGCGCGCGAGCACCAGCACGGGGGTCCACCCCCCCCCTTACGCACGATCATTACCGTTACCGGGTGGGGGCCCAGGCAGCGACCGATACGCGCAGGAGGATGACAAACACAATCTTGGAAGGCGCACAGCGGCACGAGGCGGGCACAGACGACGGGAGGGCACGAGAAGAACGCGACAGCCGATCCGGATCATCATCGCGGACTGCGTCCAGCTGCCCAGCTTTCGAGGGTTGTCGAAAGCATCACTGGTGCTCTGCTCATTCCGCGCCTTGAGCGTACACAGGGGCGCTTGGTTCGCACAAGATTGCTCATCGCCAGCAACATAGAGGGGGTGGAGGAATAGTTGGTCCGGGCCGGATGTGTTCATAACGGGGTTCCAGAAATCGATAGGGGGGCACCTGTAGTTTTTTTTGGGGGGGGCACCTGCAGTTCTCAAAAGGGTGTTCGGCAATTTTGAAGGCAGGGGGGGGACAGTGTAGAGGCCTCCCAGATGGGGTCGGTGTGTATGGGGTCGTAGGATCGTGCCGCATCGCCGATGCATCGGCGACGTCGTTGTGGAGAAGATCGGGCTCCACATCGAGCCGCATCGCTGCTGCATGAGCGATGCGGTTCGACCTTCCGACTCCGTCTGCTTTGACCCCATCTGGGGGTCCTAGAGGGTTGGTGGGAGAACGAGGAGGCGGAGGAGGAAGAGGAGGAGGAGGAGGAGGAGGAGGAGGAGGAGGAGAGGAGCAGGAGGAGAGGGAGCAGGAGGAGGAGAAGGAGGAGGATGCAGGAAGGGGGGGCATGGAGCTGGAACGGGGCCAGGCCTCCCGATGCCCCCCCCAGAGGGCCTTTCGAGGCTCCCCGGGGACATCCTGGGAAGGCACGGCTCCGCGGGCCCTCCCAGGACGTCTTCGCAGGGCGGGCGGCGGCAGAGGGGAGGCTCCGAGGCCCGCACCAGCACCGAGATCGGCGGCTGCCCCCGCCGAGGGAGGACGACTCCGACCTCGGTGGTGGTGGCAGTCCTCGGGCTTCTGAGGTGGCCTGAGGGTTACAGCACCAACGTCCAGGGCCGTCTCCCCCTGGTGAAGACCCCATCTCCTGTGCTGCAGAGGCACCGTCAGCGGGGGCCAAGAGCCGACCCAAGGAATCCGCGCGAAGCTTCGAAAGCTTATGTTTGTGCACTTGTTCTTATGTTTCGGCTCTCCTCGGACCTCATAGAGTACATGCTGACGGGGAATTCGAAGCGAATCCGGCGGTGGCGACGAGGGCCTCCCAGGAGAGGCCCTCGAATCTAGAAGGCGAAAGAGCGCAATTTGCTCTCCTTCTATTCGCGGGCCCTCCCAGTGCCATCCTGGCAGAGCGGGCGGAGAGGGCCCCACGGCAGAGACTGTTCTTTTACCTCCGCGGCGAGGGGGGTCCAGCAGGCGGTCAGGCTTACAGTGGGATGCGTGGGAAGCGAATGACTTGAGAACGCGGAAGGAAAGCAGGGGAATGCAGGGGAATGAGAACAAAGGCAGGGGAATGCAGGGAGGAGAGCGGGGAGGGGCGCGGGACGACTATAGAGCACCCTCGGAACGTGAAGCACCTCGGCGTGGGCCAGAGGCGGGCTCGCGCACTCGATGCCGACAGTGCGCCCCACGACAGAGACGGGCTCGACTCAGAGCAGGCGCGCGTGCCCGAGTGGGGGCCCAGGGACACACCGATCCATTGGATAAGCCCCTGGATCCCCCATACGTTCCCCTACCTTCTGGATGCTCGTGTTCTCCCCCCCCTCGAGACATAAAACATACCCAGAACATTCTCACAAACAATAGCCAAGATTGTCAAAAAATCGTACCCGCACCATTTTTCTGATATTTTTGACTATTTCCCCTGTAGCGGGACGACGCCCGACGAAAGCCTCTGCTGGCCTTGCAGGAGGCAGTTCGCCCCCCCCCACCCCACCAAGGAGCGCCCCCCTCGCAGCGCCCGCGGGCGGAGAAAGAGCGAGCGAGCGAGCACCGCGTCTCTCTCTCTCTCTCGCGGGGGGGGGACGAGAGAGCAAGATCTATCACACGGTTGTGTCTGCGTCCTCGGGGGTGCCTCGTCTGCCCCATCGCGGCTCCCTCCGCGCCGAATCCGTGCCGAAACCATGGCGGCCTCGTCGGATCCGTGTCGAACCCGCGTCGAGTAGACGTCAAGTCCGCGTCGAGGCCGCATCGGGCCCGCGTCGGCATTGCATCGCCCATCGGGGGCGGCGAAAGGGTAGGATAGCACAGGGTATAAAAAACGACATACACACAAACTTATGGCGCCCCGCGCGGACTTCTTGGACCTGCGCGGGGATCCCCTGGCGTCGCCTGCGGCGCCGCCTCTGGCGCGCTCCGCCCGCCAAGGGGGAGGGGTCCAGCGCAGATCCGAGAAACCCGCGCGGAACGCCAAAACTTTGTGTTTATATGTTTTGCTCTTCTTCGAGAAAGATCGTTAACCAACTCACGTAGCTGGTTTTCGTGGCGCCTCCTGGCGCCGGATGGTCTCCATGCATCAAGGGATGGGCCCGGCAGCGGGGAGGAAACCAGCTGCAAGCAACATATTCTGACATCCCCTCCCTTTCTCTATTCTGCCGTTTCGTCTGGCCCGACTCTCAGAGGAGAGATGCAGTCAACCCGTGTAGTAAGGATGCACGGTAAGTATGCAAGGGCCTTGGAAAGCCATGTTGGCGTTTTTCGAGTGGGGCTGGCCAGCGAAAGTTGCCGGGGATGGGCCGAAAGGGCAAGGATGCAAGGGCAACCTTGCAAAATCGCTTATCCTTACAACGCGGGTTGACTGCATGAATTGGAATTCTCCGTACTCGTGTGCTCGTCGTCGTCCTCCGAATCGCGTGGGTTGCAACCAGGGTTAGCACAGGGTATTGATCAGCTCCGCCGCCCACGCGTCGCGAAAAACAAATCGCGGCGCGAGTTTTGTCTGGACGCGGGGTCCGTCGGAAAACGACTCTGGAGGAAAAGCAGATCGCCCCGCGGAGAGGGTCCAGACCTTGCTGGGGACTCGGCCCTCCAGCGGAGCCTGTGCGGGCCAGCACAGGCCGGTGCACTCGAGGCCTCAATGAGCTCGTCCTGCGGTCGATCTGCGCGCAGGCGCAAACAAATACTCTCGACGTCGGGGCTGTCGACTCTGGCCCGCGTAAGCATCGTCGTCGTTACCGTCGTCGTCGTCGTCGTCGTCGTCGTCGTCGTCGTCGTCGTCGTCGTCGTCGTCGTCGTCGTCGTCTCCCTTCAGGGTCGGCGGCACTGGCCGAAGGCCTTCGCAATATTCTCGACATCGGGGCTGTCCCGAAGGATGAGGGCGGGGTGCCCGAGGGCAAGCTCGATCTCGAATCGACCGATGCTTTTGGCGGGCACGCCACACGGTCGGGAACGTTTACTGCGCGTGTCGCCGCGGCGGCTCCAGCGACACGCTGAGCAAGAGCTACCGCTGCAAGCGGATGTATATATATAGAGAGAGAGAGAGAGAGAGTGTCGCTCCGCTCCACGGGGCGGGAGGCTCCCAAAGGCTCGGGACGCTGAAGCCTTGGGGACTGGGAAATGGATAACCTAGCGTGTCGCGCCGAAGCGTGGTGGGCCAGAGCTGATGGAGCGACAGGCTACTCAAAAGTTTCCGGCCGTAGTGCCCCCAACTTGCGCATCAAATCGGAGATTCCTGGAGCATCTGGCGAATGGTCGAGTTGTTCTGCTCCGTGAGTCGAGGATTGATAGAACACCCTTTATCCAAACGCTCTTTAGTGAAACAGAGGGGCATCGGTAGAACAATAGAGGTGGACCGGCCGATGCGGGGAAACCGACCTGGAAGCGGCGATACATCGCCGATAGATCGGCGATGCGCTCCCGATTGCGAGTCCGACCAGTCCTGGGCAGGGTGTGGCTATCAGGCCTCTGTCGGCGATCAATGGGAGATTTGGGGTCGACGCATCCGCCCATTAGCCTGTCCTCCCGTACCATTGCCCGTGAGAGAATGGCCAGGGGGCACTCCACGCGCGCACGGCACCGCATTCCGAGTGGGCCCCAGCGGGATCGCTGGTGGACGTCCAAAAGCAGCCGAGGGCACCTGGCGAAACGCAAGCCGATTATTGCGAAATCGACAAGGGACAGCGCCAGCACAATCGAATGACAATGTCGAGTGAACCTTCGAAGATATCCTCAGTCGACTCGACTGGGTGGCAGTGCCCGAGCGAAAACGTCTAGAGTCTGTCGCACCAGGTAGTAGGGAGACGAACAAAAACTGCATTGACATAAACTTTTGGCGCTCCGCGTGGATTTCTTGGATGTGAGCTGGACCCCCTCCCTGGCGCGCGGAGCGCGCCGCCAGGGGGGTCCCCGCGCAGGTCCCAGAAGTCCGCGCGGAGCGCCACAAGTTTGTGTCTACGGCGTTCTTTGGTTATGTTGTTTCTCCTTCTACCTACCCTGTGCTATCCTACCCTTTCGTCGCCCCCGATGGGCGGCGCAATGCCGACGCGGGCTCGATGCGGCCTCGACGCGGATTTGACGTCTGCTCGACGCGGATTCGACACGGATCCGACGAGGCCGTCATGGACTCGACACGGAGTCGGCGCGGAGGGGGCCGCGACGGGGCAGACGAGGCCCCCCGAGAAGGCAGCAGGTAACCCTGTGCTAGACCTTTGCCCTCTCGCCTCCCCCCGCGAGAGAGAGAGAGAGAGAGAGAACGACGCGGATCCGACGAGGCCGCCATGGCCTCGACACTGACCCCCTCCCTGGCGCGCGGAGCGCGCCAAGGGCGGCGCCGGGGGGGCCCAGCGCGGATCCGCCCGCGCGGAGTGGGCACGAGCGGGGGGCGGTATCGACAGCGCGGAGCGCGGGCACAGGCCCGGAGAGGGACCCATTAGGGGCCTCTCGCGCCGCGCCGGGCTCCCGCCGAGGTCGGCAGGTCTCTGGGGCTTCGGCCTGGATTTGGGGGAGCGAAGCATGACAGGAACATAAAAACTCGGAGGTCCGCGCGGGTTTCTCCCGGATCCACGTTGGACCTGGCGGCGCCGCCCGGCGCCGCCAGGGAGGGAGGTCCAGCGCAGGCCCTCGGGGTGGCGACGAGCGCTTGCCACAGGAACTAGTCAGCAAGCGCAGCTCTGAGCAAAAGATCCCGTAGCAGGTAGAAAAGGCAAAAGCTCTCAACGTTCGCCGCCTCGCGCCCAGCACGCTGGCTGGACCCACAACACGGCATGATGACGATGGCGGTGACGGTGACGGTGACGATTACGGTGATGACGATGAGGATGAGGATGACGACGACGGCGACGACGACGATGATAAGGACGAGAATGATGGAGGATGATCGTGACGATGAAACGTATGATGATGATGGTGATGATGACGATGGTCATGAAGATGAATATGATAATGATGACGATGATGATGGTGATGATGATGATGATGGTGAAGATGTTGGTGATGGTGGCGATGATTGAGAGCATGCTGCTGATGATGATGCTGATTATTCCGATGATGATGCTGATGCTAACGACGATGATGATGAGGATGAGGATGCTGATGCTGATGATGATAATTATGATGATGATGATGCTGATGATGATGATGATATGATGATGATGATGATGATGATGATGGTGATGATGATGATGATGATGATGATGATGATGATGATGATGATGATGATGATGATGATGATGATGATGATGATGATGATGATGATAATACCGATGACGATGATGATGGCACCACTTTAAAAGAAGGGGGCAACAACCGGATCCGAGTCGGCCGTGCATCTGCCTGGGGGCCGCGGGAAACCCTCCCAAACCCGCGCGAAGAGCGCGCAGCCCCCGGGTCCTCCAGCTCGGCCGCTGGACTGCCCGCCGGATCGAGCAGCTCGCGGGCTGGCGAGGGACTTGTGCGGCGGAAGGGCTTCCCACCTCCTCCTCGTCCACCTCCTCATTCACAATCATCCTCCACTCGCCGACGCTCGGACGTCCATTCCCCGTGCACGTTTCGGCTTCGTGCGCCCATGCTTCGCAAAGTGACACTTTAGGCTCCTCGATGGCCCTCGCCGGAACAAAAAAAACACGTCCGAGCGACGCCAGGCCCAGGCCCTGCTGCTCTCCCTGCCACTCCGACCTGTTCCTCCTCCCCCTCCCCCTCCTCCTCCTCCTCCTCCTCCTCCTCCTCCTCCTCCTCCTCCTCCTCCTCCTCCTCCTCCTCCCTCCTCCTCCTCCTCCTCCTCCCTCCCTCCTCCTCCTCCTCCTCTCCTCCTCCTCCCCCTCTCTGTCCTCCTCCTCCCCTGCCTCCTCCTCTGCCTCCTCCTCCTCCTCCCTCCTCCACCTCCTCCTCCTCCTCCTTCTCCCTCCTCCTCCTCTCTCCTCCTCCTCCTCCTCCTCCTCCTCCTCCCCTCCCCTGCTCCTCCTCCTCCTCCTCCGCCTCCTCCTCCTCGTCCTCCTCCTCCTCCTGCGATCCCGCTTTTGCCACGGCCCCTGCTCGTCCCATGCCCTGCCATGCTGCTGCTCCTGCGCCTGCGGCTTCCGCCTGCGGCCCTATTTTTGGGGGCGCTCGGCGCTGAGCTTGAACCTAACTCTGCCGCTTCCGTTCCTCCTGCTCCTCCTCAGGAGTGGTCGTATAGATTTGGATGCAACTACCGGGAGGTCTCCGTCAAAAGGGTCAAAGGAGATTAAACCCCATTAGGGGTCTGCTCCGCCGAATTACGCCGCGGATCTAATGGGATTAAGCCAGGCTAGGCGGGCTTACGCCAGATCAAGCGGGGTTAGCCCGATTTCGGACCAAGTCAAAATCAGAATGTGTCCTCCCAGGAGTTGCATCCGAAGTATATACGACTGACTGAGAGGAGATTGGTCGTGGTTGGTGGGACGCCGTGTATCAGCGGCTTGGGGGCCCTCATGCAGGTTTTTGGCATTTAAACAACAACGCTCTCCATCATACGTCTTTGCCTTGCATGTGCCCTCGCACGCCGAATGCCACAAGGGCTTCCCCCATGGAATACCGACCGGGCTGGGGCAAGACAACTGGATTGTGTGTTGCATTCTCGAGGCCTTGTCTGTCCCGTCGCGGCCGCATCCGCGTCGAATCCGTGTCGAATCCATGTCGGTCCATGTCGGACTCGTCGGATCCGTGCCGAATGCATGTCGAAGTCGCATCGAATCCACTCCTAATCAGCGTCGAGTCCGCATCGAGCCATCGTCGGGCACAAGAAAAGGCATCAGTTTTGGGGGACAAGCGAGGTTCCCCGAAGATGCAACGTAAGCATTGTTTCTGCCATGGCCAGAGTCGTGACCGTAGACGGTAGGATGTCGCGAGTCCCACGTGGGCGACGCTTGCGTATCGCTGGGGATCGGGCCCGCCATTCGCGCGCTGTTGAACACGCCTGCGCGGTGCACGTGGCATGTTCAGCCGATCCCAACACACGAGCATCGGGGAGCCGTGCGCGGGCCCGGTCTCAAAGCGCAAGCAGGCGTAGTTAGATCGCATCCCTCTACAGCTATCGTGTTGGGATCGATGGTCCACGGGGCGTCTCGGTACGCTGGTGGATCGCAGGTGCCGCGCGCGAAGTTAAGTGCGGAACGCGCGACTGACACAAATTAGATGGGCTGGAGAACTGACGGAACTGGCGGAAGCGACGGAACCTTCGGAACGCTTACGCTATTAACAAAGGAAGCCCGTGCCTAACGGAAACATTGCGTCGGTAACGGACAATCGCGTCGGTTTCTCTGAACGACCGAAAACGTGATGCTATTGCTACGTCAACAGCCACCCTTAGTGACGGAAAGGGTTACGTCAGTAACGAAAAAATGCGTCGACAATGTGCACCAGCTGTCGACGGAGAGGGGCGAGGGGCAGGAGCGGGGAAGAGGAGGGAGGGGATTAAGGAGGCGAGAGTAAGTAAGATGATAAGGAAGGGAGGAAGAGCTGGGGTCAATTTTTGAGCAAGGGCACAAGGCGAACCGGATCGACAAGACGACTCCTGCGGGGCCCCGCAACACTTGCTTCTGCGCTCTGATGGCTGTCAAGTGCTGCGAGGTATCGGCGCAGCTGAGGGAGGATAACACACATTGGGCTAACACACAATCGGAGGATCATCGATAGGAGGAAAGGGGTGGGAAGATTCAAGGCATGAGCAATAGCATCCGGATGCAATGAACGATAACTTCGGCCGCCTACGGGTAAGGAGATCCTGATGTCTCCCAACCCCATCCCATCCTCCCAACCCGATTCACGAGACTCCTGCAATGGCGGACATCCTGTTACGGCAATGTTTCCCTCCCTCCCCTCCTCCGCGCCGATGGCTCAATCTGTTGGCCAAATCGTTCCAAACTATTCTGCTTGCTACGTTGTCTAAACTCGCTACTCTTAGGTCGGGCATGTTCTCAGACAGACGGATTCGGGAAGACCACTGAGCAATAGGCGAACATAATCAAACATAGTCATCAAAGGAGCACGGGAAATCGTCACCGGACTATTGTCCCTATTCTTGAGCGATGCTCCTCCCGTAGAGGGACATGCCCGACTTTACGCCACGGGAGAGACGAAGGCGGCAACCTCGGAAACAATATACAAACTGCGCGAACTCGGAGCGGAAACGGTTAACGAACAGCAGCTGAAAGCGGCTGCTCTGGAAGGGGCAGGAGCGGTCGAGCTGTTAGAAGGCTGAACGAAGAAGTGTGAAAACGCATTGCATAGAGAAAGAAAACGCAGCGGGCGGGCAAAAGGTCATGCGGAGTGCTGAACACGGAATGAACACAGGGTGAAAAACAGCAAAAACACTTGCACGAACATGTTCACGAACTTTCAGGACACACGGGGAGCTGACATCGGAGCTCATGGGGCGCTCTGGATGATCGCACAGCAGGGGAGAGCGGCGAAAGGAAGGTCAAAGAAAGGGGGACAAGGGGGGGAAGCAATCCCTTCTCTTCCTCCTTCTGCTCCCCTTCCTTCTAGTCCCCTTCCTAGCGAGCACGATGGCAATGTAATGTTCCTCCTTCTGATCTCCTTGTCCTCGTCCTACTCCACCGCCGATCATCATCGCCACCATCACCACACCACGACCATCATCATAACCATCACCGCTGCCAGTCTGAGCATCGCCTTCCGCGCCATCGCCGTGCTCGTGCCAGTGTTCATTTCCGATCAAAGCCCTGGTTTGGAAAGGAGCCTCCGTCCCATCCTCGTAACTGTTGCACGATTGCATGCCTCTTGTTCGCAACCAGACAAGCTGGGATTCCGGTGGAGTCTTCGAAATAGCGGGGGCCGCGCCTGGTCTGCTGGGGACTCCATGGTCTGCTGTCGAAAACGCCGTGCGCTCCTGCTGCTGCTGCTGCCCCTCATCCGCCGCGCCCCTACGGTAAACAAACCGAGTAAGGAACAGTTGGAAACGGAATCCAGGGTCTGGAAGTCAGTCGAACACCAAGGGAGGCTTGGCCGCAGACATCACCGCCACACTCATCGGAGTTCGAACCCTCCAGGGTTCGAAGGCCTCCGGGGCGCATTCCTGAACCAACTGTTCTGACGCTGGGGCCGAAGAGGCAAGCACGGACGAGGAGGGAGGAGGAGTGAAGATGAGGGAGGAGGAGGGAGGAGGAGGAGGAGGAGGAGGAGGAGGAGGAGGAGGAGGAGGAGGAGGAGGAGAGGAGGAGGAGGAGGCGGAGGAGGAGGAGGAGGAGGAGGAGGAGGAGGAGGAGGTAGGAGGAGAGGAGGGGAGGGAGGAGGAGGGAGGAGGAGGAGGAGGAGGAGGTGGGAGGAGGAGGGAGGAGGGGAGGAGAGGAGGGGGAGGAGGGACGCGCCCCACCGTGCCAACCCATGCCCGACTCGTGCGCTCTCCTGCGGCCGTCGTGCCACCACACGAGGGGCGCAGCGGGGCCTTCTGGCCACGGAGGGCCCAGGGCCACAAACACGCACCCCCACGGCAGCAGTGGCATCGGCGGCGAGCCAAGGGGGGGGAGGCGGGGGGGGGGGGGGGGGGGAAGCGAGGAGGAGGCCCTCCTCCTCGCTCAGGAGGGGGGGGGGGGGGGAGGCCGAGGAGCGAGGAGGAAGCCGTCTGAGAAGGCCCGCCCCTGGGGCGGGCCTTCTCAGACGGCTCGGAAGCCCCCCGGCCTGCCGGCAGGTCTTGCCAGGCCGTCCGCGAGGGCGCGGGGAACTCCTCCGAGGGCGCAAGGGGGGCCTCGGGGAAGTCCCGCCGCCTCCGGAGAGGGCCTCTTTCTCCTCCTCCTTTCCCCCCCTCGCCCGCCGCCCGAGGCCAGGAGCGGCCCGACGACCCCACCCCCTCCCGAGCCCAGGGCGGCCCTGACTGCAGCGCGTGCCCCCTCGCGCTCTCCGCCCGCAGCGGTGGGCAGGCGAGGAGGGGGGGGGAGAGGGCGAGGCTGGGCGGCAGCGCCGGGGGGAGCGGGGGCAGGGGCCGAGGCCTCGAGGACATGCTGTCCAGCAGGAGCGGCCACTCCTCCTGCGGAGGGCCGCGGCTGGGCGCAGGCGGCACGGCGGCGGAGGGGGGAGGAGGTGGGGTACGTTAGGAGGCAACTACTGGGAGGCGTTCGTCGGAAAGATGAAGGAGGATTCAGCCCAATTTGGGAGCTGTTACGCCAGAGTGGGCCTCGGATTAAGCGGGATTAAGCCGGATTAAGCGGGTTAAGCGGGATTAAGCGGGATTAAGCCGGATTTCGGACCAGGGCAAAATCAGAATTTGACCTCCCAGGAGTTTCATCCGAAGATACGGTCGGCCCGTATCAGAAGGATGCGCGACGACAATGCAAAGGCCGTGGGCGCCCACTTCGAGACTTTTAGACCGGGGCGCGGACCACAATAATGGCCCATGGTGGATAAACGTAGCCTTTGGGCGCTCCGCGCAGATTCCATGGATCCGCGCTGGGCCCCCCCCCCCGCCAGGGGGCCCCAACGCGGATCCAATCAAACCGCGCGGAGCGCCAAAAGTTCGTTGATGGCGTTTGTCCCCCATCTCCTAAGATGGGGTTCTTGTTATTCCCCACATCCCAAAGAAGGGGGTTCTTGTTATTCTCTGACCGCACCGGACCCCTCATCATCATCCCTCCCCTCCGTCCCCCCTCTCTGCACTAGACGATGAGGATGAGTGTCGTATGATGACCATGGTATGGTGAGTATGATGTGAGTATGATGCGGATGGTGAGTGATGAGTGAGTCTGACGCTGATGATGATACTGATGATGATGATGATAATAGGGATTATGATAATGATGCTGATAATGATGATGATAATGATAATGTACTGCAGATGATGATAATGATGATGATGATCATGATGAGGAGGAGGGGGAGGAGGAGGAGGATGACGATGAGCGGATGATGAGGATGCCTCGAGAGGCTTGCTGGTTTTAGCACTCCTAAGGCTCGAGCGGTTTGCCTGTAGTGGTCGCGAACATCATCCGTTTTCGGAGCAGATGTTGAGGATGTCTCGTGCGAGGCGCGTATCTCACGGCCTCAGTTCGCGCCCACATTGCGGGGATGTCTCAGGCGGTTTGCCTGTTCTGGTCGCGAACATCCTTCGCTTTCGGAGCAGATTCTGAGGATGTCTCGTGCGAGGCGCTGGTTATCGCCCCACAGGGGGCCCAGATTACGAGGATGTCTCGATCGGTGTGCCTGTTTGGTGGCCACACTCGTGGGCACATATTCTCCCCAGGATGCAACGGGAGGCTTCAGCAGGCTCCAGGAGGCCCCAGGAGGCCACATGAGGTCCCAGGAGGCATCAGGAGGCCACAGGAAGATTCAAGAGGCCACAGGATGTCCCAAGAAGCCCCAGGAGGCCCCAGGAAGCTACAGGAGGCCGCAGGAAGCCACAGGAGGCCCCAGGAGGCCACAGGAAGCGCCAGGAGGTCCTTGAAGGCAACAGGAGGCCCCGAGTGGCACCAGGAGCAGGAGGCCTCAGAAGGCAACAGGAGTGGCTCCAATCCCATGTGTTTTACATGTGCTCCTTTAGATTGGGCCTCACCTGGAGCACAAATCCTTGATGACATACGTAAGTTTCTATCTATTGACCTTCGCCTGTGTACACAATCCTAAATGTTTTCCGTATGTTCCTGTAGATGGGGCCTCCCCTGGGGCACTAGTCCTTGGTGTTTTACGTGTGTTCCTATATATTGCCCTTCTCCTGCGGCTTCAATCCGCAATGTTATGTACGTCTGTTCCTATAGATGGGGCCTCTCCTGGGGCACGAATCCTCCCTAGGTGGTCCCAGGAGGCTCCAGGAGGCCCCAGGAGGCCACGCGAGGCTCCAGGAGGCCTCAGGAGGCTACTCGAAGCCCCAAGAGGCCCCAGGAGGCCCCAAGAAGCTCCTGGAGGCCCCAGGAAGCCCCAGGAGGTTTCAGGAAGCCCCAGGCTCTTGCGCAGAGACGCGCTCGTACTACTGAGACCCATTCACACCCCAAGTTAACCACAGTTGGATTCACTCCCAGGCCGTCAATACTCACGCCCGCTTCTATTCGAAAGCTGTTGCGCTTAGACACTCACGGCGGACAGGTCCATGCGAATAGATGTACATATGGCGAACTCCACGCAAAGAATAATCATTTTCACCGCGCCGGAAGGATAGTCACACCCACACCTGACTCATCGCTCAGACTCACACGTTAGTCAGGCTAACTCGTACTATGATTCCCCATATCCCAAGATGGGGTTATGGTTGATGCTGATGTTGTTGCTGCTGCTGCTGATGATGACAATGCTGATGAAGCTGATGATGATGATGATGATGATGATGATGATGATGATGATGATGATGATGATGATGATGATAATGCTGCTGATGATGATGATGATGATGATGATGATGATGATGATGATGCTGATGCTGATGCTGATGCTGATGATGATGGTGGTGGTGGTGATGGTGACGCTAATGATGGTGTTGGCGGAGCAGATTCTGAGGATGTCTCGAGCGAAGCGCGGGTTTCAGCACCCCCACGGGGGAGCCGCCAAGGGGTATCTCACTCCTCCGTTCGCGCCAAAATGGCGGGGATGTCTCGAACAGTTTGCCTGTTTGTCCCCCAACATCCTCCGCTTTCGGGGCAGATGTTGAAGATGTCTCGAGCGAGGCGCCCCCAAGGGGGAGCCGCCACGGGGTATCTCATTCTTCCGTTCGCGCCAAAATGGCGGGGATGTCTCAAGCGGTTTGCCTGCTTGTGCTCCCAACATCCTCCGCTTCGAAGCAGATTTGGAGGATGTCTCGAGCGAGGCGCTGGGGATCCAACCCCTGGTGGCCCAGATTGCGAGAATGTCTCGAACGGTTTGCTGGTTTTGCTGGCCAGACTCGTGGGCGTGGATCCTCAGGATGCCACAGGAAGCTCCAGCAGGCACCAGGAGGCCCCAGGAGGCCACATGAGGTCCCAGGAGGCACCAGGCCACAGGATGCCCCAGGAGGCCCCAGGAGGCCCAAGGAGGCTCCAGGAGGCCCCAAGAGGCTCTAGAAGGCCCTGGGAAACACCAGGAAGTCCGAGGAGGCCACGGGAGGCCACAGGAAACGCCAGAAGGCAGAGCCCCCACGAGGCCCCAAGAGCAGGAGGCCTCAGAAGGCCACAGGAGTGGCTCCAACCCCTGGCGTTTTACAGATGATTCTATAGATTGGGCCTTCCCTGGACTGCGAATCCTTTGTGTTTGCGTCTGTTTCCATAACGTGTCCTTTCCTGCGGATCCACACATCATATTTTGTTACTTAGGTTCCTAGATATTGAGTCTCCCCTGGGGCACGAGTCCTTGGTGTTTTACGCGTGTTCCTATATATTGCCCTTCTCCTGCGGCTTCAATCCACAATGTTTTATGTCTGTTCCTACAGATTGGGCCTCTCCTGGGACACGAAAACTCCCCAGGAGGCCCCATGAGGATCCGGGAGGCTCCTGAAGCCCCTGGAGGCCACGCGGGGCCCCAGGAGTCCTCAGGAGGCCACAGGAAGCCCCAAGAGGCCCCAGGAGGCCCCGGGAGGATCCAATAGACCCCAGGAAGCCCCAGGAGGTTTTCGGAGGCCCCAGGAGGCCCGAGGCTCATGCGCAAAGACGCACTCGTACTACTGAGACCCATTCACACCCCAAGTTATCCACAGCTGGATTCCCTCCCAGGCCGTCAATACTCAAGCCCGCTTCTGTTCGTGAGCTGTTGCGCTTAGACACTCACGGCGGACAGGTCCATACTAATAGATGCCCATAAATTAACGGGCGAAGCACGGCATAAAAAAAACTTGTTCGCTGTCGGGGCCGCCTGTCCCAGGGCGACTGGAAAGTTTATACCCCTATGGTGCCACCGTAAGGGTATAAACTTTCCAGCCGCCCTGGGACAGGCGCCCCCGACAACGAAAAAGTTTATGTTACACCGTTCTTCGCCCGTTAAGTAAAGGGAGCTCCAGGCAATGAGTATTCGATTCCTCTTCTTCGGCGAGAAAATTCGGCGCTCGTTCGCTGGACTGTGGGCTGGTGGTTTGCCGGCCCGTCTCGGACGTCAGGCGGCGCCCCTGCCGCGCGGGGCCACGGGGCCCCTCCAGCCCGTCCTGCGGGAGTGCGCCCGAGCGTCGCTGGCGCCACGCGCTGCGTCCAGCAGCCAGGGACGAGGAGGAAGAGGCCGGGGGAGAGGAAGGGAGGGGGGGGAGGGGGGGGGGAGGAGGGGGGGAGAGGGGGAAGGAGGAGGGGGGGGGTGAAGGGGGGGGGGGAAGAGGGAAAGAAGGAAGGGCGGAGAAGGGGAGAAGGGGGAAGGAGGGGGGCGGCAAGGAGGGGGGCAAGGAGGAAGGAGGAGGGAGAAGGGGGAAGACGAAGGGGGGGCAGGGGGTGGGGGGAGGGGGAGCGGCAGGAGGCTGCCGACCAGCAGGGGAGCATCCGACCCTGCCCCGCTCCAGCCTCTCAGACACGGATGGCAGGCGGCCGCGCGCTCGCACGAGGGAGGCCCCGCCTCTATACCGCCCAGGACGAGGAGGAGGACGCAGAGGAAGGAGCGAGCGAGCGAGCGAGCGGAAGACGAGAGAGGCGCCAGGTCGGGGCCGCGGGCGGCCCCAGAGGCCTACGAAGTGGGGCGCGCCGAGGGCGAGCCTTCGGTGCCGGGAGGGGGGGGAGAGAGCGGCGACCTCCCCCTCTCCGCGGGGTGCGCAGCTCTGTCGCCGCCCTCCCCGCTGCTGCCCCCTCCCCGCGCCGGCGCCCGAGCGGGGCCACGTGGCCGCGGTGCGGCGTAGCGCATCGAGCGGCGGGGCGGAAAACTGCACGACGCCGGCGGCCGAAACACCTGGCCTCTGGCGGTTCTGCTCGGTCAGCGCCTCACGCCATTCGGCTTCCACTAGGGCTCCCAA
>CAUYUJ010014575.1:342515-370015 GCA_963575745.1 Prorocentrum cordatum | reverse complement strand
AACCCCCCTCCTGTCCGCATGCTCCCCACCTTCATTGGATATGCAATCGCGCCTGCCATCGCTGGAAACTCCAAGGAACACTCGATCGCCGGAATGTCGATTTACACGTCACGAGGAAAACTCAACACAGCGGATTGCTCTAGCTGAGGGGATGCAACAGAAAAAGAACTTCCGCCGCAATCAAACCAGGCTTCTGCGATTTTTAACGCCGGTCCGACTTTGAGGCGCGCTGCAGGACAGTCTCCACCACTCTGGTGTCGGCCTCGAAGCCTGCCATGCTGAATCCATCATGCTCATCTTGGTGTCAAAAGCCGCTTCGGTAGACGGATGCGCTCTGACGTAAGACGGGGACCCCGTGGAAATAGGAAGGTCACTCAGGCAACCTCCCGACGGCTGGGTGACTCGCTTGCCGCCCAGTGGATCATCGGCCGCGGGCGGTGTACTGGGACTGCCGCTTCCATTGCGGCAGTGGCCAATCTCAACCTTGTTTCCGATATGCTCTTCTAGTAGATGCAATATTGTTTTGGCGTGTTCGTGGGCGCCGTCCCACTGGTGAGCGAGTCGCGGCAATTCCAGGTGTTGTTGTCTTGAGGTGCCTTCGATACGCCATCGACAAATTCCTACACGTTGACGCAGGCACTAATATGGTAGTCTGGCGTGTGGAAAAAACTCCCTGCAGTCCTCCATCTGGCTACCTGCTGCAACTGCTCCTTCAGATCCTCGGGCGCGTTCGCGATTTTTGTTTGTCCTGCCCGCGGCCTCCCACGGGGAATCCGCATCAGTGTCTTGGGCGGACTGGGCCAAAACGTTGTCCACCATGAGCGCGGTAACCTGGTTCATGAAGGGAAAAAATGGTGATAGCGGACCACCCGAACTCTGGAGTAGGAACATACATGAAGGAACCATCCCGAGGCAGCCCGAGTTTCGCAAACTCGATCATAACCCTGAGGATGTAGCGTGGCCATCAAGCCACCTTCCATGAGAACCAAGGCCAATTCACACGCCGCGGTCAGCATTGCGGTACGTGGAAAAGGAATCGGCGAGCAGCTGAAGCAAACCCGGCCCCACGTCGACAAAACTAGCGGCGCGGTACTCTGCCATCAAAGTCGAAGCACAGATGTTCGAGCGGTAGCCAGGCACGACGTCTCTAAGCGAGGGCAGTGCGCCCACAAATGCCCGAGGCTCGGGTTGCATGCACCACGCAAATTGCACGGTAACCACGATTGCACGGTATTCCCGATTGCCCCGTGCCCGAACGATAAATCGTCGGGGTCCTCTGGGCTTCCGTCGACAGACACCCTCTCGTAGCAAGAAGGTTTTTAACCACGTATCGACATCTACAACCAGACCGTCCTCAGCGTCGCAACTCTTGTCATTGACTTGTGCCAGGCCCCTGGCTCCCGGGATGCGCCGCAGGATTTGCTCGACGCGCGTGCTGTACCTCTATTCGTCCGGCCTCTGGGTCCAACAGCGTCGATGTTGGTCCACCGTGCTGTCCGTCAGCTTCAGCACCCCGTGGTCATCATTCGCACCCGCCTCCCACAAGCAACCGCGCCTGTCATCATGGCGAATGTCGGTGAGCCCCCGGGTCGCCACGTGCGTCTTCACGGCGATCAACACGAAGGTTGACCATCATAACTTGTCCCGGAACATACATGTTTTGAGTGCACGCAGTGCCCCCGAGCGCTGTGGGTGAAGAATGCGATGTTGGGCCCACCACCCTCCCGAAACGCCACTTCTTCGAGTGGGTATGAATGATGGCCTTGAACAACGACTTGCTGGTCGATGTCGGGGGCGGCACCAGCAGTGGGCAAGCCCAGAGCCATAAAAGTCTCATGTAGGTGATGGCGAGCCTCAGGCGAACATCCGAGACCACCTGGCACTGAACCGAGCGTAAGAATAGCAGCATGTAGTTCTGCCCGATGCTGCCGAGGGTCAGAAACTGCATCATGCAGCGACCGAGGCTGTCGTGGAACATCGAGAGGGCTATCCGATACTCCTCCCAGGCGCTCTCGTCGGGCCGCACCGCCTCCAGCCCCAGGATGGCAAGGATGCAGATGAGGGCGATCATTATACGGTGAGGGCATTTTTTTTTATCTGTGCAGGCGCCGCGCGAGCACGGCGGTTTCATGCAGGCATTCTAGGGCCCCGCCACCGCTCAGCGCCCGATCTCCTCCAAGAAGGCGGCGTAGAGCTCGGCGAGGTCGCGGGCGCGGGCGGCCGCAGCGCCCTGGGGGCCCTCGAGCTGCGGCCCGCCGCTCCCGCCTTCGGCCGCTAGCGGCAGCACTTCGCCATCGCCGTCGATGCCCTGCTGCCGCTGCGTGGGGCCCAGGCGGACGCCGTGCTCTACCGAGTGGTCGCTCGCCGCCGTGGGCTCGGGCGGGGCCTGGTTGTCCTTGGGGAGGCGCCGCAGCTCGATCCCGATGCCGTGCATCTCGGGCCGCGTCCCCGCCTCCAGACAGCAAGTCCAGATGGTCACCACCTGCGTGGCCTCAGCCGCAGGGGGGCCCTCCGAGGCCTCCGCGCGCCGCGCCGCCAGCCGCCAGCCACTTGCGAATCCCTCTCCGAAGGCCCGCGCCTCCAGCTCGGGGCCGCCTGGCTGCCAGCAGCCTGGCGCCAGCCAGTTCGCGCCCAGGACGTCCTCGGGCGCTGCCTGGGGCAGCTCTCTCTCGTGCAGCATCCTCTGCACCTGCTGAGCCGCATGCCCCTGCTTCTGCCTTGTCCTCGTGCACCTCCTCCGTCACCGAGGGGTTGAGGAAGGGGGGCTTCCCGAGGCGCTCCTGCTTCTGCGCCTTCCTGAGTTCGCACGCCGCCGCCCCTGCGATGCGCCCCTTGATGGCGCCCGCCTTGGCGTGCAGCGCGACGTTCCTCCTGAGCCGCGCCAGCCAGGAGGGCTGCTCGCCGTTGACCAGCGCGTCCAGCGCAGGCACCACCGCGGCGAGCCTGTCGGCCAGCTCAGCATCGCCCGTGAAGGCCTCCAGCGCCCTCTCGGCGAGGGCCAGCCGCTCCACGAGCTCCTCCACCCGCGCTCGGGCACGCCGCACGGCGGCGTCCGCCGCCGAGCGCGCCCGCCGCGCAGCCTCGCTGCGCTCCGCGCGTGAGCGTGGGGACCTGCGGGGGCCCCCTCCCGTCGCCATCACCTCAAGCAGCTGCTGCACCCGGACCGGCCATGAGCGGAGGCAGATGGCAGCCAGGGGCTTGAGACCGGCTTGAGCCAAAATGGCTACGGAACGGTGAGGGCATTGACTAAGGAACAATTGGATAAGGAATCCAGTGCCTGGGAAGAGGTAGTGGCAGTCCAATCGTTGATTGGACTGCCATGAACATCATCGCGGGCCTCATCAGAAAAGGAATCCTGCAGGGTCTGAAGCCTCCCGGGCACATTCCCAAACCAACGCTCACACCGTAACGAACGTCCACATGAATGAATTAATGAGGCCCTGTGCCAGCAGTCGCAAGACCCCGAGCTGGACCAGGAACCTGACCGCCCGCGCCCGTCGCGGCAGGCGGAGCAGCCGCAAGAGCATGACCGCTCGCCAGAGCGTCGCTGCCGTTCGCCGGGATCTCCACGATGATGTCCACGAACCCGCGGGTCATCAGGAACGTGTCAACCACGACCCACAAGCTGGACCAGGAACCTTACCGCCCGCGCCCGTCGCGGCAGGCGGAGCAGCCGCAAGAGCATGACCGTTCGCCAGAGCGTCGCTGCCGTTCGCCGGGATCTCCACGATGATGTCCACGAGCCCGCGGGTCATCAGGAACGTGTCAAGCTCTGGACAAGCTTGCGGCCGTGTGCGAGCAGAAGCATCGCCAGCTCCACCGTGTGCGCGATTCTCTCAACTTTCGCCCAGGGTTGGCGGATTTTTGGAGAGTCCGACTCGACGCCAATTGCCACCGCGTTGCAGCAGGTTGCCCGCCCGTGGCCGAGTCGAACGCCGAAGGACTGAGCATGCGACGGACAGCCAGCTGCTTCGAGTCCATCCTGGCGACCGAGGACTGGCCCCTGCCTGCGCAGGGAGGCCTCCCCTCCGATCGCGCCCGAGTGGCTTCTTGACGTACGCGTTCGCGAGACCCTGTTCTCGCTTCTCGCGAGCCTCCTTCATCTCGCGCAGATGCTGGGCGGTCAGACTACTGGGGGTCAAAGTCAGCGAAGGGAAAAAATAAAGAAAACTGATTTTCTGAGAAGAATGCTGGCTTGGGCCAACTATTTCACGAAGAACTACCTAGAAAAAAAAAAACATTGCTTCTGATAAAATACGACCCCGAATACGTAAACTCAGCAAATTGAGCTTATCTTTTCCTGACCCCCAACAGGCTGATCCCCAGTAGCAGGCGAAGGCCCAGACCCGAACGTATAGTATACCCATCTTGTAGTATATCCGTTTCCCGAGAGCTGTGGCCGGAAAGCGCCCGCCACGCCGCATATACTATAAGATGTCTCGGTGCGCGCGATGCCCCTTGGGGTAACATTCATATGTTGGGGTGACGCCGAGAAGAGGCCGGGGGGCCGCGGGAGGGCTTGAGCCAAGATGGCTACGGAGGCCCTCTTGGGCCGTTTCGGGGCCGTCTCGGATGCCTCTTGGGCCGTCGTTGGATCCTCTCGGGCCTGGGGACCTCCATTGAAGGATCAGCTGTTTGTGTGAACAAGCATGGCAACGGCGAGATGCGTATGTCATGGAATACCTCTTGGAGGCGGTGAGGACATGAATTGAGCTATCCAGAGACGCGCACTTCACTGATCCTTTGTCGGGTTCGTTGGCAGCAGCATGGATGCTGGCTGCCAGCCGTTAAACAGCTAATAGTATCAAATATTGTGAGGGCGTTGGATAAGAAACCATTGGATGAGGAATGCAGGGTCTGGAAGCAGGTGGAACTGCAATCGTGGATTGGCCATGGATATCAACTCCACCCTCATCAGATCAGGAATCCCCCAAGGTCTGAAGCCTCCTGGGCACATCCCTTAACCCACACCCCCAATGTCTACGTCGAACTTGTCAACCACGCAGAATCGTCAAGCACTGTCTGTGGATGTGGAGGCGGCCCGCGAATCTGAATCGGTCGGGACCCGCGAGACTCGGCGAGGAGGGTGACGAAAACCGTCACCCGGTCCAAGTTCGTCCCTGCACTCCTCCCGCGGCCCACCTGGTGCAGCTTTTGCGCCCCGGGCTCCTTCTCGACGAGCCCGGGGGCCCCGGGCCTAGGCCGCCCACGGAGGCTCCCCCCCCAAACAGAAGCCTCTCAGAGCCTCCCTGGCCCAGCACCTCGGACCTCGCCCCGCCCCTCCCTGCTGGCCCGAGCCAGTGCTGGGCCGCCTCGGACCCCCGGCCGACGGCAGGTCCGCACGGCCCTTTTACTTGGGGCAGGCAGGGCGGGCCCTGAGATCCGGCGCCTCAAACAAGAATCCCTCGGGCCCCGGGGCCCTGGACCCCGTCTTTCTGCGCCACCTCTCGAGCCGGCTCGATCAGTGAGGGCCTTGCCGAAACGCCCGGCTCGAACAATAATGAACCGCCAGTGATTTACCGAAACGCAGGACCCCTTACCCTTTGGGAGGGGACCAAGTTAGGAGCGCCAGAAACATTAGGGATAGGGATTTTTGGATGGTAGATGTACCAGGTCACACTACCCAAATGTGCAATCCGATCCCCAATGTGAGGACGGGGACCTCAACGATGCCACGTCGTCATCGTGCTATCGGGGTTAGGAGTCCGTCTGCCCTTCACGAACCATGACCTCAGGGGAGGAGGCAGACGCCGAGGAAGGCCGAGAGACGGCGGCGCGGGCCTGCGCCCGAGCCGCCATTTGAGGGCCAGCGGCCCCCGCGCCCCGCCCGCGGCCCCCGCCCCCGCGCCGGGGGGGCCGCCCGGACGGGGCTGCCTCGCCGTGGTCGTCGTCGTGTCAGCTGGCACGAGGCGTAAGACCCAGACCTTCTCGCGTCGTGAAAAATCACGACGGCGAATTGCTCGCTATGTTCGGCCACCGGGGGCCTCTGCCGGGGCCTGGAACCGTCCGAAATCGACTCAGGATGAAAAACCGGTCCCTGGGAAAGTGTCCAGAGATTTGGGGGTCGACGTTGTGAAAAAAATCACGTCGGGGGTCTGGGAAGAGCAACCCTTCTATTGGGGGGGGTAGTACCCTTGTGAACGTTTTCAGATTCGGCGTCTCGACACTGGGCGGGAAGGGGGGGGGAGGGGGGGGGGGCCTGGCTCTGGACCTCTGCTTTTGAAGTGACTGTGTGCAGCAGTGCGCCCTATGGAGGAGACTCTATCTGCTCGAAACAGGCGCCAAAACAGCCAAGATCTACTCCAGTGGGGGGGGGGGCGGGGAGGGGGGGGGGCGAGGGCCCGCGCCGATCGGCGAACCATGAAAAGAAACGACGACCTTGTGTTCTTTGTGTTTGGCTCTCCACCCTGGAGTGGCCCTGTCTTTTTGCATCGCCATGGAGCCCTGAGCTGTCGGCGAAGGGCCCATGCTCTTGATCCACGTCCTTGTGATCTTGTTTCGGCGACACACAAGGCAAAACAGAGCTGGCGTTGCCTCGTTGTCAGATGTTGCTAGAAGTGCCCCTGGCCCAAGGTGCCCCGTGGACGTCCAATAAGGCCCCCACGGCCTCCAGAGCACCCTCCGCAGCGCTCCGCGAGGCCAAGGGGGACCAGGGGCTCCGAAATGGAGCGAAAAGCTGGGGGCACCTTGGGCCGGGGCACCTCGAGCATCCCCCCGTCGTTCGTCGAGGGGCTACCTCGTCGTCGTCGTTCGTCGGACATATCCGTATCCACAGATATAGCCGCAACATCGCCGTACCATAGCCGTTGGTGTACATATTCGAAGCAAGAACGACGTCTGGCCGTGTAGGTCCATGCTGCCATCACCGTTTCCGGAGGGCACAGCCCCGCAGTGTCTTGAAGAAGTCGTACGCGTAGGCTGGTTGGGATGGGGCGGGGGGCGGGAGTGGGTACTTCGAGGGAGCGCGAACATGGATCAACGACGCGTGGATCAACGACGGGTTCTACGCCCGTGCATAATCAACGTGCCCCGTCGCCCAATCAGGCGCGCCAAATCCACGGATCCCTAATCCATATTTGCGTTCGCAGGATTTCTGGCAGCGTCGGTTCTGTTTGCTGGATATAAAACGGCCGTCCGTCCTCCTCTTGCTGCTCCTACGGCTCCTGATATTCCTCCTGTTCCTTTTCCTCCTCCTGCAGCTCCTCCTCCTTGTCCTCTCCCATCCTCCTTCTCGTCCTCTTCCTCTTTTTCAACCGCATCCACACCATGCTCCCCCGTCCATCCTCCCCCCTTTTCATCGCTCTTCTCCGCATGAAACCTCCATCCCTCTCTCCCTCCCTCTTCGCTCCTCGTTCCTCATTCCTCGTCCTGCTCCTCCTCCTCCACCTCCGCATCCAACTCGTCCTGCTCCTCCTCATCTGCCTCCGCCGCTCCCTCATCCTTCTCCTCGTTTTCCTCCTCCCTCCCTCCTTCATTTCGATTCCTCATTGTTCCGCCCGTCCGCCCCTGTCACTTCTCCTCCTCCTCCTCCTCCTCATCATCATCCTCCTCATTTGCCTGCTACTGCTCCTCCTCCTCCTCCTCCATCTCCTCCTCCACCTCCTCCTCCACCTCCTCCTCCTCCTATTCCTCCTCCTGCTCCTCCTCCTCCTCATCATCCTCCTCCCCCCGCCGCCTCCTCCTCCTCAACTTCACCCCCCTCCCTCCCTTTCCTCCTCCTCCTCCTGCTCCTCCTGCTCCTCCTGCTCTTCCTGCTCCTCCTCCTCCTCCTCCTCCTCCTCCTCCTGTTCCTGCTCCTGCTCCTCCTCCTCCTCCTCCTCATCATCCTCCTCCTCCTCCTCCTCCTCCTCCTCCTCCCTCCTCTCTCCTCCTCCTCTCTCTCTCCTCCTCCTCCTGCTCCTCCTCATCATCCTCCTTCTCCTCCTCCTTTTCCTCCTCCTTATCCTCCTCCTCCTGCTCCTCCTCCTCCTTCTCCTTCTCCTCCACCTCCTCCTCCTCCGCCCCTCCTCTTCCATCCCCTTACCAAGCCAGGACGAGGATCAAAACGACTCTCTTGGATCTGGCGGCTCTGGAGGGATGTCTCGGGCGCCGCGACCTTCTCAGACCGTTCCGGAACGCTCTGGTCGAAGTGGACCCCACCATCCCCCTCAGAAATCGTGGAAGGTAGGGGTAGGGTTCGCATGTGGCCCCCCAGCTGGACCACCCTCTCTGGCGCGCGGAGCGTGCCAGGGGCGGCGCCAGAGACGCCGCCGGGGGGTCCTCCGCGGCAGGGAGCGGGGGGCACGGGGCCAGCGCAGCAGACGACCCGGCACGCTCCGCCGCTCACCTGCACCACGCAAGGGGCCCAACGATCCGACGCTCCAAAGGAGGGGGAGGAGGAGGAGGAGGAGGAGGAGGAGGAGGAGGAGGAGGAGGAGGAGGAGGAGAGGAGGAGGAGGAGGAGGAGGAGGAGGGGAGGAGGAGGAGGAGGAGGAGGAGGAGGAGAAGGAGGGGGAGGAGGAGGAGGAGGAGGAGGAGGAGGAGGAGAGGAGGAGGGAGGAGAGAGAGGGAGGAGGAGGGGGAGGAGGAGGGGGAGGAGAAGGAGGAGGAGGGGGAGGAGGAGACTGGCAGGCACAAGAGGCAAGGAGCGCTGCGGGAGGACCGACGAGGGGGTGGGCGAGGGACGAGGCAGAGGACGAGGAGCCCGATGGGGGGCAGCGGGAGCCTGCCGCCAGAGCGGCAGACGAGGCCTGGAGACGCGGGGGGGAGGGGGGACGCCGCCCGCAGAGCAGCCCCGGCGCGTCGTCTACGACCTCGACGCCGAAGTCGACGGCAGGGCTCGGGGCGGGGGGCCCCCCCCAAAAGAGCCGACTCTCCAAACAAACATTGGAGCGGGCGGTTTTGGGCCGCGTTTTCGGCCTCTGGGGGCCCTCGCTGGGCCTCGGGAGCGTAAAAAAACTGCCCGTGGGGCAAAACTGGCCCTCGGGAAGTGTTCCAGGCTTCCAGGGCCCACGCATCGAAACCGTTGGAGCAGTCGGATGTCTGGAGGAGCGCAGGAGTGAGGAGGAGAGACGGGAGCAAGGGCACCTAACTTCGTGCTGCGCGAAGCGCGAATCACATCGCGCTCTCGCGCCGACCCCAAGGGGAGAAGAGGAGGATAAGGAGGAATCGGAGCCGCACCACGAAGCTCGAATAACTCCGCGCCCTCGAGGGCGCCCTTGAGGGAAGGGAGGAGGTAAGACGAAGCCAGGACGAGGACAACATCGAAAGAGGGTAATTAAATCCGGAATCTCTGGGATCCGGCGGCTCTGGAGGATGTCTCGGGCGCCGCGGCCTTCTCCGAGCGTCCCGAACCGCTCTGAGAGCGAACGGGAACGCTCTGGAGTGGATTTTTCCTCGCCCTGGCCCCGTCCGAGGAGAGGCGCGGCGGAAGAAGAGGACTCCGCCGAGGACCGCGTCCGACGATGCCGCGGACGGCCGTCGATCATCTGCGACGGCGAGATGCGTGATTGGACACTCGCGAAAGCCCATTGGCTTCGCGGATCAGCTCACAGGTTGGCGGCACATTGCGCGCGGCGCAGAAAGTGCACCGCGCCTTAAGAAGTCGGCCCCAGTCTCGCCCTCCGAGGCTCCCCCCGGCCCGGTTCCGCAGGGGACGGGCAGGAGGAGGCGAAGACGGGTAGGGCGGGAGGACGAGGGGAAGGACAATCTCAGGAGGCGTGACGGGGGAGACGAGGAAGCTCGATCACGCCCCTCCCCGAATTGACGAGAAATTCATGTCGTTCTCCTCCTCCCGGTTATCCCCGTTTTCTCCTCCCTTCTGCAGTTCGTCCCTCCGCCTCCTTAGTCTTGCCCTCCTCATCCTTCTGTTACTCCTCGTCATCACTGCCACCATCCACAACACCATCAACATTACCACCATCACCACCACCATCATTTCCATCACACCAACCATCATCACCGTCATCACCATCATCATCATCTTCATCATCAACAGCAGCAGCATCATCATCATGATCATCATCATCATCATCATCATCAGCATCATCATCAGCAGCAGCAGCATTATCATCATGTTCATAATCAGTATCGTCATCATCATCATCATCATCAGCATCACCATCAGCAACCAGATAGTCACCATCGTCATCACCAGCATCAGCATCAGCATCGTCATCAGCATCATCATAATCCTCATCATCACCATCATACCCATCCCAGTCATCAGTGGCATGGCATCATCACCATCACCACCACCATCACCAGAATCATCATAACCACCATCACCATCACCATCAGCGTCAGCATGATCATCATCAGCATCAGCATCGTCATCATCATCATCATCATCATCATGATCGTCATCATCAGCATGACCATCATTGTCATCATCATTAGCGTCATCGTCATCAGCATCAGCATCATAAGTCATCATCATAAGCATCATCCACTTCGCCATCGTCATCGTCAACGCCATCGCCATCGTCATCATTGTCATCATTGTCATCATCGTCATCATCGACATCATCGGCATACTCATCATCAGCATCATCCTCATCGTCCTCGTCATCATCCTCATCCGAATGGGCATCATTATAATCAGCATCACCACCACTTCCACCATCATCAGCATATTATTCGGCCTCCGCATCGGCATGATAATAAATATCCGAATCGGCATCATAATTGGTACCATCACAAGTATCACCAGCCTCGTGTTCATCATCAGCATCATCATCACCACCATCATCGTCAACACCACTAGCAGCAACAACATCATCACAACCAGCAGGATCATGATATTTACTGTCAAACGCATTACTATCATTGTCATCATCAGCGTCATCATCATCAGCAGCATCATCACCGCATTCACTGTCATGTTCCTCCCACGTGCCCCCTCTTTCTACGCTTCCGAATCCTTCCACCACTTCGCTGCCACGAGGGTGCTTTAACAGGTCGTCCTTGATGGCACTTGGAGGGCAAGGGGGAGGAGGGGGAGGAGGGGGAGGAGGAGGAGGAGGAGGAGGAGGAGGAGAATGGACGAAGAAGGGAAGGAGTGGAGGTAGGAGAGGGAGGCGGAGTAGCTGGAGGAGGAGGAGGAGGAGGAGGAGGAGGAAGATTGAGGTCGACCACCATATAGCCCAACTGTTACAGCAGACTGGTGGCGAGCCAGCCTGCCCCACGAACCCCCCTTGAAACGCACAAGCGGAACAAATGCAGGCTCATGAGAGTTAGGAGGAGGAGGAAGAGGAGGAGGAGGAGGAGAAGAGGAAGGAGCAGGAGTAGGATTTCTTGACATCAACGGCAATTAGAGGAGGAGGAGGAGGAGGAGGAGGAGGAGGAGGAGGAGGAGGAGGACACGCCGCCGGCTGGCGCACCCCTCCCAGCCGTGGCTGGAGGCGCCCCTGCCACGCCGCCAAACCCCCGAGAGGCGCGAGCACTCCTCAAAGAACAGCGACCTGGGATGCTGATGGGCCCCGGTCGCCCGAGACGTCCTTGGAGAACGACACGAGTCCCAAAGCGGTGCGGTGACCCCGGATCCCCACTGACTCACCACGCTGTGTGGCCACCACACCATTTGGGCCCCGAGGGCTCTTGGGGAACGGATGTCCAAGACCTGAGACGCAGTGGATGTGGATGAACTTCTGGCCCCACTGGAGGGGATTCCGCAAACGCTATACACATCCACTGCGCCTCGGCGGCTTCTGGGGGAGGGGGACTGGACGTGGACATTCAACACGAAGCCTGCCCGCAGAAGAGGGGGGGGGCTGGAGGGCCCACTCCCCCAAACCTCCGACGTTTTCTGTTGTTCAACCCCGGCGCTCTCAGTCGTTTCGGCCCCGGGGGGGCGCTTTTTCGGGCCCCGCAGGCCATCACAACGAGTGGGTCCTGGGCGGACCACTGCCCTGGGCAGGGGGTCAGGATCTCTGCGGAGACCACGGCAGGTATACCGATACCCCCACTCCCCGGACCTCTCCTGGGGGTGCGGTCTGACCAGGATCTCGAGGCGCATCCGGCGGTGGCGACGTGGGCCTCCCAAGAGGCCCCGCAGGGGGAGAGCGGGGGCAGTGCGGCGGCACGGGTGCCCCTCCTCCTCAACCGAGATCTCGCTGGGGCCGCGGGCCGGGCACCTCACATCGTCGGAGGTCCGGGGGGCGGAGGGAGGCGTGCCCCTCCGAGGAAGGTCTCCGCCTGGAGGAGGAGGAGGAGGAGGCGGAGGAGGAGGAGGAGACGCGGGCAGGGGAGGCCACTCGGGTCTTGGGCGCCCAGGTCGGGGACCCCCCCCCCGCAGGGCCAGCTCTGCGTCCCGATCGGTTTTGGGCCCATTTGGGCCAAGGAAGGTATTATTAAGACCTGAAAGCGCCCCCAATCAGTGCATGGGTTGGTCTATCCCAGCCCTTCCGAAAGGAGCCCATCCGGCGCGCCGAATGGACTCCATCGAGCTCGCGGCGTGGGAGGTACCCACAAATCGACAAAAAAAAAGATGGAGTCCATCCGGCGCCGAATGGACTCTCGAGATTAGAGCCCATCTGGCGACGAAGGAATCCATGCGGCGTCAAACAGAGTCCATCCGGCGAACCGATAGATTCCATCCGGCGGCGTTAGAGTCCATCCGGCGCCAAATTAGAATCCATCCGGCGGCATTAGAGCCCATCCGGCTGGCAAAATGACCATCGTGGCATCCGAGTCCATTCGGCGGATAGCTCCGTTGTGCGCGCTGCTTGCACATCCCTTCGACCCCTCGACCCCGCGCCCCCGTGCCCCCGCGACCCCATGCCACCCGCGACCTTATCACCCCGCGCCACCCCGCGACCCTATCCCGCGACCACAAGTCCTCACGACCCCGCGACCCCACCGCCCACCACATCACCGCCATGTCACCCCGCCGCCCCACGAACCCGCGACCTCACGCCACTGCCCCGAGACCCCGCCGCCCCGCAACCCCGCAGCCCCACCGCCCCGCCACGCCACCGCCTCAGCGGATCCTCAGGATCCTTCTCCTTAGGAAAATCCTTGGGTCCCTACCGAATCCAAGGGGGTCCCCGCGGATCTTTCGGGATCCTTAGCGGAACCCTGAGGGAAACTTGGGGATCCGTGGGGATGGTTCGCTGTTCCCTAAGGAAAGCCTTCGGATTTTGTTGGGTCTTTAGCGCGCCCCCCAAGAACATCCTTAGCGGTCCCACGGGAAAACCCGAGGGATCCTTGGGGATCTTCAGCGGATCCTTAAGGAAGCCCGGGGCCCCTTATTCTGAGCGGCACCCTCGAGAAACCCTAAGGACCCTTGGGGATCCTTCGCGGATTCCTACAGGGAAACCTTAGGAAGACTTGTCGATCCTGGGTGGATTCCTTAAGAAATCTTCTGGGTCTTTGTGGAACCTTGAACCCCAGGGAAACCTTAGGAATCCTTGGCTTGAGGGATGGGGGTTATCCCCAGGGAAGCCCCAGGGATCCTTGGGAATCCTTCGCGGATCCTTAGGCCTTAGGGAGATGCGCGAATTCATTCCACGTTTGTTTGGGGCCCCCCACCGAGCACCCACATGACTTACATTGCATACCAGTGGCATGCCAAAGCAACCACGAGGAAGCACATGTGACAGCCCGTGCGCACTGGGAGATTTGAAGGAATGCGCGGGAACGCCGACCGCTAGGTGCGCCCGAGAGGCGCCAGCACAAGGATGCGTTTTTTTGAGCGAGGGCATTCCAAACATGAGAACTGCTTTGGTTAATTCAAAAACTCACTTCGGATCTCAAAGAGTCCATTCGGCGAGGCCTTCTCACAAAGCCCATCCGGCGGAATTTGTCCCCATCCGGCGGGATAGAGCCCATCCGGCCGAAAGAGAGCCCATCCGGCTGACATTAGAGCCCATCTTGCGCGCCGAATGGTTTCTCTTTTCCAAAAAATCCATTCGGCGAAGAAATAGAGCCCATCCGGCAAAGGGAGTCCATCCGGCGAAAAGAGAATCCATCCGGCGACGCGACCTACTATTTGCACTGCTTTCTACACGTTTAGCTCACGCAGATCAGAGCCCATCTGGCGCTTGCGCGGAGATTCGCCGAATGCAATTCCATCCGGCGCCGAACGAACTCTTTTCGGAAGGGTTGGGATATGTATATATATATATATATATAGAAATATGTATGTATGCATGCATGTGTTTACGTATGTATGTATGTGATGTATTCACACGTTTACATGCACATGTAAGTTCTGTATATGAACATATACAAGTATAAATACATACATAAATGTGTTACCCACAGACGACCCCCAAACAGTAGGGTATTGCAATACATGCCGTGCAACCTAAGTGTAATGCAGTCTATGCGACACTATCGAGGTGAAGCAATGTACGCGGTGCAATAAAAGTGGTGCAGGGTATGCGATGCAACCCATTTGGTGCACTTTGTGCGATGCAACCTATGTAATGCAATAGATGCGGCGCAATATACGTGTTGGAATGTATGTGATGCAACCTATGTAATGAAGCTTATGCGGGGCAGTATATGTGGTGCAGTGTATGCCATGCAACCTACGTGATGCAATTCATGCGGTGCAACATGTGTGGCGCAACGCATGCGGTGCAACCTATGTAATGCAATCGACGCGGTGCGACCCATGTGCTGCAATGTATACGGTGAAACCGATGTAATGCAACATGTGTGAAGTGCGATGTAGGACATGCAAACTATGGAATGCAAGCCAGACGGTGCCATCTATGTGGTACAATGTCTGCGGCGCAGCCTATCCCATGCAGTCTATGCGGTGCCATCTACGCGGTGCAACTAACTTCTGTTCGCAGTGAGTTGTCCACTCCACTGCTCGCGCAAACATCCCACCCGCCCACCCGCAACTGGGTTTGCAAACCTCATGCGGCGGCGATTGCAATGAGTGCTTGGCGTTGGCTGGTGCATCTCTGCGGCCACGCCAGCCCGCGCATTTGCGCGCGCGCAGCGGCCAGGTAGTTTGGCGCGACCGACAAACCCGCGGTGGTGCGGACCGCTCGGCACATCCCTGCGGGCACTTGAGCGGTTTGGGCGGGCGCGGTATCATGGCAACGTCGACACTTGTAGACGCGATGCCGATGATAGTGGCGATGTTGGTGACGACAATTGTAGACACGATGCTGAAAATAGTGGCGATGACGGCGCCGATACTGATCACGCCGACGACGATGACGGCGTCTTCGCGTCGGTGGTGAAAAGGAATTCGAAATGCACGCGCGGCAGACGCGCGAGAGTGGCTCGCATGGTATTATTCGACGCGGATCGTGCCAATCCAGCACCCGCGCAAGGGAGTTCGAACGATTTCGACACGCGCGCGCGCGAGGCTCGTTTACTAGCATGTTATGGCAATGTTGAAAAACTATAGTTTTCTGCGGGATTCGCAAGAGCGCGCGCACGCTGTTGTTGAAAATCTGTGTGCAAAACCTTGTGTGTTTGTATGTTGTTGGGGCACTCGATTTTGAAATCCTTCCGAAACAAGGGTTTTTGAAGGATTCCGGCATGCGCGCGTGACGATAATCGCGTGCGCACTTCGTCTCATCTGGTGCAAGGGATTCTCGCGACGGCACGTGCGCAAGGGCGTTCGAACGATTTCGACATCCCCGCGCGCGAAGCCCGTTTGGTAGTAGTTTCTTGAAAAGGTTGAACAACCTATGGTTTTCATAAGAATTCGCAAGCGCAAGCGCGCACGTGTTTTTTGTTTTTTGAAAATCCGTGTTGCGAAACCCTTAGTTTGTATATATTTGTTGGACGCTCGATTTTGAAATCTTTCCGGAACCAAGAGTTGTTGAAGGCTTTCGGCATGCGCGCGCGACGACGCGCTCGTGCCCATTTCGCCATTGCTTCTGCAAGGGATTTTTGGAAACTACGGATTTTTGACAAACGAGTGCACGGAACCGAGGGGGGGCCGATAACGGCCTCGCTGAGGTAATATGAATTCACAGGTAGGATGGACAGCGGGTCAGAACCATATGCAACTTGCAATACGACAAAAGGGGGGTCTTCAAGTCCGGGGCGGGGAGGGTGGTGGAGCATATTTCTATTTTAGGAAGGAGAACTCTATACGATGCAGCCTACGTAATGCAACATATGCGGTGCAGCCTGTGCGGTGCGGTGACGGCGACGGGCGGCGACGGGCGGCACTGGCGGCGACGGGCGGGGATGGTGGCGACGGGCGGCGTCGGCGACGGGCGGGGATGGCGGCGACGGGCGGGGATGACGGCGGCGGGCGGCGACGGCGACAAGCGGCGACGGGCGGCGACGGGCGGCACGGCGGCGATGTTGCGGGGAGGGTCCCGAGATGGTGCACGCAAGCAGGAACCCCTAACTGCAAGCACCTGTTTTGGGAGCACTTCCACTCCGTAGCCATCCCTCTGGCTTTCCATTGTATGTATGTCTGCGTGTATGCATGTTCGTAGTATGCATGTATGCTTGTATGGGTGGATGGATGTATGCATGGATGGATGGATGCATCAATGTGTGGTCTGTGTGAATGTAAGCATACATGCATGATCATGTGTACAATTGTATGTACATATATACATATATGAGTGCATCTATGTATGCATGTATATACAGATATATAGGTGTCGAGATACGTGTACATATATATATATATACACATAACTGTGCAAGCATCTGTACACACGGTAGAAACAGTGATATATGTGTGTATGCGTGTATGCGTATGTATGTATACGTGTATATATACATACATGTATACATATATTTATATATGAGTGTACGTATGTGTACGCATGCATATATATATATATTTGTGTGTATACATATATATGTGTGTATGTGCAGTGTTTGCATGTGAATGGAATGTGCATGAATGTATGTGTACGGGTGTATGTATGCATGCACGTATGTATGTTTGTATGTATGCATGTTTAGGTATATATATATATGCATGTGTGTATGCATGTATGCATGTACGTATACATGTATGAATGAATGCATGTATGCATGTGTAGAGCACATGTGTGTATGTATGTGCGTGTATAGGTATACATGTATGTTTATGCGTGTATGAAAGTACGCGTGTATGTGTGCATGTATGTATGTATGTCTGTATCTATATATATGTGTGTATATCTATACATACTAGAACCACGCGCACACTTCGGGAACGCTTAGGTTCTAGCGCAGGCCAGGGAAGCGTTACAGCAAAGTGGGATCCTCCGCCTCGTCATTTCGGAGACACGGGGCAGGAGAGGGAAAGGGGCAGGAACGATGAGTGGGCTCAGGAAGCGGGGGTAGACGAGCATCAGACGCACCCCCTAGGCTTCCGGAGCCTCCAGCGAGTGGCCCAAGCGAGCCGAAACAGAGAGCGTCGGAACGATCGTGAGATCGATAATGAGAACGACAATGAGATCGATCGTGAGATCAGTACTGAGATCGATACAGCGCGATGGATTGAGTGAGATCGATCGTGAAATCGATCGTGCGATCGGTAGTGATGACGATTGTGATGGACAGTGATATCGACGGTAAGTTCGGCAGTGAGATCGACCGTGAGATCGATCGATATATCGACTAAGTGAGATCGATAGTGAGATCGATAGTGGGATCAATAGTGGTATCGATTGTGGAATCGATAAAGAGATCGATAGTGAGATGGACTGTGAGACCAACTGAGTGGGATCAAGAACGACAGCGATGGTGAGATCTGTCGTGGGACCGATCGTGAGATCGATAGTGAGACCTACAGTGGGATCGATCGTGAGATCGATAGTCGGTTCGATAGTAGGATCGATCGTGTTACCGGTAGTGGGAACGATAGTGAGATCGATAGTGAGATCGATTGAGTGAGATCGATAATTCGTGAGACCGATCGTGAGACCGATGATGAGATCGATGGTGAGACCCACAGTGAGATCGATAGTAAGATCGATTGTGACATTATCGATACTGAAATCGATATTGAGATCGATACTGAGATGGACTGTGAGACCGATTGAGTGGGACCGATTGAGTGAGATCAGTTTAGCGAGATCGTCGTGACATCGATGAAGTGAAGCATTGGTTCCTTCCCCGCCCACAACCTCCTTATCACCCGAACAGTGGTCGTATAGGTCGGAGGCTGGGGGGTGAGATCGAAGAGAAGCGGAGAGCCCCCCCCCCCACTGCGAAATCGCTTCTGGTGTCGGATTCGCGTCGTGCACGCGGGCGAGGCGAAGCTGCGCGGGCGGGCGAGAGGAATGACTCCGCTGCTGCCAGGGCGGGGCAAGACCATGGCCCACACCTCCCCTGGGGCTCGGGCGGTGGCTGGGCTGTCCCGCCGTGGTGTCCCGTCAGTGTCCCGTCGGTGTCCCGTCGAAGTCCCGCCGGAGTCCCGAAAGAGTCCCGTCGGAGTCCCGTCGGTGTCCCCTCGGTGTCCCGTCGATTTCCCATCGGTGTCCCGTCGGTGTCCCGTCGGTGTCCCGTCGATGTCCCGCCGGTGTCACGTCGGGTCTCCCGTAGTGAGCTCGACAGTGAAATCGATAGTGAGATCGATGAGGAGAGCGATAGCGAGGTCGATAGTGAGATCGATGGTAAGATCGATCGTGGAATCGATGGTGATATTGATAGCGCGATCGATGGTGCGCTGGGTCGTGGGATCGATTGAATGAGACGTTGGTTCCTCCCCCCGAACCTCCTTTTCACCCGAAGGGTGGTCGCATTGGTAATTATACAAGATCTGGCGTGGCTGCAACTGCATCCTAGGCGAGGGCTGTCGTTGCCCTGGTTGGGACGTGCGGCTGCATATCGCGCTATGGACAAAAACAGACCCGACTGAATGAGCAAGGCATCTCGCTCCACGGTGCACGTATCGCGATGTCCGCCCTCAGTCGCAGCAGCGTCCAAAGAAGCACCAGAAAGAATCGATATTCTGACACTTAGTTCGAACCGCGGAGAGAGCGATTCCACACGTAAGGATCATTCAGGGGTCTCGCGAGCCATCGTAAGGGGAACCCTCATGGCTCTGAAACGACCCTTCTGGAGAATCTCTTATCTTGGACGCCCGAACTGGGTACGGCACCAAATGGTACAATGCCGAACAACAAATGCTGTCCCAAATCAACAGCGGCCGCTATTGGATAGGCGGCCTTCGGTTTCAAATGGACACAGGCCGCGGTGACACTGACAACGAATCTTGTTAAACATAAGCAAAAACTGCAATCGGTCTTTGCACCCATTATTTCTGTACCCATTTCGATCGTCCCGACTTACGACTCCCAAGCGACCCTTCGACCGGCATCTGGCGGATTCCAGAAACCCTGGATCCAAAAACGTGTTCATTCCTTTGGGGCGCATCTTGTACTTCCGCCGCTTGGCCAGTGACCCGGCGAGCCCAACCCTCCCCGGTGTGGGCAACGCAATGCCACAAAGACGCCCAAAAATTGCAACTTTCAACACATCTCCCAAACAAAAACCGTTGGTGAGCACCCGTTACGGTGCCGCTGAGCCGCCTTCCGCCGCCTTCCGCCGGCCCTCCGCCAGCGGAGAGGCGGCCTCTGCCCTGCCCCTCCGCATACGCCGTCCTTCCCGTCCTCCTGCTCTCGCCGTGGAGGAGAAGTGGGCCCTGAGTCATGCGGGCAGACGGAAGGGGCTTCCCCTCGGAGACAGAAAGGGCACCCATACCTTTACCCTTCCCTCGTTTACCCATGTTTTGGGGGGCCTCCTGGGAGGCCCTTGCTTCCCGGGAGGCCACGGCGCCACGGCTGGAGTGGCCTCGAGGCTCTGGTCAGAGTGCGCCCCCGGGGGAGGTCCGGGGAGCAGCGGTATCCGTACCTTTTGGCTTCCCCGCTCCCAAGGGCTGGCCCTTCCTTCTGCGTCGTATCGTGGAGGGACGCAGGGGGGCGGGACCCCTTCCATCCAGACCCGCTGCTCTCGCGCTGAGCCGCCTCCCTCTTCCTCCCCCTCCTCCTCCTCCTCCTCGTCCTCGTCCTCCTCGTCCTCTATCTCTCTCTCTCTCTCTCTCCCTCTCTCTCTCTCTCTTTCTCTCCTCACGCTGATCCTCCTCCCTCTCTCCTCCTCCTCCTCCTCCTCCTTCTCCTCCTCGTCCACTCTCTCTCTCTCTCTCTCTTTCTCACTCCCCTAACGAAGTCGACCGCCAGACCCATCCCGGGGTGCGTTCTGGCCAAGGTTCCGAAGGGAATCCAGCCGCGGCGACGAGGACGCCTGCAGAGACCCAAGAAGGGCGACACTTGCCCCAAAGCCCGAAGCTCGAACCCCTCCCTCCTCCTCCTCCTCCTCCTTCTCCTCCTTCTCATCCTCCCTACTCCCTCCTGCAACTGCTTCTCCTCCTCCTCCTCTTCCTCCTTCTCATCCTTATCATCATTCTCATCCTTCTCATCCTTCTCCTCCTCCTTCCTCCTGATCCTCTCCTCCTCCTCCTCCTCCTCCTCCTCCTCCTCCTCCTCCTCCTCCTCATCCTCCACCCTCTTGCTCATCCTGGCTCCTTCCTACTGCTCTCTCCCTCCTCCTCCTCTCCTCCTCCTCCTCCTCTCCTCCTCCTCCTCCTCCTCTCTCCTCACTCCTCCTCCTCCTCCTCTCTTCTCTCTCCTCACTCCTCCCTCTCCTCTCCTCCTCCTCTCTCCTCCTCCCTCCCTCCCTCCTCCTTCCCTCCTTTTCCTCCTCCTCCTCCTCTTCCTCCTCCTCCTCCTCCCCTCTCCTCCTCATCCTCCTCCTCCTCCTCCTCCTCCTCCTCCTCCTCTTCCTCCTCCTCCTCCTCCTCCTCCTCCTCCTCCCTCCTCCTCTCCTCTTTCCTTTTCCTTTCCTTTCCTTGTCCTTTTCCTCCTCCTCCTCCTCCTCCTCCTCCTCCTCCTCCTCCTCCTCTCTCCTCCTCTCCTCCTCCTCTCCTCCTCCTCCTCCTCCTCCTCCTCCTCCTCCTCCTCCTCCTCTTCCTCCTGCTCCTGCTCCCTCCTCCTCCTCTCCTCCAGGGCGCCGACCCTGGAGGAGTGAGGAGGAGGAGGAGGAGGAGGAGGCGCAGGAGGAGAGGAACAGGAACACGAGGAGGCACAGGAGGAGGAGGAAGCGGAAGAGGAGGAGGAGGAGGAGGAGGAGGAGGAGGGGGAGAAGGAGGAGGAGGATGAGGAGGAGAAGGAGTCCTTGTATGTGCTTGCGTCATGTCGGGGTGTGGTCCTCCCTTGGCACTTCCCCCGTCCCGTCTTCGGAACCTAACCTTCGACGGCGCGCGGCGGTACCGCCGCCGTGGAGACCCTCGCGCTAGGGCGGCAGCCGCCGCCGCGATGGAATGTGCTCGTCGTCCGAAGGCGCTGCGCAGCAGGAGCCGGAGGAACAGGATCAGGAGAAGGTGGAGCAGGAACAGGAGGGGGAGAGGAAGGAGGGAGTAAGAAGGAGAGGGTGAGGAGGGAGGGGGTATGGGAGAGGTTCCGAGAGAAAGAGGGGGGAGGAGGGAGGAGGCCGAGAATGAGGACGGAACGGGCGAGGTCCAGCATCTACCTCTCCTCTCCGCGTAGCCGTATGTCGGTGGATGACTCGAAATTCAGGGCATGAGGGGAAGGAGAGTGAGGAGAAGAGGGTGATGAGGAGAGGGGGAAGGAGCAAAAGGACGAAGAGGAGCAGCATGGCGCAGGGGAAGAGGACTAGGAAAGGCGAGAAGACGGGGATGACACAAGGGGGTGGTGGAGATACCATTGCGGCGGAGGATGCCGAGAGCAATCGACTGACCAAAAACAGTGTGCACGCTGAGTGCTGCTGTGACGGGGGTCCTTGGTACAGTATGGGGAGACGTCATTCGAAACGAGGTTGGTACCAGAAAAAAAAGAGGGGACGAGGAGGAAGGGGCGGAGGAGCAACAACATGAGGAAGAGGAGGCAAAGAAAATCGCCGACCCTTCGGTGTGTGTGTGTGAGAGGCACTTTTCCGTTTGAGTCGTCGTCGTCGTCGTCGGTCGTCGGTCGCCGTCGTCGGTCGTCAGCGCCGTCGCCGTCGTCATCGTTGTCGTCAATCCCAAGGAATCCAAGGAATAACGAACTTGAAGAACGTCGTAGTTAAGTCGAAGAGAAGCCCTTTGTCTTTGATCCCATCCCTGCCGAAGGGGGGGGAGGGCGAGACGGTAAAACCGAAAACTATGATAATTTTACGGTGGGGTGTTCTTGTGTTCTTTTCCGTTAAAAACTGTACTTTTTCGTTTGAATGAAGCTACCGTACATCTCTCTCTCTCTCTCTACCTCAATCTCTCTCTCTCTCTTTCATGTGCTCATCGGGATACCCCGCTCGTTCACACAGCGACTCGAATGGATTCTTTCTGCGGCGGGTTAAACAAGGATTCCTGTTGTGAGGGGTTACAGTTTGAGTCCCTTCGTGGTGCGTTACATTAAAACCCATTTGGTGGAGGATTACAATCGGATATCTTTGTTGTGGAGAATTGCAACAGGATTCCTTTGTGTTGAGGATTATAATCAGATTCCCCGATTGCGACAGGTTGCAAGCATATTCCGATTGTGGAAGACTTCATCATGATCCCTTGTGTGGAAAATTTCGGTCGAATTCCGCTTGTGGACGGTTACGCTACGAATCCTTTTGTGGCGGTATCTGGAAAGAACCTAAGAAGAAAACAAATAACAGAAAACCTTGGAATCAAGAGAATCCGTGTCGTAGAATTACATGTGGTCCAACGATGCTGCACCTAACTTACATGAAACACAACATGTCCAACCCCCCGGAACTGCAAACATATAACAATTAAACGTTTCCAGTTCCCTGGGGCGGACAACTTCAAAAACACAACATTTCGACACTTGTAATTGAAAAGCATTCACAATTGCAGCGTTCTGGGCTTCCTGGAACCGAATACCGTCAATAGCATAACATGTTCAGCTTTGGGGAACTGGAAAAGTAGTGTGCTCTATATTTTCTGTTTGCGATATCACTGGGAAACCTTTGATACATTGCAATGAGCATGGTTGTGTTGGTTTTCTTGATTTCCTTTGTTCACTATGGGTAGATTCCCAAGTTCCCCAAATTGAATCCTACTGTTATCCTCCTCGAAGGGAATCCTAACGTAATCCTCCACGCGAGGAATCCTTTTGCACTCTGCCACAAAAAGAATCCTATTGTAATCCGCCGCGAAGGGAAGCATATTGTAACCCTGTTCAATAGGAATCCTTGTCGTAACCTTTCCCAATTGTAGCATTTCTGCAATCATCCTCAGAAAGAATCCTATTTTATCCTCTTCATAAAGAATCGAATTGTAATCCTCCTCAATAAGAATCCTGGCGACATCCTGCTCAACATGATTGTCATTCGAAATCTTTTACGACAGAAATCCTACGGTGATCATGTGCCTAACAAGCCCCAATTGAAACCCTTGAGACAATAAGTCCTCCTGAAATCCTTTACACTAAAATTCCTCTTGAAATCCGGGGCACGATGGAATCTGGCAAACAAACCGGAATAACCAACGGACGCCAGCAGAAGGAAGCAAAACAAAAGGAACAAACCAAGGCGAGAACACACAGGGCATCCATGTTTGAATGTCCCCGCTCTCTCTGTTGCTTATGGTGTGTTCGCGGGTCGTTGCAGCAGCAACTTCGTTCGGGACGCACTCTTGTTTGAACAACCTTCAAACCTAATCTTGCCAGATTTTGACAATCTGCGCACTGCAACAGCCCCGTCCTGGAAAGTTGCTCAAGCGAACTGCTTTGATGAAAGGAGACCCTCAAACGTATCTGTTCGGTTTGACTGACACTCGGTGACGAAATGGATACAACATGGAGGGCCCAAAACAACCTTCCGGTGATTAAGGAACAAGCAAGCGCGACAAAAGAAAAGGGGCATACATGTTTGCATGCCCCCCCTCTTTCTGTTGCCTTTGGTGTTGTCCACGCGTCGTTGCAGCAACAGCTTCGTTCGGGACGCACTTTTGTGAATGAATTCCAAATGAAACATTGCCAGATCTTGTACGATCTGCGCATCGCAACAGCCCGCCCTGGAACGTTGCTCAAGCGGGTTGCTTTGTGTAAGGGAGACCGTCAAACGTAACTTTTCGATTTGCTAAAAGAAGCTCGACGATGAGGCACATAAATCATAGAGGGGCCCATCACAACTTTTCTCTTGAAAAAAGGAACAAACAACGGCGACAAAGCAAAAGCAAAATAAATATTTGGACGTCGACTCTTTCTCCTGCGTATGGTGTTTCCCGCGCGTCGTTGCAGCAACAGCTTCGTTCGGGACGCACTTTTGTTTTAAGAAGCTCCACATCAAATCTTGCCAGATCTTCGACGATCTGCGCATCGCAGCAGCCCGTGCTGGAAATATGCTCCAGCGAGCTGCTCTGTTTAAAAGGAGGCCGTCAAAGATAAATTGTCGGACTGCCTGAAGATGCCCAGCGACGAAATACATAAATCATGCACGGCCCAGAACAACCGTTCGGTTGATCCGGTGCCCTAGCTATGTGTTTTTTGAGCGACATGTATCGTTTCAACTTTCCGCTACAGCCAATGGTCCTTTGTAGCCCGTCACAGAAGAGATCGTACATCCTCATCCTCTCCGTAGCATTCCCCTCCCCTCCTCTGCCCGTCTCGCTCGTCGGCCATCCGCATGTGTATCCCCCGATTGGCCCCGGGCGTCTGCGGTGGCGGCGGCAGAACATCCGTTGAGTCATCGATCGCTCTTGGGTTTCCAAAAGGGTCTTCTCGTCGCCGCGGCTGGGCCGAGATCGGGAGAGAAATTTTGAATGTTGGCCGCTGGAAAAAAGGAGCAAATGTTGAAGAGAAGTGCCGGATGCTGAAAGCAAAAGGCAAGGGGGGAATCCAGGTCTGGATGCCCCCCTCTGCCGCTTGCGTCGTTTGTCTGCGCGCCCTTACAGCAACAATGGCGTGTGGGGCATACGGGTTCTTTCGGTGTGCCAATGAGATCTCACCAGGTCCCGAACGCTTTGCGGATGCGTACCAGCCTTTCCAGGAAGCTACTGGTGCGAGTTATCTCGATCGTGGATAAGGCTTCAAACCAAGTTGTCGTTCAAGTTGGGCAAATCCGAAGAAACAGGAGAGGAGGGGGAGAACAAGGAGGAGGAGGATGAGGGAATGGAGGAGGAGGCGAAGAATGAGGAAGAGGAGGAAGAGCAGGAGGAGGGAGGAAACGGGAGAAGGGCATTGTAGGTTGAGGTGGTGGAGGAGGCGGAGGAGGATGAGGAGGAAACACAAACAAACCAGAAACACAAGGTTGATGGCGTTCGTTCCCATTCCATGTATGGTAAATCGGCCCTGGGTGCGACGAGGAAGAATCAATCCCTCCAAACAAAGCCATTGAGTAATGCTGCTGTGGCGGGTCAGGTGGCTTGCTGTGTTTGCTCGCTCCATCGACCGACTGGCACCATGGGGGTCCCTGAATACGATTCAAAAGCGCACCACAAAACATGTAAGTATTATGTTTTTTTTTGGAAACGAAGCGGTGCCGCTCTGCAAACGCTTAGGTAGCCGATTCAGCCTTGATTAATGACAACAAAAACAACAGCCGCAAGAAAACTATTCAAAAAACTGGTCGTCACGTTTTCGATCGACAACAATTCGGATGATATCAACATTAAGCTGGACAGGAAAACCCGCAAATGCAACAAAATGACGCGCGATTTGATCACCGCAAACTACAACATCCGGGCGCTCGAGTTGTCCGACAAGAATCAGGAGGCCAGCATCGCCCACCTGGAAAAGCAAAATGCGGAGTTGATGGAGTACGGCTTTTGGCACAAGAAGCAGAACACCACTCTGAAGAGGGACTTCAACAAAATGACGGAGGAAAAGGAATCCATTGAGAAAAACCACAACACCTTCGTCAACAGACACAAGCGGTTGTGCTGCAGACTTTTGCTGACCAAGTGTTTTCGGCTTTTTTGTTCGGAAGATTTGCCAGTGGGAGCAAAAGCCGCGCGCGCGCACCGCGGTGGGGAGCGGGCATGGGCTAGGCCTCGTGCGCAATGACTCAACAACGTAGCTAAGATTGCTCGTCGCGACAGAAGCGGTTTTTGCCTGTGTGACGTTTGACTCTGTTAAAAGAAAAAACACACCGCTGGTCCAGGAACGTACCGTGGGGAAAACAGTATAGCATGCGCTATGTTAGCTACGCGAGGGGCGGGTAGAATGAGCCGGGGGCAGGAGGGTTGTGCGGAAGCGCTTCATGTCACAAACACACATACAGCTGTCCTGGGCCGGCCTTTCTTGGAATCTTGGATAAAAACGCACCTCGCTGACCAGACATGATTCGGTGGGAGAAAGGTGTTGCGCACGCTCGATGAACTACGTGAGAGGTGGGCAGAGGGAGTGGGAGAGGGCAGGAGGGATTGTGACGAAACGCTTCGTGCCAGAATCACATGTTTTGCTGTCCTGGGCCTGCCTCTTCTGGAAGAGAAAGCACTTCGCTGTCCCAGATATGTTTTGTGGGGAGGAAAGTGTAGCATACGCTGTATAAACTACGTGAGGGGTGGGCAGAGAAAACGGGAGAGGGCAGGAGGGTTGTGAGGGAGCGTTTCGTATCACAAGCGCATGTCGCGTTGTCTTGGGCATGCCTCTCCTGGAGGAAACAATTCGCTGACCCAGATATGTTTGATGCGGCGACTTGTAGCATACGCTGAATGAGCTACGTGAAGCATGGGAAGATGGAGCGAGAGAGGGCAGGAGAGATTGTGAACGAGCGTTTCATAGCATAATCACATGTCAAAGTGTATTGGGCCCTCTTTTCCTAGAAGATAACGCACCGCGTTGGCCCAGATATGTTACGTGACGAGAACACTGTAGTATGCAATATGTTAACTACGTGAAGGTGGGCAAAAGGAGCGGACAAGGGCTGGAGGGTTTGTGAGGAAGCGCTTCAGATCAACATCACATTTGAATGTGACTTTGGTTGCTGCCGAATGAATCCAAGAACACCCTTGACGGAATCCAGTTGCATACTTTGGAAGGCACCCAAAAATGGTTCCACATAGTGCGTTTGGTTTGTGCCGTGCGTCTGCTAGATGTGCAAACACTACTGGTGCAGGCTGAGCGCACGCAGTACAACCAGCAATGCCATTGGATACGCGACGTGCGAGATGATACGCGACTTGCGAGGTGTAAGCTGTGATGAAGTCATCAGCGCTACGGTATAACATGCTGTCCGCTGGATGTGTTGCAGCTGCATCGCGCACGATAACGCACGTGAGCAATGCATTCCGATTGCTCCACGTAGTTCGATTATGGCTCAAACGTCCAAGTGTACATCCTCGCCAGCGAACTTACAGCTGACCACCCAGGGCCTACTTCCCAGCGCAATGGGTTCGTTCAACAAACTTTCAGCACTGATAGCAGGTATAAGACAGATTGCCCTCATTGAACAAGCTCGCTGGCGAGGGTGTACACAAAGACGTTTGGGGGTCCCGGGGCCCCAAAAAGCCCCAAGACGGGCCAAGAGTGCCCCAACAGGCCCCCAAGACGGTCCAAGGGGCCCCGAATCGCCGAACGATCGGTCCAAGACTCCCGAGATAGCCTCCAGACAGCCCAAGAGACGTCCAAGATGCCACAAGAGGC
>CAUYUJ010014575.1:315015-337515 GCA_963575745.1 Prorocentrum cordatum | reverse complement strand
GGTGAGGTGTCCCTCTTAGGTATGCTCGGCGGTGTTCGTCATCCTCAGGCTCCATTCAGGTACCCTTCGCTGGGGTCCATGTTCTGGTTCGTCTATTTCGTGAGTGAGCTCAGGGGGCGGCCTCAGGAGGTTGTAGTATTTATCGCACCGCGATGGGCCCCATTCCCATTCCCATTCCTCCTGGCGCCGTCCGTCCTCCCGCACCTCCTCCACCTCGTCGTCCTCTGGAGAAGCGCAGCCTTGGCCCTCCTTCTCCTCTTTCTGTCCCTCCTCCTCATCCTCAACTTGTCGTACCCTGCTTCCTCCTGCTGGTAGTGCTGCCAGAACTGCTGATACTACCGCTGCTGTGGCTGCTACTGCTACTGGTGCTGCCTCTGCTGCTAGTGTTGCTACTACTGCCACGAACACTCTGGGCGGCGCCACACAGCCGTGGCTTTGGAGAGCTCCATCTTCGTAATCGTGCCAGTGTTGTTCACCTGCCCCTCCGCCTCCCTCCATCCTCCTTTCCCCTTCACTCATGCCTCCTCGTCGTCTTGGGCCTCATTCTCCCTCTCCTCCTGCTACTCATCCTGCTCCCCCGCCTCTTCATACCCATCCTCCCCCCCTCTGTCAAAAACCACTGGAACCCCCGAACACACACCACACCACCCGACAGACAATCGAGCCGCCACATACGGGCAAGAACATGATGGCCCTCGTCTTGCGTCATTATCTGCCTCATCATCCTTCCTCCCCACTTACATTATTAACCTCTGCCTCCCTCATCGTTCCTCTTCGACCGCCTCCCTCTCCTCCCCCCTGGTCCCCCTTCACCTTGCTCCTCCTCCTCTTCCTCCTCCTCCTCCCCATCCTGGGCATCCTCCTCCTAATCATCATTATCATCATCATCATCAACATCATCATCATCATCATCATCATCATCATCATACTAATCACCATCACATCAATACTATTATCATCGCCACTGTCGCATCACCTCACCAGCATCACCAGCATCATCGTCATCATCAGCATAAGCATCATCGTCATCGTAATCGTCGTCAGCACTACAATCATGATCAACACCATCAGCATAAGCACCATCACCATCAGCATCACCATAGTGTATATCGTCATCCTCATCCTCATCATCATACTCATCCTCGTCACCGTCATCATCATGAACAGCATCAGCATCACCATCGACAACCCTAACATCACCATCATCAGAATCGACACCGTCATCGTCATCGTCGTCATCATTACCATCTGCAGCATCAGCCAAGTCAGCATCATCTCAGTCCTCGCCATCGTCAGCATCACCATCACCATCATCATCAACAACAATATCATCGCACCCATCAAACCAACCATCATCATAATCATCATTATCCCAATCATCATCATGGTCACCACCATCATCATCAGCATCATCATCACAATCACCATCACCATCACCATCACCACCAACATCAACATCATCAACAACATCATCATCAACACCACCAGCATCACCATCGGCATCATCATCGGCATCACCACCATCAAACCATCATCATCTGCATGTGCATCAACCCAAACATGAGCATCCTCATCCTCATCCTCAGCATCATCACCATCACCATCACCACCACCACCACCACCATCATCATTCCCACCACCATCACCATCACCACCACCATCATCATCAACAGCAACATCATCATCATGATAACCATCATCCTCATCCTCATCGTCATTCTCATCAACACCACCATGATCATCATCATCATCATCATCATCATCATCATCATCAGCAGCTTCAATAACAACATGATCATCGTCACCATCGGCATCACCATCACAATCACCATCATCGTCGTTGTCGTCGCCGTCGTCGTCATCATGCCCCCGCGAAGGTGGGTGAGCTCGGGCGGAGATGGGACCACGGACGGAGGCCTCTTCCGCGGAGGGCAGGAGGGAGGGAGGCTGGCGGGACTCTTCGGACGCCCTCGCGGCTCCTGACACGTTTCCTGTGTCTTCGGGGAAAGCTAGAGGGGAACTGGAACACACAAATAAATACACACAAATAAAAACATCCCCCATATTTTCCCATATTTTCTGGGTTTTTGTCTTCCCCACCACTTCCCATATTTTTGCATATTTTCCTGGGAGTCGACGATTAATTGTGTCTGTGTGTTTCTTTCCCTCCTGGAAAGCTTCGAGCACCTCTTGGAGGGCGGGGGGGGTCTTCCGCAGAGAGAACAGTCCGCCGCGCGGAGCGCAAAACGGCCACTCCGTGGCGGCCACGGGACCCCATCGGCCCCCAGGCCCGCGCTCGCAGGAGGTGACTACCTACCAGACCACCCCAACCCAACCCGAAGACCCGAATTTCGGGTTGGGGGGGGTATGGGTTCCATGTGTGTTTTTTCGATGTTCCCCGACCCCCCCCCCCACTGGAAATCGAGGGTAAATCTGAGCCTTCGGGTTGGGTTGGGGTGGTTTGGTGGGTGGTGAGGAGGGATGGGGCGAGGCGGGCGAAGGCGGCGGGAGCTCGCAGGGAAGGTCGGGGAAGAGGGGGGGGGGCGAGCGGGAGAGGCGGGGGAAGGACGAGAGCGCGAAGGCCACCCGTGCGGAGCACCCGGGGAGCGAGGAGGGGACGAGAATCGATCAGGTCGGATCGACCTGGCAGGAGGGAGCGTCGAGCTTCACAGCGCCGCCCGGGGCCCCTCCCTCATACGGGGGGGGGACCGCAGGTGTGGACTCCCGGCCGTGGGGACCGCAGGTGGTGTCCCGCCCTGCCCGGCGAACGGAAACCATCCTGGAGGGGACGGGGAGGGGACGAGGAGGGAGGGGACGAGGAGGGAGGAGGGGCCGAGGAGGGAGGAGGGGGCGAGGAGGGAGGAGGGGGACGGGGAGGGAGGAGGGCGGGAAGGGGACGAGGAGGGACGAGGAGGGAGGACGACGAGGAAGGAGCAGGGCGGGAAGGATGAGCGGGGGGCCGGGGGCAGTAGCGGGAACACTGCGTCGGCGGTGGCGTCGGCGTCGGCACTCGGCGGCGAGGGGCCGGGGGCGGAGAGCGGACGGCCTCTCCTAGCGGGCGCCGCGCCGTGCGTTGCGCCGCACCCGCCCCCCGCTGGGTCACGTCGGCCTCCTTCATGACCATTTCCAGCTGGCGCGGCGGCCGCGCAAAGGAGGGGGCGGCCGCCGCAGGCGGGGGGGGGGCGGGCGAGGGCCAGAGGGGGCCGTCAGACGACTGCCACAAGGAGCGTTGAGTAATGCTGGCAGGGAAAGAAAAGATAGTTTGGCGAAGGGCCCAGCCTATGCAGTCGTGCGTGCCGCGGTTGTGGGTATCGCCTCCAGTGGATCTCCTCATTGGGCCACGAAGCGTGTGAAGAGTTTGCCGAATTGGGGAATAGGTCGCAGGTGTACCCTTCCACTGGGGTGAGCCGCCCTCGCCAGCAAAGGGCAAAGGGCGAGTCAAGGGCACAAACGGAAGGTGGGCCACAAACGGTGTGCCAACATGGTGCGGCGCCGCCATGCCATGCGAACTGTTCCACTGGGACCTTACGTGGAGTTTCCTATGGGGCCACGAAGCGTGTGAGGGGTGTGCCGAAATGGGGCGGCGCCGCCATGCGGACGGCGCCACTGGGACCTCAGGTGGGGCTCCCTAGCGGGCCACGAAACGCGTGAGGAGTGTGCCGAAATGGGGCGGAGCCGCCATGCGAACTGCGCCACTGGGACCTCAGGTGGAGCTCCCTGTGGGACCACGAAGCGCGTGAGGGGTGTCCCGCATGGGGCGGCGCCGCCATGCGGACGACGCCACTGGGGCCTTAGGTGGAGCTGGTGTGAAAAGTGTGCCGAAATGGGGGGGCGCCGCCATGTGGACGTCGACGCCGGGACCTTAGGTGGAGTTTCCTTATGGGGACACGAAGCGTGCGAGGGGTGTGCCGAAATTGGGCGGTCTGTCCTCCGCTCGTCGGTCATTTCATCTGCAGAAGGTGGGCCGACATCGCCGGAAGACGTGAAGAGCTTGTCGCGGGGCTCGCGATGTACTCGGAAATGCGCCCTGCGACCTTTATGGACATTTCCTGCCCAGGCATGCTTCGGAGATCGGTTTCCTCCACGATTGTCCTGAAATCACCCCCGTCCACGATATTCTCGTGCATCTCGCGGTCGGCCACGTACTTCGCCAGGCGCCTGAGCCCTTCCTGCGTCGCCGGCTCGCCTGACTCGTGAGTCCTCATGCGCTAGTCGCAATATTGGGAATCCTCCTTGCAGATCTCCTTGAATCACCCGTTCCTCGCCGCACGGCGCGCCAGTCCGAATGGATCCCTCGACAAGGGGCCTCGCCCAGCGCACCTGGCACTCGTCGCACGCCTACCAGAGGACCTTGGTGTTGTCCAGCTGGCGCATGGCTTTCTCGGGATGCGAGAACACGGCCTGCTTTGCCTTCTTGGGTTTGGTTCCGTCCGGTAGCAATATCTTGCCGACCGCGAACCACTCCCTGTGTTGATCTTCGAGGCTCGAGAGAAAGGTCTCGGGTAGCGCGGCTGAAGTGTGGACGGAACAGTCTCGTTGTCCAAACTCCTGGCCTCCCCGAACAAGTTCTTGTGCGCCTTCGTGCCAGCGCGTGCTTCCGTGCGACGTTTCATGGCCGCATGGTCCAGGATGGTCAGAAGCTCGAGGTACAGATGGTACCATTTCGACGTCCGCATCTCTGGAATCACCAGGGGCTGACTGGACCTCGCGGCGCCCGGGCGGTACTCCGACTGCGGCTCCTTCTCGGCGAAGGTGCGTTCCGCGCGGCCCAACGTCGCGAGAGATGTCAGGCGAGGCGAGAGCTGGCTGCGAAAAACTGGCTTGTGGCGAGGGCAACGTGCGGCACCCTCAGGCTCCGCAGTTTGGTGATCTCCCTGCGCCTTCGGAGATGCAACTCACACTTTCTTTTTTCTCTGCCAACCATCGTCGGGCGAACCCCAGATATTGATCACTAGGTGTCTGCCTGAGCCCACTTCAGATAGCCTCGACTGGCTGCCGTCGAGCGCTTTCCATGTGATGGCGCCCCCCTTTGCAAGCCAAGGGCCATGCCAAGCTGCCGTGGCATTTCCACACGGGGCAGAATTGCACGTCCAGTGCAACCAAGTGCACTGCGGAGCACACGCAGTTCTTCGCCACGCCGACGGGCAAAATCCAGCTGGAGAGCAACGTTGTCGATCCGACAACGCCCGCGGCGTCCGTCTCAGGAAACGTTATCTGGGCGGGCTTCAGGACGTAAGCAATATATCGCGCCATTTCCTCAAACTGATCTCTGCCACAGACTCCGCGCTGAGCTCCAATAGCCACCAAGCCGAAGCCTACATGGACCTGAAATCCGATGGAAGTCCCCCCAATGTCGTCCGTGCTAGCGAAAGCCGTGAAGGTGAAAGAACTGACTCCTAACTGCGCCGCATGCTCCTGTTAATGGGCATCCCGTGGAGCAGTCTCTGCCTCGATGGGGCGGTCTGGAAGCCGCCGAAGCCTGCTTGACGCATGCGCCCTCGCTCTTCTGGCTCGCTCGCTGTCCCAAGCCCCGGGCCCCATCTTCCCGCGCTGGGCGCACTTAGAGCGGCTCATCAGCTTCTTCTTGGTCCAGCGTTTTGGTAGAGCATGCCCAGTCCGTGTCCCCCGACGGTTTCCTTTGCGGGGGCCTTTGGGCTTGCCTTTCGGCGGATGCTGTTCAAAAAAGCCTCGCCCCAACTTCCGCTTGTGCGGACTTGGCGATTGGCGAACTTGACTTAACTTGGCGTAGATGGCAATCGCCTCGTTTTCGTCCAGCATCACACCCTCGGGCATGTATCCGGCCACGAAGAGCACCCTTCCATCATCCAGGTACATGAGAGCCTCATTCAACATGTCGTCTTCTCCGCCAACGCCTGGCAGGGTGAAGAAAGACTGTTGCATGGAAGTCCCGTGGACATCCTCATGACATGGCTCATGTTCATCATACCCTTCTTGTCCTTGGCGGCCACTGAAATGCGACAAATACTCATTCCATGAATACATTTGACCACTACCTGCCCGCTGTCCTCCGAAAACAACAGTTCTTCGGTGAGGTCGTTGGTCATGATATTGAGATCGTCCCTCGCGTGGTTGTAGATACGACATCCATGTCGCCTCTTCAAAATTCTGGTAGTTGTCGGCCACATCTGCAGCTCCTCCATGCCGGGATATAGCCAGATACCAGGAAGTTGTCCATCCCAGGTGGGATGTAAATCGTTCGGTATGTTTGGGGCCTCTGGTTGTTCTAGAAATTCTCCCCTCCGTCGATCAGGAAATCGGGCAGCAACGCCACCCCCCCAGTAAGTCGAAGTGACCGGCGTAGCCGCCCCCCGCAAGGGTGTGTTCAGCCGAGCTGGTCAAGCCGGCGCGTTACGACCGCTACGACCCCGCGGGGTTCAACAGGATGAAGATGACTGCAGATTGGGCCGTGTATCCGCCCCCTGTTGGTGGAACCAACGGGCCCAGCCATGATATGACCAGCCCACCTCGTCATCACCATCACAGGGAACGTTTCCCTCCCCCCCGCCTCCTGCCAATGGATCCTGTCCTTGCTGAAACCAAGGATCATCACGAAATTCGTCTTCTGGTGGCTGAGCGTCGGCTTGGCTATCCATGGCGGCGCTCGGCAAAACAGGGTGGGAAACGGGAAAAACGGGTGAATACGTGGTGTTACGTCACACGAGAATCTGTTGGCGGGAGGAGTCAGCCTGATCCCTCTCTTGTGGATCTAAACCACTGGCCCCGCTGCCACTGTGAAATGTACGGGGGTCCTGGATGGAAGACAGAGGGAGACACGAAGTGCAAGTAAGGGACCCGTGCTAAGAAAAAACACGCTCTCATTCCTTTTACGGGGAATCGCGCGCGCCCGCGGCCAGCGCGCCGACTAACCCAAGGGCCTTGCGAGCCAGAGCACCAGCAGGGCAAGGGACGTGAGACCGAGGCGCAGGAGGAGGAGAGGCTGAAACATGTATAATAACCACACACATCGGCACACACAGACACACAGACACACAGAGACTCCCACACAAAACAAACACAGACACCCACACACTTACACACTTACACGCTTAGATACAACGATCCTGGCCACGCCCTTCAAAGGCCCACGCACCCACCTCCCTGACAGCACCATGGGGGAGTGCGCACCGATCCTGAACCCAGCATGGGCCTGGCCAGCATCGGTGCACATGTAGAATTATATTTTCTCCTAAGGGGAGGTCAAAGCGGCAGAACGAGGGAGCAGGGGGAAGGGGGATGACGGCCAGGGGGCGAAACTGAATGGGGAGGGTGAGGGGGAGAGCAGAGAGAGATTACGGGCACGTGGGGGATGACGGGAAGGGGATGGGAGGCCGCTACATCCTTTCCAAAACTACGGCGTGCTGCACGAGGCCAGATGCATTCGGTGCGATACATCTGGGGCACGACGCGCGCCAGAACAAACCCACTGTCCCCCCTTCACACGGCCCCTCTCCTCCTTGTTGCATATGTGTATATCGCCGCACATCGTAGATATACTACCTGTATATGTGTATTTATATACAAAAATAATCCACTCCGAATTTCCACTGCCTCTCCCTCCCTTTCCCTCCCCTTCCTTTTCTTCATACTCCGCTCTCTCATCCCACTCCCCTTTCTCAGATGAATATGTATGCACACGAACAGATTCATAGATGCATACAAATAGAATTCTCTCTCTCTCTCTCTCTCTCTCTCTCCCTGCCGTTCCCTATGCCCCCCGAACCTCTCTCTCCCACTCTCTCTCACAATCTCGGTCTCCATCTTACGCACGACGGCAAAGCGACCCAACGGACGCTGTTGCTAAGGCGGGCCGCCAGCGCGGCACGCCACATGGGAGACGAAGGCGCGCACACGCGACCTTAAGCGGGCAGCTTACGCGCGACCGTCCGTGTAGTGAAACCGTTGTTTCTGCGTAAAAGTAGCTCTCTCTCTCTCTCTCTTCCTCTCTGGCACTCCAATCACTTGCCATCGCTCGGACGTCCATTACCCGTGAATGTGTCGACGTCGTGCGTGCATTTCGTTCGCAGCATAACCCAAAATAAAATGCTCCTCGATGGCCCCCGTCGGGGAAAAAACACCTGCACACGTCCGAGCGGTGCCAAGATCAGCAACTCCTGAAGACGTGCAAACGCAGCAGGGGGGAAGGGAGGGGGAGATGGGGAAGTGGGCTACCCGTCGCCGCCTGGCACGCCGCCCGCTGGGCTGTCGGCTTGGCCCGCGGCCTGCACGTGTCCCAAGTGTCTATATTCCTCTCTCCCTCCTTGATCAGCACTCATGTCGGCCTACCACGGCTTGTCTCAGAACCCAAGCAAGTAGCACAAACGCGATGCTCCCAGAACAAGGACCCGATGCATTAAAGCAGGACGGCTTCAGCGAGAAATGTTCTGAGAACACTTCGCGCAAACCACAAACAAGTTCTTAGAACATCCGTTGGTGGACCTACAGGCACGCCAGGACGCTTCGCCACTGCGTGTTTCTCTCTCTCTCTCTCTCTTTTTTCTCTCTCTCTCTCTCTCTCTTTCTCTCTCTCTCTCTCTCCCTCCTCCCCCCTTCTCCCCGAAACGCGAAGAGACCAAACGGCAACCTTACCGCCACTCCCTGGACCTCTCCCTCGTCGCGTTGTGGCCAGAACCTAGGAGGCGAACCCGGCCGTGGCGACGAGGGCCTCCAAGGAGGCCCGAAAAGGCGAAAACGATGGAAGGGTCGACGGCCCAGGGACACACAACTAAATACATAGAAATCCCAGCATTCCAAATCTTTCCTCATATTGCCTGGATTCTCGACTTCCCCCCCACTTCCAATAGTTCCCAACATTTTCTTCGAAAGGAACTGACGATTAACAGTGCCTGTGAATGTTTTCCCTCCTGATCGGTATCAATCAGAGTACCCTGTCTTCCCCTGACGACAGGCACATGTTTTTTTCGGGTGCCCGCCGCCTCGTGTTCCTTCACGTCCTTGCCGCCGTTGAGATCCTGCTCCAGCCCGCGCAGGGGGCGGGCGGAGGACGACGCGGGAGAGGAACAGCGAGACGAGGAGGACTCAGACAGGGAAAGTAGGAGGCGGAGGAAAAGGAGGAGGAGGAGGAGGAGGAGGAGGAGGGGAAGGAGGAAGAGATGGAGGAGGAGGAAAAGCAAAAAAAGAGAAGGACGCGTCGTGATGGAAAACGGCGCGAGGGCTTTGGCCGCGCTCGGCCTCCAGGGGGGCCCTTGCCGGGCCCCGGGGCCGTCCACAAGACAGCTCGGGATGCAAACCTGCCCCGGGGAGAGGGTCGGGATTTCTGAGGGGCCGTGCTAAGCACTAGTCATAGGAGAACAAAAAAATGACATAAACATAAAAAATTTGGAGGAGAACAAAAAGTGGCATAAACATAAGAACCCGGAGGTCCGCGCGGATTTCTCGGATCGGCACGGGGGACCCCCGGCGGCGCCTCCGGCGCCGCCCCTGGCGCGCTCCGCGCGCCAGGGAACGGGGTCCAGCGCCGATCCGAGAAATCCGCGCGAACCTCCGAGTTTTTATGTTTATGCCATTTTTTGCTCCCCTAAGACAAGACATCGCTGGGGCCAAGACGAGAAGGACGAGGAGGCGGAGGAGCAGGAAGCAGAGGGCGAGGACGACGATGCGGCGTGAGAGCGGCGACGAATGTGGCGAAACGCAAAAGCACGACGAAGAAACGGAGGACGACGAGCAGGGGGCAGGCAACAAGGGGGCATGGAAACGATGGGAAGAATAATAAGAAAGCATACGAAACGACCAAAACAAAGGTTCATGAGGATAAGAGACCCGGGCGAACAAGCCCCCAACCGAGGCTGCCCGACACGCCGGACCCACACCCCAACAAGACACCGCTGTCTGCGCGGGAAGCAGCGAACCACACCCACCAGGAAGGGAGGGCGGGCAAAAACGGCAGCACCAAAGCCGCCGGAGCCAAGCCTCCCTGGCCCAGCCCGGCAGAGCCGCGGCACTCCCCGCAGGGACAGAGGAGGCGCGCGCATTGGACAAAAAACCAAGTCCGCCAGGAACGCGTCCGCGCGGCCACGGCGACCGTGGCGACGAGGATGCCGGGAACTTGCTACAACGCCCCCGAGCCGGGCGGCAACCCGCGCACCATGGGTGCACCGACGACGCGCGCCGACACCGCCGCTCCTGATTGGAGCCGCCCAGGCCATGAGGAAAACCATGCAATTTCCCAAACGGACTAAACCACCAACCCTGAGAGACTGCGGCCGAAGCGCCAATTTTCCTCCCCCATGCGAAAGAACTTTTAGGGGGTAAGAAAATCTTCTCAGTCTCCGTTGGGGTGGGCGCGTCTGCATTGGGACAGCAGACAAGACGCTGCAGGCGCGGCGGGCGAGCGAGCCCCCAAGCGAGGCTGCCCTTGTTGAGGCTCGACTCGCGCGTCACTCTGGGCCCCAACGTCGGCGTCTCGAGCCTTGGAACATGCGCGCGTCGGAAAGGCGCCAGCCAGACGCAGCTGAACTATTTTCTTCCTTCAACAATCCACGACATCACTGTCTGACGAATCCGAAAAAACAGCGGCCCGCTTTGCGGCCAAGACTCACCCTTTCGTCTGCGCTGATGCGCAGCCAAACGCGGCAAATCCACGCCAGCCACCTGAGTGAAACAACGCGGGCGCACCGCCCTGCCGAAGAGCATCGTTGGCTCACCCTCGGTGGAAGCAGCGGGTTCCCCATTCGGCCCCGCGCGGGAAGCCGAGCGCCAGCGATGAGGCTCTGAGGGCTGCCAAAGCCCTGTCTCCTCGCAGCGTTGGAAAGCATGGCCTGCACTCACTGCGTCTGCGAAGAGCGCGCGCGCCACGCAATGCCGGACCGCGCGTTCGGCGCGCGCACTGCCCCACTACATGCACCGACCTGTCCTGCATTCTCCGCTTGTGGAATAGCATCGCGACCTCTGGGGTGCCCCCGCGCGCACTGCGTGCAATCTCCGAGCGCAACGCTGGCGCCCCGAGCTTTAACACTTCACAACCGTAGCGCAAGGTGCAATGTCGCTGTCGGCCAGCTCTGCGCCACGCAGCACATCCCGGGCGCATTCCGCAAGTTCCTGCCCCTGCTGGCCCGACGCGCTGGCCTTCGAACGCGGCGCCGCGCCGCGGCTCCTCATAGCGCCTCTTACAAGGGCACTCGCGTCTGCAAGAGCTCCCAGAGGCGTCTGTAGAAGCCGCAGTGTAGACCACGGGTGGGAACAATGCCGGGAGAGCGTGGGGGCGCGCGGCGCCGCGAACGCCAGCGCTGCCAGCGCTGCCTGGCCGCCGCGAGCTTGCCCCGCAAGCGGATGGCGGACGCGTGCCCCGCCCCGCTAGCAACGGCTGGTTCCGTAGAATAGGCGCGCGTCTCTCCGCAGGGACATGCGCCAACCAAGTTGCGCGAACTGATGGCAGAGCTAATTCCGCAGCGACGCGTGGCAACAAAGGACCATCCACCCTGCAGACAACAGAAATGGCCCGAGCAAGAGCCTCTTCTGGCGGCGCCATTCTCTGAGCACGCGCCTGCGCCAAGACATCAATCGCCGCCGAAACTTCACCGGCGGCAGGCCCCGCGGACCGCCCTGCCAGCGTCGGGGCAGGCGCACTAGGCGCCTCTGCCAGCCTGCACCGCTTGGCGCTGCCGACAGCACTGCTCTGCGTAGGCGCAGCACACGTGCGGAATTTCGACATCTGGACGCGCGCCACACCACGCCATCGCCCGCAGAAGCTCGTCGGTGAGATCAGCTAAAGGAGACCATATCCCCCGCATCTCGTCCAGCGCCGCGCCGTGGAGTCGCACCTGTGAACTGCGCCGCTGTCTGTCATAGCTTGCAACGCGAAGTCGGACGACGGCGGGCGGCAAGACGGCGGTGCCCCAGCCAAGACGCTTTGGAACGGGCTGACGGGATCTCCATACAATGCACTTGACAAGGCTGCCCCTCGTCGCCCCGGCAACGGCGCCGGGGAGCATTGACGAACTGCAAGACCATAGCAAAACGCTTGGGCCCCCGCGGCTACTGACAGGCACGCCCGCGCCCGCTACCGATCGTCGCCCCCGTCGCGGGCCCCCGCGGGCGCCGATCGCCGGGGCTCAGGATAAGTCTTGGGCCATGATGGGGTCTCCATGGGACTCCATGGCGCCTGCAGCATTGGGGCGCCTTCCCACCAAGAAAGCGCCAAACGCAATAACCACAGACAAAGAAAAGCGCCGCAACGCAAACATGCTAGCGCGACCGCTGACGCAACCGTCAGGGTCTCTGGGGAAAATTCTGGAGGCGCCAGCACTGCCCGGCCTCAGGGGCTTGCGCTCGGGCCCCCCAGAGGCACCGCGCACTTCTTTCTCCCCTGGGCCACCCAGAGAATCATCTTTTTCCACTCGCGACAAATTCTGGCGACCGCGACACGTCCCACGCGCCGCACCCTGGCCGATGCCACTGGACTTCCTTGAAACCTTGCCCAAGTAAAAATCAAGTTTCGCAGGGTCTTGTCTGCCGAGTTCTGAGCCGAGGGCACTCTGAAAGAACAGAGAACGTCGGCTCGCTGCGCCGCGGCAAACCAGATCGACGCCACTAACGCGTTCCAATCGACCTGCTTCGATGCGCCCCTGACGAGCGAGCCTAGCGCTGGATGTGAATCCACGAAATCAAGAATCTCCAGAACATGTGGCATCTGCGAGAAAGCGTGCCGTAAGCCACACACCGCCGCTATCAGCTCCCATGCGCCGATTTTCTGTCTGCGCGGTTTCACCCGATTGCGAAGCCACGGGGGCGCCCACGCACGAGCAAACACCTTAAAATCATCGTGCGCGAGCACCCACGCGAGGGCTCGACACCCCGCGGCACCGGCGTGCAAAATCACACGGGGACGCAACGCCGGCGCATAGGAAATTGCACGGCGCATCTTCGAGCGGAGAAAACGTAGCAACCATTGCAGAGCACGGCGCAAGCGCAAAGACAGCCTCGAGGACCGCGGCGTTGAATGGTGCAACAAAGCTGCGAGGTAAACCCTCGCGCTCTCGCCAAGCGCCACGCTCGCCCCCCAGCTCAATTTGCCAGCCAGTTCCTGCGCTGCCGCTGGCACAAGCACGCCTGCAGCTAGGATTGCTTCAACCTCTGCAAACCATTGCGAGCATCATTGCTCTCCTGCGTCATCCAACACGACGTGGATGCCGAGAACAGTTGCGTCGCTGGCAGCTGTTGCGGTCTTCGCCTCTGCGCGAATTTCGCGCGCGAGGATGGCGGCGCCTGCGGGCCCTGCGAGGTCGGCACCCTCTGGCGCCCCGCGATCAATGCCGAAGAAATCATCAACAAATCGTGGATGCAAAATGCGGGCGAAGTTGCACCAACATGCGCTGGATCGGAAACCCCGCGCGGCGCCAGGAGCGCACACTTGAGAGCGTCCCAAATGGACAGAGAAACGCTGCAACGCGACGCCGGCACGCGCTGCGTCCTCTGCAACGGCCGCAGCATAAGGCAAGTGCTCTGTCCGCATGGGCAGAGTTCTATACGCGCATGCAACGCCACCCCTCCGCCGGCGCATCGGTCCGGGGCTGCTCTGCCGGACAAGCTGGCCCACCGCGACCAAGTTGTCGAGATCATCGCGGCCAGTGCGCTCCGACACCTGAGTAGCTCCAGCGATTCCCGAAGCGTGGAAATCATCAATGGCGCGAACTGCCCGGACAACAGCGCCGCGCTTAAACTTCCAACCTTCGTCAGCTCCAAAGGAGGGAAAGCAGGAGACATCGTCTAGAGCGGCTGACAGCGGTGCTCACCTCGCATTGCCTGCTGCGACCTCGCCCTCTGTTTGCGCGCGCAAAGACGCGGCCGCTTCGCCATCTAACAAGGTAGAAGAAGCCGCCCTCAAAATCACCTTTGCGTTCGTCGCGGACGCGCGCGCCCGCGACTGGCCCAATGGCAGAGGCGCGACAGGCGATTATGCTGGCAGCGTGCCGCTCGGAAGAATTACCTCGAACAACTTGAAACCCGCTGCTGAATCAGCCGCCAACTCCACGTCAGAGATCCAGATGCCACCAGCATCTCTGCCAACAACCGCAAGTTGTAATCCGGGCCTAGAACGGCTTGCACGCGCGCTGGGAGTTCCCAATATCTATTTGCCATTCTTTGTCCGTCACACGCTTGCACTCGCGCCAGAGCTAGAGCAGAAGCGCGGAAAGTGCGCAAGTCGCGCCTGCATCCGCACTCGTAGAAGGCACGCGAGTGCGCCTTGTCGCACAAGCGAAAAGCACCCGCGCAAGGTGGGAGGCCGCGCGCCCAATCTATGTGACGGCTCGGTGCCACGCAGCTAAGCCTTTGTACATATTGCAGCAAACTGTCCACTTCAGCCCGCAATTCGTCGACACCGGTGGCAAATCCAACCGAATCCAAAACTGCGTCTGAAAGATTCTCGGACGATTCGAGACCTGAGTCGGAATCATCTCACTTCTTGTTGCCCCACTTCTTGTCCCACTTTTTGCTGTCCCACTGCTGAGAGGTCCAGCTAGATGACCTCCGCGCAGGCGAACGCACCTGGCGGCCGACGCTCGCGGGGTGGATTGCCCCCTTGCTCTTGGCAGGGCCCTTGCCGCTGCCCTCGCCTGGTGCCGCCTGGGAATGCTGCGAGTTTGAGCTATGGCCCGCTGTAGCGGCTGCCCTCGCGACAACTGACACCCGCTTCTCGGCGATGTTCCCGGCGTCGGCCATGCGCCCCTGTCCAAGTCGCCCAGGAGCTCCCCGATCTGATCGCTTTCTCCCCGCTCTAATGCGCGGGCGAGCGTCTGCCTCAGCAGCAAGTCGCAGCGCGCGCGAAAACCCCAGATTCTCCAGCCACTCGGGTGATGGCCATCTGGTACGCGAGCAACTTGGCGGCTGTGATCACCTTCGCTAGGACCCTCTTGACACCCCAATCAAGGATGAGGCCGTAGAACGTCGCAAACCCAAGGTCAGCCGTCTTGTCATCCATGGCCCCCCCTTTCATTGCCTCCATTGCGCCTTGCAATTTCTCTTCGATGGTTCCGTCGCCGATGGCGACATCGATCTTCGGTGTGCGAGGCCAAGACGGTCGAAACGACGCCTGGAGGTCTTCGCCCTCTGCTGAGTCAATGCACAGCCGCCCCTACTCTCGGGCAACCTTGCTTGCCTTCTCCAACCGAAGTGGTGATTCCTCGGACGGGATCATATGCTTCGGCAAGCAACTGAGACCAAGCTCGCTAAGGCGGCCCTGGAGATTGAAACTCAAGCATTCGTTATTGCGTTGTTCTCTGCCAAGCCATCAGCTGCCACTGGCCCGCTGGCGACGGGCCCGTCTGCGATGCGCTCGTCCAGTGCAGCGGCGGCGCTCTGCGCTCTCATTGCAGCTGCCACGTGCGCTGGCGTGACCTTGACATCTTTCCGCTGCGCGTCGCCATCGCCCTCGAACGGCATGGCCCCAGAACGAAACCCATCGATGACCACGGTGCGCATCTGTGCGTTGGCGTAACCCGCTGGAACCGCCGAGCCCATGCGTGCCGCGAGGAGGCGCGCCACACTTCCGTAGAATAAGTTATGTGTGGCATGTTCGCTGACTCGCGTCTGCGACGAACTGGATCCACTTCTCCGCGTCTGCGCTAGACAAGGCCGAGAGCTTGCCTCTGGGCGCGGTGGCAACCGAGGCCTGCGCGGCATCGGGCTCGAGCGGCAAGACCCACCCTCGTGGGCTCGGCACAAGCAGGGCGGGGCGCGTAGGAAACGCTGCAGATGTTTGACAATGCCTGGGGCCGCCTATAGCAGCGGATGGCACCCTGCGCAGGATATGGGCGCACATTGTGCTTTTGCCCCACGGGCTTTCCCATCTGCGCCCGGCAACCAGTTGCCCGATCGCACTCGGCCGCCACCGGCAGCGCCCGCTCCGTTGCGGTTTGAGCCCGAGCACGCCCAGGGAGAAAGGGGGAAGGTTAGAAAGTCCTCCGCCCCGATCCGCCTCCCGCGGGAACCAATTCGCACAGCTCTCAACGCCCCGCGCTTCCCAGCGACCCCCCTTGGCGTCTCTCGCGGCCAAGGGGGCCACTCAGGTCACCTCCAGCGCGAAACCATGCGCGCTGCAGCCGTGCCGCGCCGCCCCCAGTCGCCCCCCTTTCGACCGCTCAACGGCCGGGGGAGCTGCGCGGATCTCCCTGCCCCCCCCCTCCGCCGGGCCAAAACAAACAGAAAATTGCGTTCGGCGCTGCGAAGCCACCGTCGAGCAAAGCGGCAGCATGCTAGGGGCCTTCCGCTCATCCCACGCTGACTCGGCAGACCATTTCTGGACTACTAGACTTCGGGTGGGCCCGAAAAGCCCCCCGCATCTCACAGGGCGGACCCCCGTCAAAACCCATCGGATTTTCAGCCCAAGGACAAGCACTTCAGCGGGCGCACCATAATTTCATTCTGGGCACGCTGGTGAAAGGGCGCCAGCGTGGACTTTACACCGCGTGCCATTTTGGATTCAGGGCCCTCGGGGCCAGTCGGGGGCGGGCGTGATGCACTAGCGCGAAGCACCCCCGCCCCCGTTGCGCGCGGGTGGGGGGTTGGCCAGTGCCCCCCCCAGCAAGGACTAGCTTCTGCCGCCTGCGCACATCCGACCCCGAAGGCCCCGCGTCGTCGGCGCCCCCCCCCCCATTCCCCGCGGGTTCGGGCGCCCCGCAGGGCGGGGGGCGCCGGGGTGCCATTTGTAGCCGCCGCAGCAATGCGTGTCAGCCTGGCTTGGCGAGCGCGCGCCCCATCTTCGCGCTTTGTCGCGCCGCCTGAATCAAGGGGGACCGCGGCGGGCGGCAGCGACGGAAGCCGACTCCGAAAATGCTCTGAAATTCGACGCTGAAATCGCAAACACCAGAACCTGCGAAATCGCGCTGAGGAAACAATTCTGGGAGCGCCAGCGCCAAAAACCGCGGGGCCACAATCCATATTCCTATCTGGGCGCGCCAGCGCCAGAAAAAAAACTCAAATTCGAAACTGCGCACGCTGGCGCTGGAGACCGCGAAATCGCTCTCAGACTGATAGCCGGGGCCCGCCAGCGCTGGCCACACCTGACACGCAAATCTGGGCGCGGCGATGGAACGGCGGAGTCGCGCGCAGGCTGCACATGCATGTTGGCTCTGCTAAACCGTGGGCAGAATGCAAATCCGGGCGCGCGGAGGCCAGAAACTGCCAAATCGCACTCAGAATGCGAATCTGGTCGCGCGAGCGACAAAACAATGGAATCGCACTCGGAATTCAAGTCTGGGCGCCAGCGCCGGCAACGCTGGAGTCGCACGTGAATAGCGAACCTGGGCGCGCAAGCGCCTGAAGCTGCGAACAACCCGGAATGAAGACCTGGGCGCCTCAGAGCCAGGGACCCAAGAAACCGCGCGCAAAATGCAACGCTGGGCGCGCCCACGCCAGAATCGGCGGAATCGCACTCAGAGTGCGATTCGGGGGTCTTTGGCCAGCGCGCGCGCCCTGTCGGCCCAGCATGGCGACCTCGCATGCTGGCGCCACATCCTGGCGGCCTGCGGCAAACCTGAGGCCCCAAGGGCAGAACGCGCGAATTTGCAATCAGAATGCAAATCTGGGACGCAGCGCCAGAAATCTGGGAGCGCCACCAGGCCTACATCGAGACTCCAGCATGCCTGGACCTGCGCGGCCAGCAGCAAGGCCGTATCGGACCCAGCTGCGCACGCGATGCAACGAGCACCTCCCCGCCGGCCGGACCGTGGCAGACCCGGCGGGGTGGCCCAGCTGGCCGGACCGTGGCGGACCCATAACGCTGGGCATGCAATGCAACGGGCCGCTCCGCGCAGGCTGGACCGTGGCGGACACGACGGGAGGCCCAGCTGGCAAGACCGTAGCGGACCCAGCTGGGCATGCAATGCGCAACGGGCCCCTCCGCGCCAGCCGGACCGTGGCGGACGCGACGGGAGGCCCAGCTGGCCGGACCGTAGCGGACCCAGCTGGGCATGCAATGCAACCGGCCCCTCCCCGCCGGCCGGACCGTAGAGGACCCGACGGGGAGGCCCAGCTGGCCAGACAGTAGCGACCCCAGCTGGGCATGCACTGCAACGAGCCTTCGCCGCGGGCCAGACCGCAACCGACCCGACGGGGAGGCCCATCTGGCGGTTGCAGACCCAGCCAAAGACGCCATACAGAGCGAACGCGCAACTTGGCAACGAGGAGTGCGGGACGTGACGAACGAGGAACGAAAGCCGCGGCACACCAAGCAGGGACAATGGAGGCACGCGCACTGGACAAACCAAGTCCGCCAGGAGCGCGTCCGCGTGGCCACGGCGACCGCGGCGACGAGGACGCCGGGAACTTGCTGCCCCGCCCCCGAGCCGGGCGGGCGGCAACCCGCACACCACCGACGACACGCGCCGACACCACCGCTCCTGATTGGAGCCACCCAGGCCATGAGGAAAACCATGCAATTCCCCAAATGGACTAAACCGCCAACCGTGAGAGACTGCGGCCGAAACACTAATTTTCGTCCCCTGCGAAGAAACCTTTGGGAGTAACGCCGAGGAGCTGTAATAGGTTGGTCTGCGAGGAGCTCGCACCGACTCCTCTCGATGAATCACTGCGGGCGCCCCTGCTGGAAGTGCTTGGCGAGCTGTGCCGCGAGTTCCTGCTTTCGCGCCTTGGCGGCCTCCGCTGCTGCGATAACCGCTGCAGCTGCCGCTTCCTTGCGCTCGTCGAACCAGCGCTGCGCCTCGTCCTCCTTGCCCACGCAACTCTGGAGTCACGCCTGCGCCCTGCGGCCACCCCCACCCCGAGATTGGCGCCTGGAGCAGGTGCCGCTGAGGCTGCGGCGCAGGAGCTTGCTGCGGCACAACGGCCCCCTCCAGCGCCTGGAGCTCTGCCTGGCCAGTGCCGCTGAGACCGACACGAGCCCTGAGCTGCGCCAGGAGGCCGGTGGTGGCGAGCCTACCATCCTGGGCCTGCGCGCCACGCTGCGGATGTGTGGATGACTTCGGCTGCCCCGCGCTCGGCGGCGGAACCCCCCACTGCCACGTGCTTGGTGGAGCGGGAGGCGCCCCGAGCAGCCTGCCGCACGGCCCAGGGCAACTGGGCCAGGCGGCGACCACACTTTTTGTTTGTTCTCATGCGAAGGGACCTCCAGAATACCGTAAGAGAAAGTGGTTCCTGCCAGAAGCTCACATTGAGTGCAAGCCTGAGAGGGTGGTCCAGGGATCGCTGGGTGGGGCGCCCCTCCCCCTTCCCACTTTCCAGATCACTGAACCTCCCTGCTCCGGATTTGGGCCAAAATGGCTACTGAGGGTACGAGCGGGAGGACGGGAGGGCAAGAGAAAAGGAAGGAGGAAGACTCGACGCATGTTGGATCGGCTTGCCGCGCGGAAAATGCAGGTGGACCACCCCGTCCAGGAACCGCCTCACGATCTTCACCCTGCTTCTCCTCAAGGGCCTTTTCCTCTATCTCCTCCTCCTCCTCCTCTTCCCCTCCTCCCTCCTTCCCCTTTCCTCCATATCCCTCCTTATGCATCCTGCGAAAGCACTCGATGCAAAAGCTTGCCTCCTCTCTATCACGACTGCGTGCCAAAGGTGGCCTGCCCTCTCCGAGCAAGATTGACACACATTGTTTCAGACAGAGATGGTGTTGTATCTGCGTTTCCACTCGGAACCGTTTCGGTGTTTCGAAGTTGTGCTCCCGTTGCAGCGCGAACCTCGATTCATGATCGGCGTGTTGCCCGCGCCTCTCACAATGACGCCCTCGCCCAAGCGCAGGCTACGTGTCTGTCTTCGACTGCTTCCTCCTCGTTGTCGCCCCACTCCTTGCCTCTTCCGCCTTCCCCTGGTCCACCTGCTCACCCGAGCTCCTCCCACCCCTGCTCATGCTGCAACTGTTCCTCCTCCTCCTCCTCCTCCTCATCCTCATCCTGCTCATCCCACACCTCCTCGGCCTCCTTCTTCTCCTCCTCCTCCTCCTCCTCCTCCTCCTCCTCCTCTTCCTCTTCCTTCCTTCCTCTCATCCTTCTCCTTACCCTCCTCCTTCTCCTCCTCCTTCTCCTCCTCGTCCTCGTCCTCCTCCTCCTGCTCCTCCTCCAGTGTGCCCAATTCCCTTTTTCTGATTGCGCGAAATACGATGGTACCCTGTTCAAGGGTTCCAGCTCCCGTACGACACTCGTTGGTGGGCACAGAACAACCTAGGATCACTGGGAAGGTCCGCGAAGGATTCTTGGATCGGCGCTGGAGGCGCCGTCAAAGGGGTCTCTCTGAAAGTTCATGCTTGTGGAATGTATTCTTGTTCGACCCTCTGCTCCCTCCCTTCGACCATCATCCCCGGCGCTTCCCCGCGGGCAGCGGTCCTTGAGATACTCGCTGACCTCGTCCCGCGTGAGCGCACCCGTGCCATCCTTGTCGTACTTCTTAAGCTGCGGGAGGGAGGGGGAGCATAAAAAAGGGAAGGCCTGTTTCCCAACCCTCCTGTGTAGGGTTCTCGCTTTGGTCTCCAGACATCCCTCCTCCCCTCTTCTCCTGCCTCCAGTGCGCTATCTCGGGGGCTGCAAACTGCGCAACTGTCGCCACTTCCGTGACCTCCTGGGAGGTCCAGCGGAATGGGGGACACGCGGATCCAGCCAGGACCTCGCTGCTCCATGAGCGGCTGCGAACTGCGCAACTGTCGTCACTTTCGTGAGCCTCTAGGAGGTCCAGCGGAGTGGGGGGCACGCAGATCCAGCCAGGACCACGTTGCCCCGCGAGTGGCTGCAAACTGCCCAACTGTCACCGCTTTCGCGGGCTCCTGGGAGGTCCAAAGGAGTGGGGGAACACGCAGATCAAGCCCGGACCTCGCTACTCCCTGGGCGGCTGCAAACTTCGCAATTCTCGCCACTTTCGTGGGCTCCGGGAAGGTCGAGGCAGCAGAAGACGTGCAAGCAGTGACGTGTAAAGGCAGCAGCCGCAGACGTGTAAGGGCCACCGCATCTGCTGCACTCGCGGTGGCCATAGCGACAATGCTCCAAGTGCTTGCGCAGGCTGCCAACTTCGTGGGGCGTGTCCTTCCAGACCGACCCTCCGCCGCCTTGACAGGAGAACGGGGTGCCACTAGCACTCATCACATCGTCCTTCCACCACGACATGCAACAGGAATGCTCCTTCAAAAGCTCACAACGAACTCCGGGCCGATCGCCAACGCACAATCCAGGGTCCGTTGCAAGAAAAACGACAGGCTGCCGAGGACCAGCGGTATCCGTGCCCTGCCCGGGGCAAAAAGGCATCTTGAGCCACAGTGGCCACGGGAGTTGGGAGAAGAAGAGAACGAAAAAGACGGAGGAGGACGAGGGAGGAATACAAGGGATGACAACAAAAGACAGGACAAAGAGAAGACTGACGGAGGCCAATCCACGTCACAATCCCCACCCGTGCCCTCATCCAGACTCCCGTCTCCATCGCCTTGCTTCCCGTCCCCGTTCCAAGCCATCACCACCGTCACCAACAACCCCAACATCATCATCGTCATAATCCCATCATCACCCTCATCCTCGCCATCACCATCCCAGCAACCTCCTCTTCATCCGCATAACCACCGCGACCATCATCACCGTACTCATCACCACTACAACAAGTAACCAAGATAAGTCTTTACTCCGAAACACCAGCAATGAACAACTAATGATTTCTGATGAAGCCTCATTGACGGACTGGGCCCCGCCGATCATGGGGCACTGATCTTTCCCCGCGGTACCCGCCACGCAACAACGACGACGACGACGAGAGGAACAAGGAAATTGTGAGCAACGCCTTCGGCGGAGAATGTGTCGATCTATATTTATCTATATATATATCTATATATATGTAGAGAGAGAGGGGACGGAGACGAATACGAATCAGGCCAGGATAACAATGAGTATGTGTGACCTTGGATGGGGGAAGGGGGGCGATATATGTATATATATGCACGCCGATATATATATATATATAAACACAAACATACATACATAAACATATATATATATACACACTAGAATCCGCTTAGAAACGTGCTCACAATTTTCGGTTGTGTAGGGTAAATCAAGGTGCATTCTTCCTTGGGAAAAGCCCCCAAAACCATCCAACACTTCATAACGATACAGAGAAACGAATAGCACCCGCTGCGGCGACGAGGCTTACGCTTGCGACTCAGGCTACGACGACGATCAATCTTACAAGAACAACGACGGTGACGACTGCTATCGTGACTTCAAGAATCACGATTAGTCGCGACTCTAACTACGACTACACTCACGACTACAACCACACCCACTGACTCTTATTGCTATCCACAGGAGAAGGTGCTCACACGTCCTCTTGCGAAGCGGGTCGTCAACCGTGGGATACCCCCTGGAAGAAAGAAGCTCTATCCTGCCCGCCAAGCAATAGCGGGATAATCCTTCCCGCCGCGACGACGACAACGACGACGACTACGACTACTAGTACTGGAACCAGTAGTAATATAGCCGTAGTAGTTGTAGTACGACGACGACGACGACGACGACGACGACGACGACGACGACGACTACT
>CAUYUJ010014575.1:147515-312515 GCA_963575745.1 Prorocentrum cordatum | reverse complement strand
TGGTGCCAGTAGTAGTAGTCGTAGTAGTAGTAGTAGTAGTAGTAGTAGTAGTAGTAGCACTTGTAGCACTAGGGATAGTAGACATACTAGTGGCCGTAGCAGTACAACCCGCATAACTAGTAGTATTAGTCGTCGCTGGCACTGTAGCACTAGTAGTTGTACTAGTAGTCGTCGCCGTAATAGCAGTAGTCGTAATTAGGGCACTAGTGGTAATAGTTGTTGTAGTAGTAGTCGTAGTCGTAGTAGCAGTCGTAGTAGTAGTAATAATCGTAGTAGTAGTAGTAGTAGTATTAATAGTAGTAGTAGTGGTAGTAGTAGTAGTAGTAGTCGCAGTAGTAGAAGTAGCAACAGTCGTAGTAGTAGTAACAGTAGTAGTAAGAGTAGTCGTCGTCGTAGCCGTGAATAAAAGAACAGTGTTTGTAATACTACGGATACTAGTGTTTCTAGTCGTAGTAGGCGTTGTAGTCGGTAGTCGTAGTCGTAGCAGTAGTAGTAGTAGTAGTAGTAGTAGTAGTAGTAGTAGTAGTAGTAGTAGTAGTGGCAGTTGTAGTAGTAGTCGTCGTAGTGGCAGTGGTAGTAGTAGTAATAGAGTTCACAGCCGTAGTAGCAGTAATAGTCGTCGTAGTCGTAATAATAGTCGTCGTCGCAGTAGTAGTCGTCGTAATAGTAGTCGTAGTCGTAGCCGTAGTAGTAGTAGTAGTAGTAGTAGTAGTAGTAGTAGTAGTAGTAGTAGTAGGGGTAGGAGTAGTAGTAGTAGTAGTAGTAGTAGTAGTCGTAGTAGCAGTAGTAGTAGTAGTAGTAGCAGTAGTAGTAGTAGTAGTAGTCATCGTAGTCGCAGTAGTGGTAGTAGTGGTAACAATGATAGTATGGATAACCATGGTAGCAGTAACGGAACCAGTAGTAGCTGGAGGAACAGCAGGACGAGGCGGAGCAGAGGGAGGACGAGGAGGAGCAGGAGGAGGAGCACGAGAAGGAGGAGGAGAAGTGGTAGAAGGAGGAAGAAGTGGAAGAGGAGGAGGAGCAGGAAGAGAAGGGACCAGTTTGAATCCCCGCGGAGAGAAAAAGGGGGGGAACAACACAACTAAAATCCGTTCCAGTCTATCATCGCCACCACAACCACCATCATCGCCATCATCATCACGATCATCATTACCACTATCATCATCTTCTTCGTCAGCATCACCGCCAGAGCCACCAACACAAACATCATAACCACCTTACTTTTCATGAACAGCATCACCACCACCACCATGATCACCAAAACCATCACCAGGACTATTACCATCATCCTGCTCCTCCTCCTCCTCCTCCGCGTCATCATCATCATCATCATCATCATCATCATCATCATCATCATCATCATCATCATCATCATCACCCCGATCTTCATCCTCATCCTGATCCTGATCCTCATCCTCATCATCATCAGCGTCATTATCATCATCATCAGCAGCATCATCATCAGCATCATCATCATCGTCCCCAGCCGCATGTCCGTTCCTGCCGCCATCACCAATCTCTTCCCCAACCTCTCCCCGCCCAACCGCATCCCCCTGCATACCCAGGCGTTCGCACGCGGCGACCGTGAGCGCGGCCACCGCGCCTTCTCGTCCCACTCCTGGCGCTTCTCCTCGCCACCGCGCCCGCAGGGAGTGTTGGCGAAGAACCAAAGAAAGAGGGATCCCAAATATCATCGCGTCGCGAACAAATCTCGACGGGAGGATTTCGACCCTTGTATTGCCTCCAAAGGCCCCGGCCCCAAGATCGTCAAACAACGACTCGGGATGAGGAACCGGCCCGAAGGTAAGGGCCGGGGCTTCGGGGGACCCCGTGTTGGCAAAGTTAAAGACATTGCGTGTTCAGGATGAGGACGGTGAGCACACGACGATCATCAGTGCAGGAGAAGAAGCAACACCGATGCGCCACAGAGTGCGCGCAGCAAAGAGGAAAGGGGAGGCGGAGACGGCGGGGAAGGGCACGGTGGCGCATCCCGTCGACATCTTTTGGTGCGTGAGGCGCGCCCACGTTCTGTGGGACAAGAGTGACTGCCTACCAGACCGCCCCCGTCGAACCCGAAGACCCGAACCTCGGGTTTGGGGGGGCGAGCGGGCTCCGTCCGCGTTCTTGTTCTAGTGCTCCCCGTCCCGCCCCCCGACTGGGAATGGAGGGCAAAACTGGGGCCATCGGGCTAGGTTTGGGTGGCTTGGTGGGTGGTGACAAAGGGCATCGATACCGCTGGTCCCCTCACCCTTCCCGAGACGTTCTGACTAGAATGTCGCGGCGAGTCCAGCCCATGGCGGCGAGGGCCCCCAGGAGGCCCGCAGGGGCAGAGACGAGGGAAAGGCAATGACATCGGTGCCGTTCCCTCCTCTGGCTGCACCCGGAAAGTCAGTTCTGATTTGTCTAGGCGCGATCGAAGGATTCATGGCCTGCTACTGCTGCTATGCTGCGAGCTGTCTTCAATGTGTTCCTTCGTCCCGTTGTCCGTAGCATGACGCAGCCTCCGTGCTGATCGGGAGGAGTGCAGCGCAGCCTCTCACCGCACCCTCGCCGTCTACACGCAAGAGTGTCCTGGGCAACTCCAAGCGCTCCAGCCAATGCTGGGGGTGGACCCCTGTGGGCCTTGGGCGTTGCGGCGTTGCCTAATGGGGGGGGGGGGGGGGGGCGATCGATGGGAGGGGGAGAAGCGTGCACCTTTCGTGCCCCTTTTGGCCCCCAGGGGGCCCCCTTTCAGGCACAGAAGGTGGGCCTCGAGGTCGGAGAGGGGTGGGGCATAATGGGGTGTGGTGCCAATGCTTAGGTCGGGCATGTCCCCCTACAGGCAGATTATGGAGGACAAATAAAGAAAAATATCCCGAACATATTCAGTCGTCAAAAAAACTGCATATTCAAAAAATCGTCCCCAGACTATGTCTGGACTATTTTGAAGATTCCTCCTGCAGAGGGACACGCCCGAGGGCGATGTTACCTACGATAACCCGAAGCAAGTTGCATCCAGATTTCAACAACATTGGTGCTGCGACGGCCGCCAGGGACAGAGTCAGAACATAGCATTTCAACTCCCCAGCAGACCACCATCCAATTTGAACGGTGACGCAAATTCCCATTGCATGACGCCCTATCTCCAACCACGCGGTTCCGTAGATTCTGGAATTTCAAGAATGCATGTGAGAGATTGAAAAAATTCCGGAACGTCGTTTCGGAATGTCCGGGATTATGGTTTGTATTATAGCGATGAGACGTTTAAATTCTGGACTTTCCCGGCATCACGTTTCGCGGAATTCCGGAATCACGCTTTCGCGATTCTGAATTTCCAGAATGGCGTGTTTGGTGACTGGGCGTCTTGGAACAGGTGTTCGCGTGGCTGTTCACAAAGAGCTGCGGTCGTTCGGGGAAGTTGGAGTCAGGAAGCTTGACGTTGTTTGAGGCGGTCGGTGTAGGGCGACGGAATCCCCCATCGCAGCAGCGCGCGAGGCCTGCGCGGCACATCACCACGACGCCCTCTGGCCTCCACGCACGCCTGAAACATGATATGCACAAACGCCCGCCGACGCATTGTGCCTGCACCTTCCGGGAGGGTGGCGGCGTAGAACGTCGCTGGCCCCAGTGGTGATCTGCACGCTGCCTCCCTCCTAATCAGACATAGAAACTCTCCATTCGAGGGTGTCTGAATATAAAGATATGTATTAGAGTGAGGGGCCGAACGCTCATTCACTGTCCCTGTGTGCGTGGCTGACATGGGGTTCCGTGGTGGGGACTGTTGTTCTTGTTGTCAGTATAATTGATGTTGGTGGTGTTATTCGTGTTGGTGGTGGTGTTAATTGGATTTCAGGCGTTGTTGTTGTTGGTGTTGTGATTGTTGTGATTGTTGCTGATGTTGTTGAACATTATTAATTCTAAAGAATAATTATTGTTGGGGCCCCTGGTGCACGGCCCCCCTGCGCCGCCTAGGCCGCAGCTACATTTTCATCATTTTCGTGAGGAAGCCTCAGGTAATTCGATGTGATCAAGATCCGGTTGTTTTGTTCCCCCCCGCTTTCCCTTGCAAAAAACACTATAAAATGACATTTCTTGTTCTAATATAATCAAATTTCAAGAATCCCTTGCAAAAAATAAGGTAAAGTGGACATTCGCGCGCGCAAGACGAAATCCTTCCAAAAGCTTAGTGTTCGGAGCGATTTTAACATAAAAACATCAAAAAACCAATGGTTTTTCAACAAAAAAATGTCAAAATCTCATCCCGCGCGCTCTTGCGGATTCGTAGGAAACCCAACACTTTTTAAACATTTCTGTCAAACGGGCTTTTGCGAGCAACTTTTTCGAACTTCTGCGACAACGGTTGCGCACCTGCCAGGGCCATCATCCCTGTCAAATAATACCATGCGGGACACATTCGTTTTTTCTTCGCGCGCGCACGCCGAAATCTCCAAAAACCATTGGGCTTCTTAAGAATTTTAGCACCGCGCATCATAAAATCACACGAATCGCACCGTAGGTCCTCGAAAAACACCTGCACGACTTTTCAAAATTTCTACCCGCGCGCGCTGTCCTAACAACTTCTGTGGGTGTGTACTCCACGCCAGTGTAGTAGCCACGGTCGTCCGCAGGCCACGAAGTGAAGTGTCCGAACGTCATAGGGCGGGAAGCTGGGTGTGGGTGGTGGCGAAGAGTCGTGTGGATATTTGGTAGAGCTTGCACTGCCCCCCCACAAAGTGGGGGTATTGGCTGGCGTCGCATGAAAACCCTGGCACTGGTGAGAACACTGAGCGTTCGGGTAAAGTGATTGTTGTTGTTGTTGTTGTTGTTGTTTTGTTGTGTGCCGTGTTGTTGCTGTTGCTGCTGGTGTTGTTATTGATGCTTGTTGTTTGTTGTGAATTCGGTGTGGTTTGTTGTTTGTTGTCGCCGTCCCGCCCGCGACCCAACCCGTGACCAACCCGCGATCCCCCCGCGACCCAATCCGAGACCCGCCCGCGACTCACCCTCGACCCACCCACGACCCACGTCGCGCCCGCCCCTCACTCTCATCCGCAACTGCGGGGTGCTACATACACGTAGCACCCCGCCGATGCGGATAAGAATGATGGGGGCGGTGGTGACGTCGGCAGTCTGCGAGACTCTGGATCGAAAAGCCCGCCGCAGGCGCCAAAATTTCCGTGAAACCCATGTGGGTAGGTCGCGGGTGGGTCGCGGCTGGGTCGCAAATCGGTCGCGGCTGAGTCGCGGGTGGGTTGCGGGTGGGTCGCGGGTAGGTCGCGGATGGGTCGCGGGCGGGTGGGTCGCGGTGTGGGTCGCGAGTTGGTCGCGTGTGGGTCGCGGGGTGGGTCGCGGGTGGGTCGCGGGTTGGGTCGCGGGGTGGGTCGCGGGGTGGGTCGCGGGGCGGGTCGCGGGGTGGGTCGCGGGGTGGGTCGCGGGGAGGGTCGCGGGCGGGACGACGACAACAAACAAATTACAACGCAGCAGGCTGAATCCTCACCACCACGGATCCCCACTTCAGCCACGCACCCAGGGATAATGAATGACTGTTCGGCCCCCTCACTCTGATACACACATATATGATGATGATGATGATGATGATGATGATGCTGATGATGATGGGCTGATTTTGTACCACTACCTGCAAGATCCTGCAGGATCCTGCGCCTAAGCCCAGGTGAATGCGACGCAGGATCCTGCAAGATCTGGCGCTCTGGCTAACCCCCGTTTGCATGGACCCTCGTCTCAAAACTCCCGATCTGGACCACTTCCTCCATGGCCCGTTTTCCGTCCAGACGGGCCCGAGGCCAAGCGAGGGCCCCCTGAAGCCGAGAACGGCCTAAAACCAAATCTTGTTGGATGCGTGGCCCCCGGAGGTCTGGACCACTTTCCCCCAGGGCCGGTTTTTCGTCCTGAAATGTTTTGCTGACGGTCCCGAGGCCCAGCGAGGGCCCGAGGAGGACGGGGGGGAGGAGGAGAAGGAGAACGAGGAGGATAATAAAAAGGAGGGGGGAGGGGAAGGGGAGGAGGAAAAGGAGGAGGAGGAGAAGGAGGAAGAGGAGAAGGAGGAGGAGGAGGACGACGAGGAGGAGCAAACGACACGCTGGGGGGAGCGCACGTCTGTCGATCAGCGACACTGCGGCCCCGCACAGACCACGAGGCAACGAGGCAGCCTCAGGGCACGGCGGGCGGCGGCAGCGGCGGCCTGGTGGATCTCGTAAGGGTTGTTCTGGTGGGGCGAGGCGATGGCGCTGATTGGAACACTTGATATCGCTCCCTGACCTTCAGCGCCATCAGGCTCGCGGCTGCGAGCGAGTGGTGCACGTGGGATCGCTCCCTGACCTTCACTTGCAGCCGTTGGATGGTCGGCGTCGTGCTTGGTGCGCAGGATGTTGTACGTGCGGTAGGGCACCGCGAGGCGCGCGATGACATGGAGAGGATGGTCGTCCGCGGTCGCGGGGCAGGTCACGTAGTGGCTGATGTCGCCCACGTTCCTGGAGGCATCGCGCGGGTCGCACCCGAACAAGCACGGCTTCTTGTGCGGGTTCACGTGCGTGCGATATGATATAGTCCAGGCGCCCGTCAGCGTCTGGACCGCGGACCACTCGGTGGCGATGAAGGTGGGGACGAACGTCCTCCCAAGTAGTCCATCACGAGAGGAAGCGTCGCCGTTCTCGAGGATGTCCATCTGGCGCCAGCACGTGCTTGCCGTGGTAGATGTCGTCGAGGTCGCGTGGTCGCCAGCAGGAGCCAGGCGCGGGCTGCTGTGGGTCTCGTGCTCGGTCCAGCGGCGGCGAGCTCGATGTTCAGCAGCTTCCTCGGCAAGTTCACGCTGAACGGCGGTTGTCTGTCGCTCGGCATTGTAGACCTCCAGGCCTCGAAAACGAGGTCGACCACTGCGCTGCCAAGCCATCGTGCAAATCTCAACCGCCCTGTCACGGCGGGCCGTGTCGGAGCCGAAGGCGTCGTCGAGGCTGAAGTGCGCATCAAACTGCGGTCGCTGCAACACGGCGGTCGCATAGGAGACGCACCAGTCCATCCAGTCCTCGCGGTTGTCGATGTCGTCGCCAAAGGACGCGCTGGGGACCCGGCGCTCGGCCCAAGCTTCGGCATTCGTACAGGTACTTCAAGGAGTCTTGGGAGGCGGCGCCAGCTGGCGGCTGTAGTGCATCTGGATTCACCGCCACGAACGTGCCGATTGGCACACCTGGGATCGCTCCCTGAATTCCAGCACCGTCGGTCGGATGGCCACGATCAGCGGGGAGCAGAGGGAACCCGGCTTGAAGGCGTCGAAAAACATTCTTGTGGAAGACGTCGTGGCGCAGCAGGCGCTGGATCTCACGTAAGAAGGCTTGTTGTGGTGAGGTGCTGGGAGCAGCCCATGTCGCGGTCGAATCAGACTCTTGCGCCCTGCAACGGTGCCTGGCATGGCTCTGACCAGCCCTGTCACGACTGGCAGCAGCAATCGCTTGTTGTCCAGCTAGCGCGGCAAGCCGGTGAGCACGACTGGGTGTGGAGGCGGCACGCGGCGTCGATCCAGTCGAACGGGCGATGGCCTGGAAGGTCGAGCCATCGCCAGTCGGGAACAGCTGGTGCTTGGCAATGGCGTCGAAGCGCTGTGCAATCGAGGTCTTGTCAACCCAGCAGTCAGCAGACCAACGGCCACTTATCACTTGGCAGATGGGCAGACTTTCGTCGGCGAGATCATGATGGTCACGTAGTAGGGGCTGCCAGCCTGCGATGGTAGTGGTCGCAGCGCGCCACATAGTAGAGCAAGAAATGTCTCTAGGCCCTGCGGCATCGCGGCGGAGGCCCACTGGGAGAACGACAGGATGTCCATCTTTGTGAAGCTCGAGGGTGCCGCTCGGATCAGATTGTGCAAGCCGTGGATCTCCTTGGCCAAGAAGGAGGGGGAAGGCTGGAAGAGCTGGCCCACGTACGAAAGACACGTCACGGAGGCGGAGCTGCTGCTGAATGCGGGCGCGGGAGTCACCGAGGATCTGGGGCATTTCCCACCATTTGGCGGCGGGTCCGCGCCATTGAAGGTCAAGAGATGCACCTGGGCCGATGTAGGCACCAAGGTACCGCGCCACGCCTCTGATGGTGAAGTCTTTCCAAGGCGCGTAGATGTCGGCAAGGATGCTGCGCGCAGCGTCGATGATCTCGGGCGTAGGCAAAGACCAGGTTGGAACAGAAGTGCACTTATTGGCTTGAAGGCGTAGCCCAGCATGTAGGCGCGCTACCCGAAGGTGTGGGAGTAGAGCACGAAGATCGCGAAGGGCGGCAAGGACGACGCCAAGGTCGTCCGCGCACGCATTGAGGAGGCCGCGTCCGAGTGCGGCGAGGTCCAGCTTGATGCCCTTGATAATGGGGTCGAAGATGAGGGCCTATAGCGCACCGCTCAGTGGACATCCTTGGGCCACCCCAGACTCAGCCAGTAGGAGAGGACGGTGGGTGCCACCAAGCTCAAGGAACGCCAGCGCCACGTGGTCGCAACGCTGCAAGAAGTGGAGAAATGGGCCGTGAATACCCCAACGGAAAGGCGTTTCCCAAAGTCAGTCGTGCGCGAGACCAGGACACGCCGCAGCAATGTCCATGCTGGTGAAGCAGGGCATCATCCTGCCGGCGTCGTCGTCAATGCTGGTCATGCGCGCGATGGTGTCGACCGTGACTGTGTTGGTGAGGAACTGGCGGCCAGTGGCAAAGCCCTGCTGCTCCTCCGCGGTGTCCGATGCGACCGTGTGCAAGACGCGGCCGGCGGCAGAGGCGATGATCTTGATGTCGCTGTTCTTCATGGCCAAGGGGCGCAGGCAGTCGGGGCTGCGGGCGCACTTGTAATTGCCGAGCGGCTCGTCGCCCTTGGGGAGCATGGCCATCATGGCGTAGTTCAGGTCCTATAAGATGGGACCACCAGTCGCCATAGAAATGAGGAGATCGTGGAGCACGCCGATGCTACCCTCGGAGTTGACCCAGGCACGGCATGGAAGCCCATCAGGGCCAGGGGCAGAATCACCCGAGAGTCCAGCTGCAGTTTGGAGTGCGTCAACACCAGGGAGCGGTAGATGACAAAATGGCTGTTGAGGGAAGACCGAGCCCAGGTAGTGAAGCATGTTCTGGTGGCGCACTGGTTTGGCGGCGAAGACGTTGGCCCAGTGAGTCTGGATGGCGCTGTGCATGTTCATCGGGTCGGACACGCTGTGATGGGTGTGGCTATCGGAGATGCGGATGCCAGCGATGATCAGGCGTGTAGTGAGCGGCTTCCAGACCTCGCTGCGCTGCCCGATACGTCGGGGACGACGACGACATCGCTCACCAAGGGCTTGCTGTTGCGAGGCAAAGGCGGCCCGCGAGCGAGCAGCGGCAGCAAGACGACGCTTGTCGGCAATCTGGAGCTGCATTGCAGAGTGCTCAGCCTCGAAGGCGGCGCGATCCACGAGGCTGGCCTGGTTGTTGTGGATGACGAGGTGGGCTGCGCCAGCGGAGGTGTCGGTGTAGGGCAGTCGGGCAAGATCCTGGAACCAGATGGCGCGGGCTATGCTGCGTGTGAGTGCGCGAGCTTCGGCAATAATCTAGGGTTCGTCAGAGAGGAGCTTGGAGACGGCGATGGAGGCGAGGGCGACGCGAGTCTTGCGCGCCGCCAACTTCAGCATGCGCTTCATTGTCCGCCACTTCGAGGTTGGGTTGGCGTCCGAGCCGGCCCACTCGATGAGACGCTGGGAGTAGAACTTGTAGCGCATGGGCTCGAAGAAGAACGCCGGGGCGCCCCGCTCGTCATCAAGTCTCCGTTGTCGAGGGCGTAGGCGAGGGTGCAGATGCTCGCGGTCGCAAATGGGCTCTCCTTCTCGGCCAAGAGGACGGCCATCGGCGACGAGAAGGGTCTCGATGTGAGGGATGATAGAGGCGTTGTGCGAGACGAAGCAGCGGTCGATGGTCGCCTCTGTCATGTCATGTGGGCGGTGGCCTTGGTCGTGATCTCCAACATCTGCGAGAAGGGGTTCTTCCAGTAGACGGGTTGGTAGTGGTTGCGCTCGGCGGTGGAGTCGGGCGTTGGGCGGAGCAAGTTATTCGGAGGTGTGGCCGCTATGTTGAAGTCGCCAATCATGATGGCATCGTGGGTGTCGGGAGCCAAGGCCGAACGTTGAGACGCAGCCTCCCATGCTTCACGAAATCGCAGACGATCGAATGCAGTCAGCTCGTAGCTATGCACATTGAAGATGGTTGTCGCGCACTGCCTGGAGCTGTCACGCACTCGTAATTCTCCAATGCGGCCAGGAACAATCGCGCGAAAGGAGCGTAGAGTACGCTGTTCAAGCGGAAGGCGTTGCTCGGCTCCATCGAAGGGGACCAGGAAGGCCATGCCACCCGCAGTCCCAGAGGCGGTGCCGTCGACCATGAGTGCGGAGTGGAAGGCGACGTAGTGGTGCTCGGTGCTGGAAGCCAGGCGGTCCATGTCGACGTGTTTGCCGTGGGTTTCCTGGATGGCGACGACCGCGCGTTGTCGCATGTACGGCTGGAGCACCTTGCGCTTCAGGTCTCGTCGCGACGCTGATCGTCCATGAAGCGCCTGCGAGTTCCATGGCATGACGTTGAGCCCATCACGCTGAGGTTTGAGAAACCATGGAGACCATCTCGGGCTAAAGCCATCGTGCGGCGTCCAGTGGGTTGGCGTACGCGGACGCCAGCGCGGCCACCAGGTTGTTGTGCTCCGAGACGGGGCTGCCTGCGGGTCCGGCGGTGGCAGACCAGCGGACCTTGGTGGCTGCCTCAGGCGGAGCACCAGCAGTGACCTGGACGATGGGGGCGCCGTTAATGGACAGGAAGCCGCCAGTGCGGTGGACGAGAATGTCGAGAGTGGGGTGCTTCTCGAGGATGATCTTGCTGAGCTTCTTGAGCTGGACTTCCTGGCGGACCATGCGAGGCGACTTGTCGGCTGAGACGGAGGCGGGTGTGGTTCCCCCAGACGCTTTAACCTGGAAGCGGCGCCAGTCACGTCCTTGCCGAAGAGCGCGGTGTAGAGCCTGTGCTCGAGGGAGGGCCACCACATCGCCGCCAGTGAGCGTGAAGGAGAACCTCTTCGCGGGGCCGTCAGTGTTGATGCGCAGCGCGTTGATGTCCACGTCGGCGGCGGGGAACCACTCGGACAGGGCAATCTTGAGGGAGCCCACGGAAAACTCGGCAGCGGCTCCGCACCAGAAGGTGGCTGCGTGTGGGGCTCGATCCGAAGAGCCAACGGCGTCCAGGTCCATGGATGGGTGCAAAGATTCGGCACGTTGTAGAGCTTGTTGAAGGGCAGCAACGCTGGCCTGTAGATCTCCTTGAACTCGCTCAGCACGGTCGGCACGCCATGCGAATTCAGCAACATCGCGCTCAATGGATTCCTGACGGGAGCACAGCTGCTCAGTCGTCTTCGTGATGGAAGCCAGGAGCTCGGCCTGCGCGGCAACAGCCACTTGCTTGGAGGTGGCCTCGAAGGCGGCGGTGGCCTTGTCGACTTGGGTATGCAGCAGGTCCTGTAGTTTTTCTGTTGTAAAGAGCTGGGATGGCAGTGGCAGCGAGCTTCTGGGCGCCAGCAGCCCAAGGGTCCCCCATGACGATGTCCTTGCCCTTGCCCTTGCCTTTGTCGCTGGATTCGGCAATGGAGGCTCGCGGGGGTGTAGCAGTGACGCCAGGGATCCCCATGCGGACGCGTCAATTCGAGGAGAGGCGAGGCCCGCGCCCGCCTGCACATATCGCGCGTGATATGTAGGCTGCGTCCCCGCAGCAAAGCAAATGGAGAGGCACAGCGTTGCGGGCGCAACGAGTGCAGAAAGCAGTTGTCCTTGACTGTCCCCGGACCAGGGCTCTCCGTGCTCTGCCACGGGGCACAAACATCTTGAGCCAAAATGGTTACGGGGGAGAAGGAGGAGGAGGAGGAGGAGGAGGAGGAGGAGGACGAGGACGAGGAGGATCAGGAGGAGGAGGAGGAGGAGGAGGAGAGGGAAGAGGGGAAGGCGGAGAGGGAGGCGGAGGGAGGCGGAAGGAAGGGGGACCTCTTGGAAGCCTCTTGGGTCCGAAAACGGACAACAACTGGCCGCTCCGATTTTGTCGGAGCTTCGGCTCGCTGGGGAGGCAGCAGGGAGCCCGACGTCGTGATTTTTTCACGTCGACCCCCAGAGGTCTGGACCCCTTTCCGCAGGACCAGTTTTTCTCGTCCCGAGCTGTGTTTTGACGCTCCCAGGGCCTGGCAAGGGCTTCCTGAGGCCGAAAATATAGAAAAACATCCTGTCGCGATTTGTTCACAATGCGAGGGGATCTGGGGAGGGCGGGGGCCGTCCACGTAGGTCATCCAGACGCACATGGCGTCCTCCACCTCGTCCGCCGAGATGCACCCGTCGTGCGCCTCGGGTGGGGGGGGATACCGGCGGACAGGCGCGTTCCACTACTCGCAGAGGAACTACTCGCAAATGGCCTAGATCCGCCGCGGGGGATTTACGACCCACTCCACAGAGGAAGACATGCTTCTGTTCAGACGTCTGCGAGTCGGCACCCTGCGAGTAGTGGGACGCGCCCGGTGACCCTGTGGCGCGCCGCCGCTCTCGTGCGGGCAGGGCCTGTCCTGCGCCTGCTGCCGGGGAGATCCTGCCTCTGAGGCTGAGCGGGCGGGATCCGGATAGCAGGAGCTCGACCACAAGGAGCCTTCCACAAGAAGCCCAACCCTGAGGCCCCAGGACGTCTATTGATGTTTGGTGTGGGAACGTCGCGCTTTCCATAGCAGAACTATCGAAACCCCAAGAAACCCAGGGCACCCTGGAGGCAAGCAGGGTGGTTCTTGGCGTGGGCCTCCACTGTGGCCACTCCCCGTCCCTGCTGCTCGCCCCTCGCCACTCCCCCTCCGCCCTCCTCGAGATTGGCCGATCTACCCCCCTGGATGGGGATGGAGGCCGTTCCCTTCGGGCTTCCAGGGGGTATCCCCAACTGGTAATAAATGGTGGGGATCCCGACGGGGATGAGGATGGGGATGGGGGTCGGTTCAACGATACCGAGTGCCGGTCGTTACCTGGGGGGGGGAGGGAGGGTAGGTGTGAAATCCTCGTCGACCGTGGTTGATGATCTAGGAATGAACACCTAGGTTCATTGTCTTCAGAAAATGCCCTGTGGATTATTGTCCTGTGAATGGATCGGGCTGAGCCCCCCCCCCCGGCCGAATCATCACCTTCCCGGTCAAGACCTATTCGAGGTCCATGCTGCGGGGGAGGCGAGCTGGGCGAAGCGAGGGCGGGCGGAGGCCTCCCTGATCGGGCCCGAGCACGGCTGGGGCCGGAGGCTCTCGCCGCATCGGCGCTGCATCGGCCGTGCATCGGCCGTGCTCCGGCGACGTCGGCGAGACGTCCGCGGCGTCGGCCTGGAGGGCATTGGGCCCCACAGCGAGCCGCGTCGCCGGGGCGCGATCCTCCGACCCCATCTGGGAGGCCCAGGGCGGGGGCGAGCGAGAGCGAGGCGAAGGGCCATACACTGCCACGGCAGGGTGTGCACGTCGCGGAGTACCTCTCGAGGGCGGCGCCCGTGCCCAGGGTCAGAGGAATCGGAATCAGGATTGTTATATGATCATCGGACTGTGCCCTTGCGACAGGCGGGACTCGTGTGTGAGAGGGCACAATGCGGAGACAGCGTGCCGATATCTTGGATTAAGGGGATTCGCTGTGGTAGCGCCCTTTGAAGAAACACACCAGGCGAGGAGCGAGGCGAGCCGGGGCGAGGCGAGCGAGCCGTCGAACGAGATCGGGGCGGCACGGTGCCGATGCACCGGAGCAGAGCCCGACCGTCGCACGTGCGGAGGGTGGAGCGTCATCGGTGCACACGTCGGTCGGAAGCAGTAGTAGGAAGGCACCAACTATACACCAACACCGATCCTGGCCAGGATCACCCTGGGCCCAGGATCGGTGTATACGCCCTCCTGCCTTGGGCAAGAAGGCATATACACCGATCCTGGGCCCAGGGTGATCCTGGGCCAGGATCGGTGTTGGTGTATAGTTGGTGCCCTCCGAAGTAGGTAATGAACATGAAGTGGGAAGGCGGATTAAGTTGACCGGGTCCAGGCCCCCCCAGGGAATGACACGACGCAGCAACAGCGTGTCGATTCTTGAAGTAGGAAGACGCTTGCAGCAGATTGGGATCTGGGAAGCCAGAAATACCTACTTTCAACGACCGGCGTGTAGTGTCGAGTTGTCCCTGCAGACGGCGCCACGACCGATAACGTTGACGCCCGAGCCCTGTATAACATCTACGCTTATGTTGCTCCTATCGCACTTAAGGACCGCATCCCACCCAGAAATAATCTCGAGCACCCGGAAGAGTGTCGAAAGAGTATCGAACCAGTGTCGGACGAGTGTCTCCCAGGGTCGGACACGTGAAAACCCTTGAGTTGTTGCCTACTTTTTCTGGTGCTCGAAATTCTTTCTGGCGATCAAAGCTAAAAAGAGGTTGGAACATCATAAATCTACGCGGATGAGCAGCGGCTCGTTGTGAGAAGGATGCTGTCGCTTCGGCGCTGCACGCGTGCTGTAAATGTCTTTGCTACCGGTCGCGTGGGTGGATGGCGGCCCATCATACAAGACATAGTGTGCTGGCACGATGTGCGGCAGAACTTCGATGCTAACGTTGCCTCGCACTGTAAAAAAGACGCGGTCTCACGATGTGAGCGTTTTTTGTATTCGGCGCTTCGACATTGGGTGGAAAGGTGGGGGAGGGGTCTGGCTCCAGACCTCTGCTCAGTGCGACTGTTTGGAGCCGTGCGGCCTCTGGGGGAGACTCCACCTGCTCGAAACAGGCGCCAAAAAACAGCCAAGATCTACTCCACGGGGGGGGGAGGGAAGGGGGGGCGAGGGCCCGCGCCGATCGGCAAAACAATGATTGAAAAAACGATCACAAAAAGCAACGGCAGCTTGAGGCAGGCGGCAGGAGTCGGGTGATGAGGATGTGGATGCCGATGCCGCTGATCATCGATGACGACGATGGTGATGCTAATGGCGATGTTGCTGATGGTAATGGTGATAATCACGGAGTGGTGGTGGTACGGGGGGGGAGAAGGGAGGCGGAAAACGAGGATCAGGAATACCAGTTTAATGCCGTGAGCAAGAGATTACGAGGGCTAGATATAGAGAATAGTATAATGCATCGGAAGAAACAGGCTCCTTGACTTGGCCGACTTGGCAATAAGTGGTCCAGAACGGCCGTTGACTAAAAGACGTCGACGTTTGAGTGCCCACTTGACACAAGAGCAACTGTATGGTGACACGACGCTGGACGCTGTGCTGCTTCCGTGTGGTCGTCTTCCCCCGGCAGGCCTCCGACAACAAACCCTGTCTTTTCCCCAAGTGCCTCACGTACACGCAGGCCACTGCGAGTCCTTCCATGAACGACTTTGAGTTGAACCTTGCCAAAAACAACCCATGCTGGAGTCTCCGCTACGCTGTGCGATGCCCTGTGTTGATACCCTCCAGCTTTCTTTTCTTCTGCCCAATACACTGTGATGTTCACTTCCTGGAAATGTATGTCCGCGCAACTCCCCCCAGTTGGCGCGCATCGGCCTGCACATGGAGCAATGTCTTCTCGACGCTCGCTCCACGAGGGATGCCTACAAGGCGTCATCAAGTAGAATCGCTGGCCATAGACATTTGCAGGTGGGTATCGCACGTGGCGAACCCCCCCAAGCGTCGGAGAAGGTGTCGGAGAAGGTCTCGTTGCTGGCGTCGGAGGGACAGGCGTCGGGCTGGGCGTCGGGGCTGACAACGAGCATCCTGCCTCCACTGGAGAGGATGAATCGGGAATCTGTTAGATCCAGCGGATCTGGAGAATGCTTCGGGCGCCGCGGCCTTCTCAGAGCGTTCCAGAACGCTCTGTGAGCGTCCAAGAACGCTCTGGAACGGATGGATCCTGGTTCTAAAGACTCGTCAGAAATAGATGAACGGTTCTTGTTTTCGGCGCTCTGTCGAAGCTTCATTCTCGATCAGAGCCGTCTTCGGATGAAGGGGTCCAGGGACACGTAAATAAATACGCGCAAATCCAAGGACCTGCAACGTTTTTTTCATACTTCCTGGACTCTCGTCTTCCTCCCCGCTCCCCATACGTTCTCATATTTTCCTGGGGATCGACGAATAATTGTGTCTGTGTGTGTGTGTGTTTGTGGGAGGGGGGAAAGGAGGAGGAGGAGGAGGAAAAGGAGGAGAGGAGGAGGAGGAGGAGGAGGAGGAGGAGGAGGAGGAGGAAGAGGAGGATTAGTTGTGTCTCTGTGTGTGTGTGTGTGTGTGTGTGTTTGCTCCCCTCCTGATCGGAGCGCAGCTTCCCTGCTCCAGCTGCTGCTGCTGCCGCTGGGCCCATTCGCCGGCGCAGCAGGGTGCGAAAGGCGCGGGGGGCGGCCAGGCGCCAGGCCCTCGGAGGAGGGGGCAGGAGGCCGCGAGGACGAGAAGGGCGAGGGCGGATCTGGGCTCCTCCTCCTCCTCCTCCTCCTCCTCCTCCTCCTCCTCCCCCTACCCCTCCCCCCCCTCCCCCTCCCTCCTCCTCCTCCTCCTCCTCCTCCTCCTCCTCCTCCTCCTCCTCCTCCTCCTCCTCCTCCTCCTCCTCCTCCCCTGGTAGAAGAAGAACATACGAGTACACCTGGTGTACTCGTATTTCCTTCCAAGGACTGGGGCTTTCCTCTGGCGGCCAGAGAAAAAAGCCCCAATCCTTGGGTGAGTGAGGTGAGTCGTGAGATCGATCATGGGATAGTGAATGGTGGGATCGGTAAAACGATCGATAAGGAGATCGACAAGGAACCCGGGAACCGAGAACTGCACCGAAATCGGCCCGGAACCAATAACAGAACCCAGGAACCCGGAACCAGGAACCCGGGAACCCAGCCGGCTACCAGAATCGGCGGGAAACTTTCGCCAAATCTTTCAGTATCCGCTAGGACACCTTCAGTGCAAGCACTGATTGGGGAATAAACATAAACTTTTGGCGCTCCGCGCGCCAGGGGCGGCGCCGGAGGCGCCACCGGGGTGGCCCCAGCGCAGATCCAAGAAATCCGCGCGGACCGGCGAAAGCTTATGTTCTTATGGCGCTTTTACTTCTTCGAGGTAAGGGGCAAATACAGGGAGGTCTTCGTCGGAAGGATTTAAAAGGACTAAGCCCCAATGGTGAGCTGTTACGCTGGACTGGGCCGCGGATTTAACGGGATAAAGCCGGATTGAGCGGGATTAAGCTGGATAGTGCCGAATTTGACCTCCCAGGAATTGCAATCGAAGCCCAGTACTGTCAGGGCATTGAATAACGAACCAGCGGGCCAGGACATCCAGGGTCTGGAAGCCGGTGGACATCCAATCGTGGATTGGCCGCCGCCCTCATCAGACACGGCATCTTACAGGGTCTGGAGACTCCTGGGCACATTCCTTCACCAACGCCCCCACCGTACAGTCGGGCTGCTGACATAAGGAACGCTAAATAAGGAACGAAGCCCCTCTGTGGCTTCAAAAAAGCCTGGGTGCACGAGAAGTGCTAGGGGAACAACCACAGAAGACGTAAGGAACATCGAGCCCCTTCCGAATCCAAGCTGTTCCTTATTTCAGCGTCTTGGCGGTACCTCGCTCAGCTCTCGTCTGTCTGCTGCTTCTCCGGTCGGTCGCCCCGTGCCCCGTTGGCGGGGGGGGGTGTGCGCGCCTTGTCCGCGGCCTTCAGCACGAAGTTGACCTGCGAGAGGGGATGAGGAAGGTTGAGGAAGAGACATTAGGGGGCCACATGCGAGCCCTACCCCTACCACCCACGACTTCTGAGGGGGAGGGTGGGGGTCACTTCGTTCGCGAGCTCCCGAGCGAAGTGAACCTCACCCTCCCCTTCAGAAATCGTGGGGGGTAGGGGTAGGGTTCGCATGCGGCCCCCTAGACATGCCCGATAAAAATATGCGATGGAGCAAAACCCTGAGGCGGCGGAGGAGAGAAAGAGTAAGAGCGTAGCAAGCGAGCCAGCTCGCATCATTTATCAACTAGATAATAACGTGTGTAGCGAAGCCGGTGCTCTTACGACCCCCTGTTGAAAGGAAGCAGTACAAGTCCATCGATGCGAGATGATAAACACTCTAGAACGGTCAGAGCAATGTAGATGGCACCCGCATGTTCCAAACTGCCAGAAGCCAGATTGACGTGAACAGCAACATTAATCCGAGCAGCTCCGAATATGAGTAAGACAAGGAAAAGCACGACAAGGGCGAGGAAGGACAACGAGCCGGAGAAGGCCGCACGCGGGCAGGGACAGGGCCACGCACGCCCACTGCGGGCCCAACAACGACACGCTGCGCACGTGCCCCGTCTAGCCTGCGCGCGCAGCGGTGAACTACAGGTGATGAACTCATGCTCTACAGAAAAGGCTGCGTAAACGTAAACATACGGCGATGGCGCCGCAGCCGCGGGGTCCCGGGGCGCCCGCCTCCTCCTCCGACGGGGCGGTGCCCGGCGGCGTGGAGCTGTCGATCTCCGTCAACAGCCTGGGGGGTTCAAAAACGCGTGCGGTCCCAGCTTGCCTCGGCCGATCTGGCCCAAAGACCGTTCGGACCAACTTGCGTCGACCCCAGCAACGGTGCTCGGTCCTCCTCAGCGCGCCGCCCTCGTCTGCTCCTCGTATTCCTGCAGCTGTCGTGAACGCGGATCAGCCCGACTCACCCCAAAAACGGGCTTCCCAGACCCCCGACGTCGGTCTTCGTTCACAGAGGTCTGGAGCCGTTTTCATCCTGAGTCGTTTTCGATGACGGCCCCCGGGGTCTGGTAAAAGCCCCCGGACGCAGGAAACCTTCGACTGACCTGCCGCCGTGAGCTTTTCACAGCGCGAGGCTCGGGTCTGGGTTCGGTCCTCCTCGACGCGCCGTCCTCCCTTTCTCCTCGTGCTCCTCCGGTCCTCCTGCACAAGCGTTTTCCTGTACCTCCCTCCCAGAACGAAAAAAAACAAAAACAGCCGAAGTCCAGCAAAACAGCGTTTAGGTCCATCCCTGGAGGGGGGCAGGCTTCTCGGGAGGAGCCGGCTCCCTGGAAGGCGCGTTCGCCTCACATCTACACTAGACGGGGCCCGTGGCTATTCCTGAGAGGCAGTTTCCTTCGAAGAGATCCCCCTGTCCCCCCCATGTGCGCGCCAGTTCCTCAGAGGAGGAAGACTGAGGCGGAGGAGGAGGGGAAGGCGGAGGAGAAGGAGGAGGAGGAGGAGGAGGAGGAGGAGGAGGAGGAGGGGTGGAGGAGGAGGAGGAGGAGGAGGAGGAGGAGGAGGAGGAGGAGGAGGAGGAGGGGGAGGAGAGGAGGAGGAGGAGGAGGAGGAGGAGGAGGAGGAGGAGGAGGAGGAGGAGGAGCAGGAGGAGGAGGAGGAGATGGAGGAGGAGGAGGAGGCGGAGGAGGAGGAGGAGGGGGCGGGGGAGGAGGAGGAGGAGGAGGTTGTTGTGGATTGCGCTAAACGCGGTGACTAGAACAAATCGCCTCCGTCAGACTCGGGATCAGGGCCTGCACACGGGGCATGTCAGAGACGAGACGACCGAATGCCTGCAGCACAGCCTCCTCTGATGCAAATCCGGGGGCCTCGTGAGCCAATTGGAGTGGGCTGCCTCCAGCGCCTGGAGCAGCTTCGTACAACATCGCCTGACGCATAGCCTCCCTCTCTTCCGGAATCAACGGGCCAGGGAGGCTAAGTTTGAGATCGCGCGTGGTCGCACGATAGTGTGGATGCTTTCCACTCTTGATCCGACCAAGCTGGGACTTGATGCCTGGGCTGGCAAGCTTCCCTTTACACTTCGCCTTGAGAACCACTCCAGGGCGGAAGTCCGCACAGTAAGCCCCGCATCGAAAACAAAAAGTTAACCACTTTCCCCGAAAAACACTGCGCCATGATGAGACTATCACTCACTCGCTGCTCTGCAGAATATGCTCTGAAATGGCTCGTGCCCCATCTTTCCTCAGGCAAGATAGTGCCTACAAGCAACAGTGAGCTCTCAAGCCCAAGCCCGAGCCCCCCCCCCCCTCCCGCTCCGATCCTCCTCGCGGCCTGCCCGGCCTAGTGGCCCGCGCCTTGCACGGCCTGCCGGGCCTGGTGGGCAGCGCCCTGCACGGCCTGCCCCGCATGTGCGGCCGCGCCCTGCACGGCCTGCCCGGCCTGTGCCGCCGCGCCCTGCGCGCCCTTCACGGCCTGCCCGGCGTGCCCCGCCGCGGCCTCGGTCCTGTGGAACATCCTGCCGAGCGCGTCTCCCAGACTGCACCCGCAGTGCCGAGTGCTGTGCGCGCAGTCCTTGTCCTCTTTGGATGCCTTCGATCTCGATTGCATCCAAGGCGGAATGTTGTCGCTCACGGTCTCCTCGGCCGTGGAGACCGCATCCACACCCTTCTGAACGCCTGCCTTCGCTGCCTCCTGCAGCAGTGTCGCTTCGTCCTTGTGCCACGCAAGGAGGTCGAATTCCCCAGAATAGTGGTTCCTGAACGTGCTCCCGCACGATCGGTGGGCGCCGTAGGGCACCTCCTCGACCTTGTGCTCCACTCTGTGGAACGCATCGGCCGTGGACGAGGCTGCCGTCGAGACCGTGCTCGTGGGGCTCGCTCCTTTCAGCTTCTCTCCAGCGTCGTGCACGGCCTGCGCGGCCTTCTCCTGCACGTGCTGCGCCGCCTGTGCGGTCTTCTCCTGCACGTGCTGCGCCGCCTCGGCCGCCTCGGCCATCCAGGCGCTACGCGGACCGCTGGCGCATGGGCGGGGAGGCCCACCCGCGGCGCGCGGCGCGCGGCGCTTGAGCCAAAATGGCTACGGGAGGTGGAGGAGGAGGAGGAGGAGGAGGAGGAGGAGGAGGAGGAGGAGGAGGAGAAGCTCGCCAGAACATGCACGAACTGTCGGGGATGTCAGCGCAGAGTAATTATGGGCTGCCGCCCTGGGCCCCGAGGGAGCGGCCCCTGGATGCCGCGGGCGGGGACAAAAACGCTGAGGCCGAGCAGCACAGCCTTGGGTTCGAGCGAAGGGGGGGGGGGCTGGCGACTGCCGAGAGTCGTATAACGTATAACCGGTCCCCAGCCCCACTGGCATGGCCTTGGCCCCACTGGCCCGTCCACCCCCCCACCCGGGACACAGAGGCTGCTCCCTCCGGGCTTCGAGGGGCATGCCCCCCGCTGGTGGGGTGCGATGGTGAGGCTTGGATACCGTGGCCCAGACGGGATGGGGATAGGTCGTGGGGAGACTTGAAGGTACTGGTACCCGCTACTCCCCGGACCTCTCCTGGGGTGCGTTCTGACCAGGAGCTCGAGGCGAGTCCACTGGTGGCGACGAGGGCCTCCCAGGAGGCCCCAAAATGGGCAAACGCGGAAGAGTAGCGGCATGGGTACCTTCTCCTCCTCTGAGGTGGATCGATACTGAATCGCGAGCCCCAGCGCCGACGATTCGCCGACGACGAAGGCCGAGGATTCAGAACGCCTCGCGCGCGCAGGCAGCCAAGGCCAGGCGCACCTCGGACAAAAGTGGCCCCCTGGCCGAGGTGTAGCGGATTGGGCATCAGGCCGCAAGCCTCCCGTGGCTGTAGCTCCCGTGGCTGCTGCGGCTCCCGTGCCTGCTGTAGCCGCTGTAGGCGCCGTGGCCGCCGCGGAGGCAAATAGGGAAGGGCGAGGGCGGGAGGAGCGAGCGACGGCAGGATGAGGGGAGGAGAGAGAAGGGGATGGGCCCCGCGCCGACTGTGAACGGACAAAGACGATGCAGGACAAGCACGCCAGTCGTCTGCGAGGGCGAGGAAGCAGGCTTGACCAGAGGTTTTCCCTTCAGGCGGCCGCGATCAGGCAGGCAGCCAGGGCCGAGCTCACTCAGTCGGGCAGCTTCTGCGCGGGCTCCCCCTGGGCAGCCGCCCACCAGAGCAGCCGCCGCCCGAGAGCGCAAGACGGCCGAAAAGGCCTCCAAGAGGGCCCCACGACGGGGGGATATCCCGGACGGCCTCCAGACGGCCCTACAGGACACCAACAGAAACTCGAGACGGCCCAGAACGGCCCCCCCAAAACGGCCTCCTGGGGCGTCAAGACAGCCCAAGAGCGCCTTCAGACGGCCGACTCCAGAGACGGCCCCAGAGGCTGGGCAACAGCCCAAAGCCAGCTCCAAGATGGGGCCACAGGGGCCTTCTCAGTGTTCCCCCAGCGTTTTGCCAAACGACTTAGGGTAACACACAGTCCCATAGTATGGCTGAACTTTCGGCCGACATTTCACTTCGCACACGTCTCCAAAAAGCAAATCAAAATCAAATCCAAAATCAATCAAATCACACGACACTGGAGGCGTCTTCAACATGAGGTGCCATCTTGGCGGTGTTCCATGAATGGCTTTCTGCGGGGTGTTTGAATCGTGGTGGTGCCGAAAGTGATGTGCAACACATGCGGTGGAATCTGCGATGCAGGCTACGCAACGCAATATTCGGGGGCGCAAAATGGGGTGCGACCTGTGTGGGCCACTATCTGGTGGAGCCAGTCGTCTAGGATAGGACCGCATCGTGTGAGACCCTGTGGTGACTTTTGGGAGCGTCCAAGAGGGGGGCGTCTAAGAGGGGTGTGTGCAAATCATGGCTAGCGGCATGTGCGCGGCCCAGGGGGGGGGCCAGGGGCGCAGTGAGATGAGAAGAGGCGCCATGAAACCTGGGGTAATATCATGGCCCACGCCATGCGATTCATCCCTCCCTATCATCATCCCCCTCTTTGCCGCCTCCGAGGACATGGACATCTATGGGAAATACCCTGGGAACACTTCGGCGGGGTCCTGCCAGATCCCGACGGGACGAGAAGAAGCATCTCGGCGAGGCAGCGAGGAGAAGCGGTGAGCACACCTGAGTGCAAACACTGTTTGAGCGACTTTTTCAACTATTGATGGGCCTGTTTTCCACCACCGCCACCATAAGTTGGAGGGGAAGGGGGGCCTCCTCCACCCCCTCCTCCACCTCCTCCACCTCCTCCCCCTCCTCCTCTTCGTCCTCCTGCTCCTCCCCGTCCTCCTCCTCCTTCCCCCCTCCAACTTGTCAACTAGCCTTCAACTATACACGTCACAAATATAGATGGCCGGCTCTGGAAAACACGACTCCAAACATCGGGCCACCCTCCTTGGGGAGACACTCGGCTGTGACGACTTACTGACTACCTACCAGACCACCCCAACCCAACCCGAAGACCCGAATTTGACCCGAAATTCGGGTTGGGGGGGGTACGGATACCATGTGTTTTTTCAACGTTCCCCGACCCTCCCCCACTGGAAATCGAGGATAAATTTGGGCCTTCGGGTTGGGTTGGGGTGGTTTGGTGGGTGGTGACTTACGTTGACCTTCCGCGAACAGAACCGCTCTCGCGTGGCCTGCGCGGGTTGCCGCCGACCTTCCGCCGAAGAGAAGGCAGCGTCTCGATGTTATCGAAAGCGAAGACCTTTCTCTAGGGCTCCCAACTTCGCGCTTCGCGCTGCGCGAAGCGCGAAGCGCGAATAACTTCGCGCTCTCGCGCCGCCCTCCCAAAAGGGACAAAAGGAGGACGAGGAGGAGGGGGAGGAGAAACGAGGACCGCGAAGCGCGAAGCGCGAACAACTTCGCGCCCTCGAGGGAGCCCTTGTTTCTGGAGTACCCAAAATAAATACAAAATGAATGAACGTGCGCCTCGTTGTCTGTCTGGAGGAGAAAGCACAACAGTGGTAGAGGACCCAGAACACTCCAAACCAGCGCAGCTATCGTAAACGTCGTGGCGACTCTTGTGCTGGTTTCTGACCCCGCGCGGATCCTTCAACCTTGAAAGGTCGCGGCTTTCCGGCAGCGCGGATCGTTCGATGTCGGCTGATTATGGGCCTCTTGGCTTGCCACCGCGCCGACACGACGCGAACCTTCCGCAGAGAGATATGAGATGCACTTTCAATCACGTTGAAAGGGTACGCTCTTCAATACCGAAAAACTAGAAGTTATGTGTTTATGCATATATAGGAATACGCATGTGTATACATATACATATAGATACAGATGCGACGCTGCACAACCAACCATGCACAAACTCAATCGAGGGCTGCAGCCGTGCTAACACATTGGATAAACATGACAACAAATCAACGTTCCATCCAATGACCTCCAAGAATGCTCGAGCACCGCCCATTCATTACTACATCACGCGTATGTGTTGAGCGACGCTGATGATGACGACGGTTCGACTGGACCAGCAACCGCTAGCCCCGCTGGAATTAACGTACACAACACAAACCGCGCGACCAACAACACCTTACCAAATGCAAGTCTAGAGTTCATCCACTGGTGGAGACAACGCAGGAACAACATTCTCAATGAAGGCTATCACGTCGCTGATTTCTTCATCGGAGGATTCGTGAGCGATTGGATATGTTCTCCACGTGATGTTCATTCCAGCTTCCTTCATCTTTTTAAAGCCAGCCTTCCCCCACTTGAACTGCACTAACTTATCTTTCGTACCGTGGCAACCTAGGACTGGAATATCACGCCGAGTGAAGCCACGTGTTGCTTCATCCAATCGCGAATGAAGCAAGTCATGTTCAGGAAGGTATCCACTCAATGAGATAATGCCAGCTAACCGCTCGGTGCTCCGCAACAATGTTGATAATGATATGACGGCCCCCTGACTGAAACCACCAATGATTATACGATCTCGCCTCAACAAAGGATTGCGAGACAGTAAAGCTTGGATTGACTTTTCCACCCGTTCGACTGATAACCCGAAGCCTTCTACATCTTGTTTGCTGCTTGGTTCCAAGCCGTGGACATCGTACCACGAACGTGTGACCATCCCACCATTCAGGGTGACGGGCGCTTTTGGCGCCTTGGGAAACTGCCAAGCAATGTGATCAAATCTTTTAGTACCAGCCAATTTAGCTCTGAAGTTCGACCGCCACCCATCACCATCATCGCCAAGCCCGTGTAAGAAAATGACGGCAGCAGTCTTGTCAGAGCCTTCCTTGCAGACAACGTGAACAACGCAAAAAGCGAGCCATTGCAGTAATGCAACCATGGAGCTCGCGCGATAGAATGCGGCTGACGGCCAACAGTTGCCAGTGGGGCCCTGCGGTGGACGGCAACCAGAAACAGCTACGGAGTTCAAGGGTCCAAATGCGTATGCTTGTTTCTGAAGGGGCCCCAGGACACACACACACACACATGAATACACACAAATAACAGGATTCCCCATATTTGTTAATATTTTTTGAGTTTTCGTCTTCCCCGCACTTCCCATATTTTCCCATACTTTCTGGGGAATCGACGATTCATTGTGTCTGTGTGTGTGTGTGTTTTCCCCTCCTGATTGTTTCGCCGAGCCGCGCCAGGGAGGCCCTGGAGGAAGCCTGTAGCAAAGACTACATCAGAGAGAAACCACAACCAGTGGATGGCTTGATGAGACCGATGAGTGAGATCGATTGAGTTAGAGGAGAAAGAATTATGCATATACACCGACTCTGGCCAGGCCCATCCTGAGCCCAGGATCGGTGCATAGGCCCTCCTACCTTGGCCAGGAAGGTATACGGTACGCACCGATCCTGGGTCAAGGATGGGCCTTGCCAGGATCGGTGCATGTGCATAATTCTCTTCGCCCGAGATTGAATGAGATGAACCCAGACATCTGGCGTCTCGAAAAAATCGAGACATAGGTGTTTCATCGTTTTCGGCCTCTCGGGGCCCTGACCAGGCTTCGGGACCGTCAAAAAAAGATTCGGGATGAAAAACCGGTCTGGGGGAAGTGGTCGAGAGGTCAGGGGCCCGCGTCTCGAAAAAATCGAGACGCGGGATCTCTGGGAATAGTGAGATCGATCATGAGCTCGATCATGAATCGTGGGATCGATAAACAGAGATCGATAAGGAAATCGACCGGGAACCCGGGAACCCGGAACTCACCGAGGGCGGCCCGGAACCAATGACCAGAAGCCCGGGAACCCGACACCGGGAACCCGGGAACCCAGCCGGCTACCAGAATCGGCGGCGACTTTCGCCAAATCTTTCAATTTCCGCTAGGACCCTTCCAGTGCCAGCAATGATCGGGAGCGGCCAAGAGGGGGGCGTCCAAGAGGGGAGGGTGCAAATCATGGCCGGCGGCATGTGCGCGGCCCAGGGGGCAGGGGGGGGGGCCAGGGTCGTATTGAAACAAGAAGGGGCGCCATGAAATCTGGGGAAATATCACGGCCCACGCCATGATCTCCACACCCCCCTAGTCATCATCCCCCTCCTGGCCGCCCCCGAAATGATTTGGGTGTCCAAGAGGGGGGTGTCCAAGAGGGGGGGGCGCAAATCATGGCCGGCGGCATGTGCGCGGCCCAGCGGGGGGGCCAGGGTCGTATTGAACCAAGACGGGGCGCCATGAAATCTGGGGAAACATCACGGCCCACGCCATGATCTCCATCCCCCCTTATGCCGCCCCCGCAATGATTGGGGAAACATCGAAAGACTGGCTCCCGGGGTTTCTTCCAGCGGGCTGGAGCCCTGCCGAGAGTATGGGCCACCATGCCCTCGGCACGCCGGCGGCGTGCGCGTCTATAGAGGTCAAAACAAAAAACAAAAAAATAACCAACCCGACACGCGAAGTCGTGTAGTAAACGCGCCCAAAGAAGACATCGAACAGGGCAAAGTTTTGTTTTAATACACGCCCAGGGCCGTTTAGCAGACGCCGATTGTCTGGTCTGGGTGGTTTTTTCTGCCTTGAACGTTGGACTGCCTGTGAGGTCCCTGGCAGAGTTTCTGCAGTTCTTTCGGGGCAAAACCAGCCACTCGACTCGGGCAGCTGCCAGTCTCCCAGAGACGGGCCAACCTCAGACGAGCCAAGACCGCCCCAAGAGCCCAAGAAAGACAGACTCAGGACAGCGTCGGGACCCGCCCCAGCTGCATCAGCACCAGCTCACACGAGCCCGAAATGCCTCCCAAAATTGCCCTCCGATGCCGCCAAGAGAGTATGAGAAACCATGCGACGCCCCCAGAAGGCGCTCAAGGAATATTCACGCGAGGCCCTGAGAAACGCAAGCTCAGCCAAAGACGTACCCATTTCATCCTGTACATGCTGCCATCTCCTTGCTAAAGGACACAGAGATGTTGAGCTCACCGCCTCAGGGGCCAGGGAGTGGCGGCATTACAATGTCTGACAACCCTCTGGACACCCTGGGGACTCAGAGTACGAGGGGAGAACGGGAGGTGGCGGAGGAGGAAGAAGAATCCTGAAGCAATTATTATGGCTCGAAGGGGCAACACACTCGAACAATGCCTGAAGTTTTGGGCTCGAGGTGCAGGAATGCGTAAACCAATCAAGGATTTGGGGGTCGACGGTGCAGGTCCACTGCAACACGCAGGAAAGTTTGGGCCCGCGGTAGGTCGGGTGGCTGGGAATTGTGAGGACCTCCTTCATGGGGGCCGTTGTAGTTCTAGCCTCGGGGCCGAACGTCCACGTCTGAGCATGAAGGCCATCCTGAAAGCGAAGGAAACACTGGCATTGGAAACACACACACAAAAACAGATATACGGGTGGCACGTGCGCGCCCAGGCTCACATAAAAAGAACAACAAATCAACATCGCAGAACATTGGCAAGAACGGGAATATGAAGTCGGATCCAAGAATGAAAAGAACAATCATGTGGAGAAAAAAAGGAACACAGGGATACGCAAATTGTTTGTGTGTTACATGTGATGTGTGTATTGTGTGTTGTTTGTCATCTGGTATGTGTGGGTGTTATGGGTGCTCTGGGTGTGTTATGGGTGTGTCGCGTGAGTTGTGCGTATTTTGGGTTATGTGGTCTGCGTGTTGTTTGCGTTGTGCCTGCGCGTGTGTTGCCTGTTGTGTGTTGTTTGGATTCGCTGCCTGTGTGTGCGGTGTGTGTGTGTGTTTTGTGTGATGTATTGTCTGTGCGTGTGTGATGCGTGTGTTGTGTACGCCCGTGTGCGTGAGTTGTGTGTATTGTGCGTGTGTGGGATCTGTGTTATGTGGGTCGTGTGTGCTGTGTCCTGTGTCCTGTGTGTTCTGTGTGTTACGAGTCGGGGCTCGAGTTTGCGAAGATGCCTTAGGCGAACCCCCTTCTCTAAGAATCGTTTGCAAATTCGCTGACTTCCCTTACACGTTTGATCACGTTGTGCAAGAATGGTTGAAAGGGGCACTGAAGTTTGACCATAACGTCTCGATTTGTATGCGTCCGCTCTACACATGTTGAATATATACCGAGCGAAACGGTCAGAAACAAAAAACGCGGCTTCAGTTCATCGCATCTGAGCTGTGCTCCCTCGGAGAATAAGTTGCGCATGCATGTATTCATATACACATAATGATATAAAGATATATACTCAAAATCAAGATGGGCGTCGAGGTGGAAATCAACACCAGTTACTCTTCTGCGGTGATAGATCAAACAGAGAAGCGGTGCATCGAGTCAAACTTCGCCAGCGGCAAAAAGGCTTGGAAGCACTTCGAACAGGAGGCTCCCACTACGAGCCTTGTTTCGGGACCCCCCGCTCGACCACTGCGACTCCTTCTACTACTGGCCGCAGTCCCTCTCTGAACGCATCGCATGTTCTAGGGGAACGAACAATGACATAAACATAAAAACTCGGAGGTCTGCGCGGACCTCCGAGCTTTGTAATTTTTATATCATTGTTCGTTCCCCTCTGTTCGTGAACATCCAACCATCGTCAACCGGCGCCAACGCATCATAGAAAAACCCGAGATGCGTGAAGAACCCTGTGGGCCCTTCGCCCGCAGGCGCTGACGCTGAAACCTCGTCGGCAGAATCTTAGCGTAACAGCGAGCTCGAGAGACCCAAGAGGCGAGGGGCGAGGTACTAGCAACGTCATATCCTATATCCAAACAAGCGAAATGAAAACAGCCCAGCGAACCATAATGCTCGCTTGTGCTTAGACCACGCCATCTGTCTCCCTGAGCAGCTTGTCTGTAAATTCCCACAGGTGCCGCGTAAGAGAAGCCAGGGGCTGCTTTCCCGGCCCCGCAATCCGGCCCTAGAATCGGTGTCGGCGGCTTGGTAACATCCCAGATGGTCTCTCATGTGAATGCGTCCCTGGCCTCGGAACCGGTGACTCGAGGGTCTCCCGCGTGGCCACCCACTTACAAGGCATCCCGAGGCGGACCGTTGCAAGCCCCGGATCGGAGACCTCATGGTTTCCCGCATGACCTCCCGTGTGATGTCCATGATGGCTTCCCGGTGTGGTTGCTTAGCATGGTCTCCCTTATATGACCTCCCGCTCGCCCCCCCGCGTGCTCTCCGGTGTGGCCCCCTGCATGGTTTCCTTGTCCGAGCCACCCTTTGCCCCCGGAGGCTACCGCATCTTACGCAGCCCTGGGCTGCCGTGGCTGATGCCGATTTCACTCGGCAACGTGCTGCCAGGCACAGTGAATACTTTCTGCCTTGATCGTGCTAGCGCGGCTGAGTGCATCGAGGTGCATGCCGCACCAATGCTTACGAGGAGCAGCACAGGGGCGAGTGGGAGGACAAACAAACGAGACGGAAGAGGATGAGGATGATGACAACGACAACGAACGACGACAACATCATCGCCTGATATGTGGGATGCTAACGTCATCGCTTGATACTTGCCGCTGCGCCGCAGAGAACGTCTTCAGGCTGCAAAGCGGGGGGGTAAGGAGGAGGTGCAACAGCGGGCTTACCGAACCAACTGGTCTTTCTCCAACTTCTTGCTGTTGTTGGTGTCGTACTTGGCGATGAGTCTGTTCAGCTTCACCTGAGCGGCACGCCAGCATCGGACACCTCCCCGAAGAGCCCTGCGTCCAGACAGTGCCTGGCAATAGACTGTATACCCCCCGGCACCAGGAACAATGGTCTGGTCCAACCCGCGCCTGCGCTGACATGGATGAAGGGGCCCTGGGACACACAAATAAATACACACAAATCAAAGGATTCCCAATATTTTCCCATATTTTCCAAGTTATTGTCTTCCCCCCCACTTCCCATGTTTTCCCATATTTTTCTGGGGGATCGACGATTAATTGTGCCTGTGTGTTTTGCTCCCTCCCGACATGGAGAAAGGGGATCCCCGGGTCTGGCGCGTGGGCGCCAGCTCCGTGGATCGGAGCACAGAACCCCCGAAGCATGGCGCCGGTGCATCCCGATCTCCTCCTCCTCCATCCTCCTCCTCCTGCTCCTCCTCCTCCTCCTCCTCACTCCTCCTCCTCCTCCTCCTCCTCCTCCTCCTCCTCCTGCTCCTCCCCACCCTCCTCCCAATCTTTCGGCTCGCTCGCGCCAGGACCAATGTGCCAGGACCAATGTGCTTGCTGCTTCCTCAGCCGAGAGGTTCCGCCCCAGATCTCACCAGATCTCCAGGGTCAGAGGCGTGCGGTGCCAAGGCCGCGTCGCTACCAGGCCAGGCTCCTTTGACTGCGGCCCCATGGTGCACACTCACGACTTCGGAGAAGCCTCGGCTTGCGGCTTACAGCTTGGCGGCGATCCTGGTGACGCTTAGGTGTCCTCCGAATATCCTCCTCCTCCTCCTCCTCCTCCTCCTCCTCCTCCTCCTCCTCCTCCTCCTGTTCCTCCTCCTCCTCCTCATCCTGCTGCTCCTCCTCCTCCTCCTCCTCCTCCTGTTCCTCCCGCACCTCCCCGTATTTGTTCCTCCTGCTCCTCGATGGTCCCTGCCGAGAGGAAAACAAAACAAACAAAGACGGCACACGTCCGAGCGGCGCCAGAGGTGATACAGAGGAACCGCTGCGTCGCACGCCTGGGAGTGGGCCCCGTGGCCCTGGCCGCGGTGAGCGGCCGGCTGGCCGCTCTCCCGCGCCGCCTGCCGCCCTGTGCGGGCCTCCCCCGGGCCGGGACACTGCTTCGTGCTGCTCCCATCGTACTCGAGGACCACATCCCATAGAGAATCTCGAGCACCCAGAACTTGCCGTCGCTCGGACGTCCATTTCCCGTGCATTTTTCGGTTTCGATGGTCCAGGATGGTCCTCGATGTTTCTCGCCGAGAAAAACTGCACACGTCCGAGCGATGCCAAGGGAACAGAATAGAAGCAGGGTCGCCGGTCCAGCATTGCCTCCCAGGGCCCGACACGTGGAAACCCTTCTGGTGTCGGTACTTTCCTGGTGCTCGGAGCTCTTTCTGGTGACCGAGGCTGAAGCAGGTGTGAACATCACAAACACTGCTGCGGTCAGGGACGTCTGCTCCACGTCGCGCCGCTCGGCGGGCGTCGGGAGGATCGGAAAGGCTGGGGACGCTGACGCTCGGGGATGCGGACATGGACGGCGTGTCGCGCTGAAGCGTGGTGGGCCAGCATCGGCGGAACGACACCCTGAGACCCAACTCCCGACCGTAACCAGGGCTCGAGGCATGCAGCCCGGAGAGGGCGAAGACGGACAACGCGTCGGCTCACGGCTGCAACTTCCTCGTGCGAGCCAACGTCCGGCGAGCACGCACTCAGGTCGGGCGTGTCCCCCTACAGACGGATTTAGGACGAAAAATAAAAAATAGCCAAACAATAATCAAAAACGGTCAACACATAATTAAACTCGTCCCCGTACTATCTTTACTATTTCTGCACATTCCTCCTGTAGAGGGGCAGGCCCGGCCTAAGCATAACACACAAACTTTCTGATGTCCACGAGCGTTTCTTGGCTCGGCGCTGTATCCCCACACGCGCGAAGCGCGCCAAGTGGCGCTGCCAGAGAAGCGCCGCCAGTGGGGCCATGAGCGCCGATTTGAGAACTCCGCGCGGATCTTCGAATGTGTATGTGTTTGTGCCGCTTCTGTGCTTCGAGGGTTGATCAAAGTCCCCATTCAGGGTGTCCTTCCAATCAAAGACTCAACTGTACGGTATCAACCTCTCTCGATGTGTTTTGGTGCACCTGGCCCAGTTGAGCGTGCTTCGGTCGAGGGATCTCCCTCTCGGCACCCCGAGCCAAGGACGCACACGGACGGAGACAAATCGCTCTGCTCGCATTACACATGCACTGCAACGCTGCACTCTTATGGCAACCCTTCCCCGAACTGGGGCCGCATCCGCCGCGCCCCTTCCGAGTGGCTCGGTCACGCCCCAGCGCGAACGGCGCTGCAGATCCATCGCCGCCGATCGGCGCGGCAGCTCGGAGGCTGTGGACTCCTAGTCCTCCTCCCTCCTCCTCCTCCTGCTTCCTTCCTCCTCCTGCTTCCTTCCTCCTCCTCGCCCTTCTCGACAATTACTCCATACGAGCACCAGTCTCCTCTCTCCCCCGGTCTAGCGCGAGCGTGGCCCGTGTTCCCCCGCGTGCTCTTTTCAGCGCGAAGGGTTTCAGGGGCTACTTTTCTTAGTGCAGTTGCTTTTAATCGGAACGTCTTCGCTGCTCCCCAGTGGTTCTGCCGGTGCGGCGCTGCAGCGATCCTGGGACGCGCCGAGGCACCAGGCTCCAAGGACGCCAAAGGCCAGAATGAGTATCGTTTTTGTTCGGCCCCCATCCCCAGCGGCGTGGCCTGGGCCCCGCTGGCCGATTCACTCCCCCAGATGGGGATATAGGCCGTCCCCTGCGGGTTTCGAGGGGTGTATTCCCCCACTGGGGTGGCAATTTGGTGGGGGTCTCGAAGGAGACGAGGATGGGGATGGGGGTTGGAGAAACGATACTGACAGAAGCACCTCGACCTCGCTCGGGATGCGCACAGAACTGAGGGATGCAGCAGCTCCTTGCCAGTTTCGACTGCACCACGCCTCCTCTCGGGGGGGGGGTCCCGAGGAGGTGCTCCTGGCCCACAGGTGTCCCCCCGCCTGGACACCCGAGGGGCCCTCGCAGGCCTTGGGGAAAGGTGTGCTCTGGAGGCCACCCAGGTCACCATGGGCCAGGGCTGCCGCTGGCAACCCCCGATCTCCTCCTCCTCCTCCTCCCTCCTCCACCTCCTCCTGCTCCTCCTCCTCCTCCTCCCTCCTCCTCCTCCTCCTCCTCCTCCTCCTCCTCCTCCTCCTCCTCCTCTCCTCCTCATGTTCCTCCTCCTCCCCCTCCTCCTCCTCCTTCCCCTCCTCCTCCTCCTTCTTCTCCTCCTCCTCCTCCTCCTCCTCCTCCTCCTCCTCCTGCTCCTCCCCCTCCTCCTCCCAATATTTCGGCTCGCTCGCGGGCCTTGTGCCGGTACTCCTTCCACGCCTGCTCGTGCCGCCTCCTGTCCGCGTCGCTGAGCGGAGTCACGTTGTAGCCCCTGGCAGATGAGGGGAGGGTGGTGGGAAGGGGACAAGAAGGGGAAGAGCGACGGAGGAGGAGAAGGAAGGGGAGGTGGGGGGAACCGAAAGATACCGATGCCGCTACTCCCTGGGCCTCTCCTTGGGGGCGTTCTGGCAAAAAGAAATCCAGGAGAATCCAACCGTGGCGACGAGGGCTCGCCATGACGAAGAGCGGCATGGGTATCCTTCCTGCCTCGGATGACGGGGGACGGGAAGGCGTGGGGCAATCGATTGACAATTTTTAGGTTTGGAAGCCGGGACGAGGAGGGAGGAAACATCCTTTGAGTGGCCAGAACCACGCGAGGAGAGTGGCATGGGGTGGCAGCCCCCACCCATCCCCTGCACCAGGTGCCAACCCCCCGACCCCGTCGAAGCCGCGGGCAGGGCACCGTCACAAGCTCCGCCCTCGGGGCTTGTCTGCCCGCTGGGCTTTTCCAGCTTCGGTCCCGGTGCTTGTCAGCCAACCACCTATGCCTCCAACTGGGGGAAGGTCTTGGGGTGTTCTTGGGGCTCTTTTGGGGAGTCCTGGGGCTCTCTCGAAGCCGTCGGGGGCCTCTTGGGAGCCTTGGAGGCTCTCTTGGGAGCCTTGGAGGCTCTCTTGGGAGCCTTGGAGGCTCCCTTGGGGCTGCTTGAAGGGGCGTCGTTGAGCGGGCCCCCTGAGGTGCGACGCCCCTCTGGGACCATCAAATTCGCCTCCTGGGCCCCTCTCGGGGCGCCCTCGGGGCGCTCCTGGGCGGTCCTGGGGCGGGGTGCCATTGGGCCCCATCTTGGGGCTTCGTTGGACAACCCTGGGGCCACCCTGAGGCCTCGACGCCACATCGGGAGCGAACAAAAGCGAGAAGGCAGCACTCACCGATTCGCTGTCCTTACACATTGATGTATCGGGGATGGACAGAACCCCCTGTAGTAAAACGTGTTTAGTGAAAACGACCTCCGGCCCAAACCTGGCGGGCGCAAGCCAAAAAAACGACGGCCGCGGCGCCCTCTCGAGAACGGACAATTCACTAATCGACATGTCAGGGTGGGGAGTCTGTCCGATCTGGAATGTATATCTATATATCTGTATATCTGAATATATATATATATATATATAGATATCGATACACATATATAGGTGTGTACATAAACATATATGTATAGAACAATAGGTATATCAATACAGATACCCATAGATCAATATATATATATATATATATCCCGCAAGACGAGGCGCCCGCCCCGCAGGGCCAACCCGCGCGACCGAGCGCCGCCCAGACCCCCGCGGCGTGCGGTATCCTCCCGCAAGACGAGGCGCCCGCCCCGCAGGGCCCACCCGCGCGACCGAGCGCCGCCCAGACCCCCGCGGCGTGCGGCACAGAGGGCACCGACGCGCCCCCGCCGGAGCGGCGCTCGGGCCGCCGCTGGGCATCGCCACTTGCCGCTGGATCGCGCCGCGCAACGCCTCTCTCTCCCTCTCTCGCTCTCGCTCTCTCCATCTACGTATACATCCAGATGTGCGTGTCAGTGTCACTGTCTGTGTCTCTCTCCCTCTCTCTCTCTCTGTCTTTCTCTCGCTCTCTCTCCTTCTCTCTCTCTCGCGCGCTGTCTATACATGTTCCAATCAATGTACGTGTTTACCTGCTTCTCTCTCTGTGTAAATATACATATATATACACATATGTTTCTCTCGCTCTCTCCCTCTACAAACATATAAATATATATGTATATACATACTGGAACCATCGCGCGCTTCGCGCGCGCTCAGGTTCTAGCAGGCCGCAGGCCTTGACGAATTCACTGCTCCACTGAAGTAGTTGACCAAAGTCCACGCATGCCAACTTGCATTCCGAAAGGCCTTCGAGGAAAATGGTTGTGTAGGGAGGCGGAGGCCGTATGAATCGGGTTCCCAGAAGGCCTTCTGGGAGCATGGGTTTGGGGCGTCTTGGGGAGCCTGTTGGGGCGTGCCGCCGTCGTCGTCGTCGTCGTCGTAATGTCGTCGTCGTCGTCGTCGTCGTCGTCGTCGTCGTCGTCGTCGTCGTAATGTCGTCGTCGCCTGTTGGGGCGCGCCGTCGTCGTCGTCGTCGTCGTCGTCGTCGTCGTCGTCGTCGTCGTCGTCGTCGTCGTCGTCGTCGTCGTCGTCGTCGTCGTCGATTCAAGAGGGCACTCGGGGCAACATTAGGCGAAACGATCTGCGCAGGGCCGCGAGAAGGCGATCAACCATGTTCCCAATCAACTTCACGGACAACTCTCCTGTAGCATGATGGTACTTCGAAGCCTCCGGAGACTCGCGGGCCCATGATGAACCATGTCCCCGGAAGGCTTTCTGGGGACATGGTTTGTTGGGGTGTGTTGGGGGGTCTCTTGGGCGTTCCCTGGGGGCCCCTTGGGGGCCTCCGGGAACTCTCGGGCCCATGATGAACCATGTCCCCAGAAGGTTTTCTGGGGACATGACTTCTTGGGGGGTGTTGCGGGGCCTCTTGGGCGTTCCCAGGGAGCCCCTTGGGGTCTCTTGGGGCTTCCTGGGGGCCTCTTGGGCGCCTCACGGGGCTTCGTGGGAGCCTCTTGGTGGCCTCCGAGGGCCTACAGGCGGCCTCGGGCCAGAGACCTCGAAATATCGGTTGGCGGTCCCCCTCTGGGCCCTCTCTTGGGGAGCTCTTGGGGCACAGTTGGGTTGTCTGGGGAGCATCCTGGGCCGTCTTGGGGCCCTCTTCGGGGCCTCGTGGCTCGTCTTGGAGCGATCTGATGGGCCTCCGAGCGAGGCCGTGAGGGAGCGCTGGGAAGCGGGGAAAGCGAGAACGCCTAAATCCTTCAAAAACCATTGGAAAATTAGTGAATCTTGCCTCCAGGGGCCCTCTTGGGGAGCCTCTTGAGCCCGTCCTGGAGCGTGTTGGAGTCCTCGTCGGCCGTCTTGAGGGCAGCTTGGGCATCTTCGGGGCCTCTTGGGACCGTCTAGGGCCCTCTCGGGCCTCCATTAACCTGTCGTGGCCTGCTTCGGGGCGGGCCCGGGCCGCCTCGGGACCCCTCTGGGCCTTCTCTTGGCGCGCTCTTGGGGTACAGTTGGGTTGTCTGGGGAGCATCCTGGGCCGTGTTGGGGCCCTCGTCGGGGCCTCGTGGGCCTTCTTGGAGCGATCTGAAAGGCCTCCGAGGCCGTGAGGGAGCGCTGGAAAGCGGGGAAAGCGAGAACGCCCAAATCCGAAACACTCGGATAACGAGTGAATCTTGCCTTCCCGGGCCCTCTTGGGGATCCTCTTGAGTCCGTGCTGGAGCGTGTTGGAGTCCTCATCGGCTGTCTTGAAGGCATCTTGGGCGTCTTCGGGGCTTCGTGGGACCGTCTTGGGTCCTCTCGGGATCCCCTTAGCCTGTCGTGGCCTGCTTCGGGGCGGGCTCGGGCCGCCTCGGGAGCTCTGGACCCCCCCCCCGCAACCCCTGGTGGGCACCGATGGGGGGAACAGGCAGCGGCCCGCCCCCCTCCCCGGGCCTACTCCGAGATAGAGAATCATGTTCCCGGGAAGCTTTCCGGGAGCATGATTTGTTCGGCTCTCTAAGAGAGGGGCCTCTGGGGGCTTACCGAGGGGCGCCTTTTTGGCCTTGTCGGCAAGGCTATTGGAAACATGGTTAGGGCGGTGGGCGGAAGCCCAAGGAATCATGCTCCCGGAGAGCTATCTGGGAAATACGATTTACCGAAGTGTCTTGGGGCCCGCAAGGAGCTTCCCTGGGGGTCCCCATGGGGGCCTATTGGGGCTTCCGGGAGGCCTCTTGGGAGCCTCACGGGGCTTCTTGGGAGCGCCCTCTTGACTTATCTGGGGAGCCTCCTGGGCCGTCTCTGGGCTTTCTTGGGAGCCTCTTCGGCCGTCTTGGAGCGATCTGAAGGGCCTCTGACGCGGTCCGGGACCGTGGGGAGGTGGAACATGGGAGAGCGCAATCATGCTTCAAAAACCATTGGGAAATTCATGATTTTCGGCTTCTGGGGCCCTTTGGAGGGGCCTCTGGAGGCGCTCGTGGGGCGTTTTGGCGGCGTCGTCGGCCGTCCTGAGGCCATCTTCGGAATGTCTGGGGCCTCTGGGGGCTGTCTTTGGGCGTCCTGGGACCCCGGAAATCATGCTCCCGGAGAGGCTTCCGGGAAGATGATTTCGAACGAGGCCCTCTTGGGTCTCCCTGAGGCCGTCTTGGGGGCCTCCTGGGCTTCGGGGCCTCTTGGGCCGTCTTGGAGGGTTCCGTCAGCCCCACAGGCCGACCCTTTTGGGCCGTCTGGAGCACTTGGGTCTTCATTGGGCTGTGTTGGGGCTCCGCGGGGGCGTCTGGGGCACTGCGAAGACGAAGCCAACGAGCATGCTGAAAATGTACGCTTTACAACGGAAATGGGCTGACTTTTGCCTCTTGGTTCCTCTCGGGGCCCTCTTCAAGCCATCTCGGGCCCTCTTGGGCCTCGCTGAGGCTGTCCTGGGGCCCTCTAGGGGGCACTGGGAACCCGAAAATCCTGTTCCCAGAGAGGCTTCCGGGGACATGATTTCGAACGGGGTATCTTGGGCCTACCTGAAGCTGTCTTGGGGGCCACCTGGGCCGGCTTCGGGGCCTCTTGGGCCGTTTTGGAGGGTTCCGTGAGCCCCACAGGCCGTCTTGGGCCCTCTTGGGTCTCTCTTGGGCTGTCTTGGGGCTCCGCGGGGGCGTCTGGGGTACTGTGAAGACGAAGCCGGCGAGCATCCCGAAAATATACGTTTCACAACGGAAATGGGCTGACTTTTGCCTCTTGAAGGCCCTCCCGGGGTCCTCTTCGGCCATCTTCAAGCCATCTCGGGCCCTCTTGGGCCTCGCCGAGGCCGTCCTGGGGCCCAGTAGGGGGCCCCGGGAGCCCAGAAGTCATGTTCCCGGAGAGGCTTCCGGGACCATGATTTCGAACGGGGCCCTCTTGGGCCTCCCTGAGGCGTCTTGGGGGCCTCCTGGGCTGGCTTCGGGGCCTCTTGGGCCGTCTTGGGGGGTTCCGTCAGCCCGCGGGCCGGCCCTTTTGGGCCGTCTGGGGCCCTCTTGGGTCTCCCTTGGGCTGTGTTGGGGCTCCGCGGGGGCGTCTGGGGCACTGCGAAGACGAAGCAAGCGAGCATGCTGAAAACGTACGTTTTACAAAGGAAATGGACATTTTTTTGCCTCTTGAAGGCCCTCTCGGGGTCCTCTTCGGCTGGGGCCTCGCCGAGGCTGTCTTGTGGGCCTCTTGGGCGTCCTTGGAACCCGGAAGTCATGTTCCCGGAGAGGCTTCCGGGAACATGATCTCGAACGAGGCCCTCTTGGGCCTCCCTGGGGCCGTCTTGGGGGCCTCCCTGGGGCCGTCTTGGGGGCCTCCTGGGCCGGCTTCGGAGCCTCTTGGGGCCGTCTTGGAGGGTTCCGTGAGCCTCACAGGACAACCCTTTTGGGCCGTCTGGGGCCCTCTTGGGACTCTCTTGGGCTGTGTTGGGGCTCCGCGGGGGCGTCTGGGGCATTGCGAAGACGGAGCCAGCGAGTATCCCGAAAATGCACGTTTCACTAAGGAAATGGGCCGATTTGTGCCTCTTGAAGACCCTCTTGGGGCCCTCACGGGCCCTCTTGGGGCGCTCTTGGGCGTCTTCAGGCTTTCTTGACCATCTGTACTGCCCGCGTGGCCTGTCGTGGGCAATTTGGAAGCGGCCCGGGACAGTCCCAAGGGGTCTCTGACACCCCAAAAGTGCGGGGGGGCGGCCATGGGGGATGACGGCACCGATTTTGCCCCCCCCCCCCCCCCCCCCCTACTGATATGTGTGTATGTATATGTATGTATATATATATACACATATATATATGTATGTATGCATGCACGTTCATACATGCATAGTAGCGTGCATGCTTCGTTTTACATCATCTCTCTCTCTCTACCTCTATGGTTGCTGCTCTCTATCTCCATGTATGTGTATATCTATGCATACGTATTTCGTCCCCTCATTCTTGACACACGTATATACATCTATGCATCTACAAATGTGTATGTTTATACATCCGTGTACGTGCGGTTTTGTTGTGTTGTGCTATCTCTATGTATTTCCATCTAGGCACCTGCATACATGTGTGTATCACTCTTCTCTTTTGTTGTTAGGACTCCCTCTCTCATAACATCTCTCTGTCCACGTAGAACACACACATGTCTATGTGCATAGAGCCATAGGCACATATCTCAGCTTACGTGGTGATCTGCTTCTCCCTCTCTCTCTCTCTTGTGTTGTCTCAGGCCGAGTGCCGTATGCGCGCGAGTCTGCAGGCCGAGGTCGGCCACCCGAACCACAACGACCTATCAATGAAACTGCTCGGGCATCGACGCAGTGGTCATCGCGGGGGTGCCCCGCACTACTGGCTGTAGTCGGAGATGTAAAACCGTAATAGGGGCAATGGAAGACCTGCTGTGAGAGTTCCCTTGCCCACTGTAGTAGGATCTGCAGTGAGCAATGTACTCGTGACAATGTCCGGGACATGCAATAGCGACTGTATTCAGATATGTCGTACACAGTAAAATAGGAGCTGTAGTGGGAGTTGTATACTGGTGCCTGCGTGGAGAACTGAACTAGGAACTGCAGTGGGGGATGCATTGCGGACTGCATTGGGGACTGTACTGTCTGTGGTTGAAACGTTAGGACGAATTCGACCAGGAACATGATGGAACTCTGTTCTACTGGCTGCAGTGGGAGTTGCAATATTAGCTGCACAAGGATATGCCATCTGATGTGTAACGTGGTACTGCTCGTGGTTGTAGTGGGAGTAGCACGAGCTGTTGTAGTGAGATCTGTACTACTAGTGGCTAACGAGAATGAATGACTGTAGGGGTTGCAGAAGGCACTGTTGTAGGAGTTGTAGTCGGAGTTGCACTGGGAGCTCCAGGAGGAGCAGCTGTAGGGGCACTGTGCTACTGGCTGCAGTACGGCCTCCTATAGAAGCTGGAGTAGGGGGCAGCACTAAGCGCTGCATTGAAAGCTATACTCTGAGCTGTAGGGACAGCGGTACTCGCCGGTCTGTCAGGAAACTGTATCCTTCCTCCCTGCCCCATTCTCGCACACCACCTCCTCCCCCTTCCCTGTTCTCTCCTCCCCTTTCTGTTGCCTCTCGGACACCCCCGAAGGGCATGGCGGCGGCGGCGGCGCGCCCAGTCTGACGGTGAGCCCGAACGGCCACGATGGCGCCCACGGCGCCCTCCACTGCCGAAGGGGGCGCGGGCAGGAGGCCTGAGACAGGAGACAAGAGGAGCAAGGAAGGAGATTGAGGAGGGGAAGGCGAGAGTAACAGAGATGAGGAGGAGGAGGAGGAGGAGGAGGGGAAAGAGGAGGAAGGACGGACCTGACTCACTGTCTCATGGATACGGCCCGCTTCATAGCTGGAAAGAAAGCCTCATTGGACATACCGCGGGGAGAAGCAAGAAGGCCAACCATACAAGGCACATAAAGTGGCATACTACGTTTGCTTACAACCCTCTTCATACCTGGAAGTGGAGCCCGTCTACGGCATACCCCAGGGAGAAGCAACAGGGCAAGAAGGGAAGACTACAAACATGACATTGCTCATACCCAGACAACTTGTTTTCCTACCATGTGCACGGCACTGCTCACTGTGCGACTGCATTACTACTTGCTATCGCCTACCGACTGCCTAAAATTGCAGAATACAAATAAGGACAGTTCTCCACACACAGCATACTGAATCATAGCTTCTCTATACATGTACTAGAACCACGCGCGCGCTTCGCGCGCGCTTAGGTTCTGTCGAGTCACAGACCCAGGAACCGTTGTGAGAAGAAATTGGTGACGCGAAGCGTCGTGGGGGCGTCCTTGGACGTCTGGGGTCTCCTGGGGCCTCTTGAGGGGCCTCCTGGGGGCCTCTTGGCGGCCTCTTGGGGCGGAAGGCTCGAGCTTGCGGTTCGTGGTTCCCCTCTGGGCCCCCTCTTGGGCCCGTCTTGGGGCCCTCTTGGGCCATCTTGGGCGCCTCTTGGGCCGTCTGGGGCCCTCTTGGGCTGTCTTGGGCCTCCTTTGGGCCTTTTGGGGGTCTCCTGGGGCCTCTTGAGGGGCCTCCTTGGGGCCTCCTGGCGGCCTCTTGGGGCGGAAGGCTCGAGCTTGCGGTTCGTGGTCCCCCTCTGGGCCCCCTCTTGTGCCCGTCTTGGGGCCCTCTTGGGCCATCTTGGGCGCCTCTTGGGCCGTCTTGGGGCCCTCTTGGGCTGTCCTGGGGCCCTCATGGAAGCTTCTTGGGCCGTCTTGGGGCGGTCTTGGGCGCCTCTTGGGCCGTCCTGTAACGTCGGAAAGCCCAAAAGACAACGTTGTTGAACATGTACGTTTTACGAAGGGAATGGGCCAATTTTTGCATCTAGGGGCCCTCTTGGGACGCATGTTGGAGGCTTCTTGGGGCCTCTTGGGGGCGTCCTTGGACGTCTGGGGTCTCCTGGGGCCTCTTGAGGGGCCTCCTGGGGGCCTCCTGGCGGCCTCTTGGGGCGGAAGGCTCGAGCTTGCGGTTCGTGGTCCCCCTCTGGGCCCCTCTTGGGCCCGTCTTGGGGCCCTCTTGGGCCATCTTGGGCGCCTCTTGGGCCGTCTTGGGGCCCTCTTGGGCTGTCCTGGGGCCCTCTGGGAAACTTCTTGGGCGGTCTTGGGGCGGTCTTGGGCGCCTCTTGGCCCGTCCTGTAACGTCGGAAAGCCCAAAAGGCGACTTTGTCAAAAATGTACGTTTTACGAAGGGAATGGGCCAATTCTTGCGTCTAGGGGCCCTCTTGGGACGCATGTTGGAGGCTTCTTGGAGCCTCTTGGGGGCGTCCTTGGACGTCTGGGGTCTCCTGGGGCCTCTTGAGGGGCCCCCTGGGGGCCTCCTGGCGGCCTCTTGGGGCGGAAGGCTCGAGCTTGCGGTTCGTGGTCCCCCTCTGGGCCCCCTCTTGGGCCCGTCTTGGGGCCCTCTTGGGCCATCTTGGGCGCCTCTTGGCCGTCTTGGGGCCCTCTTGGCTGTCCTGGGGCCCTCTTGGAAGCTTCTTGGGCCGTCTTGGGGCGGTCTTGGGCGCCTCTTGGGCCGTCCTGTAACGTCGGAAAGCCGAAAAAAGACAAATTGTTGAAATGTGTACGTTTTAGCGACGAAAAAAAAAAAAAAGTGAATGGGCCAATCCTTGCGTCTAGGGGCCCTCTTGGGACGCAATGTTGGAGGCTTATTGGGGCCTCTTGGGGGCGTCCTTGGACGTCTGGAGGCCATCTTCAGCATCTCGGAGCCCTCTTGGAAGCCTCTTGGAAGTTTCTTGGGCCGTCTTGGGCGCTTCTTGGGCCGTCTTGTCTGACTGGGGAGGCCCCCGGCAAGCCCCGACGAGCCCCCGGGCCCCCCGGGGTGCACATTTGCGGTCGAGGTCCCGGCCCCGGGCCCCCGGACCCGGTGCGCCGATATATGTATAAAAGCGCCAGACAAATCGGCCCCGCCAACATGCAACTCCTCTCCCTCGCCGAGCTCCAGCCCAGCCAGGCCTTCGCCGGTGAGGAGGGAAACGGGGGCGGGGTCCTGGAAATGACAGTTGCTTCTACGACAGTCCACTACCAGCCGGAGCTCCCCATTTTTCTCGTGCACGAAAAAAGCTTCAACCCTTTCCTTGGCCGAGAAGCTGAAATCTACCATGCCACGCTGCTGCAGTGCACGGATGAACTCCTCAAAGGCCGCGACCCGACGCAGCTTCGGATCACTATATGGCACCGCCACCTGAGAATTTTTCAAACGAGTTTCTACCTCACTAGACGGTAGCAATCGGCTTTGGACGAAGTCCCTAATCATGTCCGACCCGCCCACGCCCCACAGATCCTCGAGCGGTACCGGTGCGGGCGAGCCAGAGGGGAGCGAGACGCTAGCGAGGTTATAGGAACCGAGCACGGCAGAATCCACATCATACCAGCTCGCCACGCGAAGCTTCCGAAGAGCTTCTGCGGGAGTGACCTCCGGCGGAGGCGGGCCGAGAGCAACGACGGAGTCCCGAACTCTATCGAGACAGTGGCGCTGGCCCAGCGAAACAAAAACTGCACGGTCGGCGCCCTGGCCGACGGGGGGCTGGTCCTGGTGAAGATAGAGCGAGTTCACTGCGTGGACGGCACGGTCACAGTCCATCTCAAAACTCTCGCGCTTCCCCAGACGCTGTCGGACGGCACGGGAGAGCCCCCCGTCGGTACCCCGATACCGCTCCACCGCCGGCCGCGGCAGCGGCAAGATGTCGCGAGGCACCGCACGGGAGGGCTCGTCCCCGTAATTAAAAGCTTCGTAGGGCGGCTGCACTCGGGGCCCTCGCGCCCCCCGGACGCCGGGAGCGCGAGGCGCAGATGTGTGCATGAGGGGGAGAAGCCCAGAGGACAGGAGGAGGAGGGCGAACAGAGAACAAGAGGCCGGCACTGCACCCTCAGAGCAGCGCGAGCCAACCTCAGATGTGGGAGTCGGCGGAGGCTCACGACCTGTCGTCCCCGCCCTTCTTGCGGGCTGCGACTCGCTCCTTGCAGCCCTTCCGCAGGGCCGTGCTGAGCTGCGCCTCCCGCTCCACGCCGACAAGAACCACGTTCAGGAGCTCTGGACCAATCATCAGCTGCCCCGAGCCCCCGAGCCCCGGCAGGGCCCCGGGAACGCGTGCTGTTCCTCGACGCTGAGACGCCCACCGTATCCTCCTGACGCGGCCTCCTTAGCCCACTCCAGGTGGGCGACCTCAATGGTCTGCATCCTCTTCAGCAGCATCTTCACGATGACGAGGTTCGTGCCGTCGAGCTGGACGCCGAGGATGCCGGCCTCGTCCGCCGCCGTGAGGTGGAGGAGCTCGGCCGTCTCCCAGGCGGTGGGCACCAGGCGACACAGCGATCGAATCCGATCGTGGTGAACCCCCAAACCGTTGCCCTCCGAGTTGATGTGCTCCAGGCTCCACTCGGCCGCTCGTTCGCCACTGAGCGACCAGTCCTTGTCGAAATCCTCCTTCGTCGCAGCGGCAAACATGTCCGCCCACGTTCGCCCCCGTCGCCCCAGCCCGCTGCGGCGCACCGGCAGGATGCGGGCGTCGACGGCCACGATGCGGGCGAAGAACTCCTGTACGTCGCTCGGCCGTAAGGACTGCCCGAAGAAGCCAGAGCCGCCCGCCAGCTGGTGGATGTCCTTGTCCCCGATGGCGCCTGCCTCGGCCTGGTGCGCCACGTCGTCCCCGTCGCGGAAACCGTCGAAGCACTCGTCGGCGACCCAGCCGGCAGCCCCACGGCCGTCGGTCGCACCAACAGCCACAACCCCCTCGGACACCGCCGCGGCGAGGAAGGCGGCCCGCTGCACCACCGTCGGCCCCGCCCAGAAGCGGTAGACGTCCCCGGGAGGGATGCCGTCCGGCAGCACGTTGAGAGCCGTTGCCCACCTCACGGCCGCGACGACGGCTGACCCGGCACTGTAGACCTCCGCGAGCCCGTGCAGGTCGGGGGTGCCGATCACGAAGAGGCTAGCTACCGATAATGCCACCTGCCCGAGCACCAGCCTCTGATGACAGACCTGCCGTGGGCCGCCCCTGGTGTACGGCATGTACGCCCACGTCGCCATCCTTCACCGAGGCAGGCCCTCGGTCCACGTAGTCCTGGATGGCCGCCCGCCTGCGCCTGCCGCGGCACCGAGCAGCCTGCCGAGCGCTCCGCAGCGCAGCGGCCGTCGCAAGCCCGAAGCCCACGCCGCACACGAACCAGAACAGCCAGCGGCTGGGCGCCGCGCGCTGTAGTTCACCAAGCCCTGCGCGGCGTACTGTCACCCGCGCTGCACCGCCCACTCGAACATGGGGGGTCCGCCGCGGGAGCCGCGCCTTTGAAGCTAGAGCCAAGATAGGACGGAAAAAAAAAGAAGCAAAAACGAATGGATCTACCATTTATGCCTGCCGCTGCCCCCACCACGCCCCGATAGTTGTTTGGCCTCAACTTCTGTCCCACTCCGCTCTCAAGGATTTCCGTACAAGTACAAGGCATCATCATCATCATCATCATCATCATCATCATCATCATCATCATCATCATCATCATCATCATCATCATCATCATCATCATCATCATCATCATCATCAGAATAATCATCATCATCATCATCATCATCATCATCATCATCATCATCATCATCATCATCATCATCATCATCATCATCATCCCCCTCATCCTCCTCCTCATCTTCATCATCATTATCCTCCTCGTCTTCCTCCTCCTCATCTCCCCCTTCTTCTTCCTCCTCCTCATCCTCCTCATCAGCATCATCATCATCAGCAGCATCAGCATCATCATCATCATCAGCATCAGCATCAGCATCATCAGCAGCATCATCATCATAATCCTCATCATCATAATCCTCATCACCATCATCATCTTCATAGTCATCATCATCATCATCATCATCATCATCATCATCATCATCATCATCATCCTCATCATCATCCTCATCATCATCATCATCATCATCATCATCATCATCAGCATCCCCCTCATCCTCCTCCTCCTCCTCATCTTCATCATCATTATCCTCCTCGTCTTCCTCCTCCTCATCCCCCCTTCTTTTTGCTCCTCCTCATCCTCCTCATCAGCATCATCATCATCAGCAGCAGCAGCAGCATCACCATCATCATTATCGTACTGTGTCGATGCTTAGTCGCGAGAACAATAATTCGTTTATGCGTCTCGGTAATATTCGCAAAATTAGTTTCAAAAATAATCCCGATGATGATATCAAGGGCATAAATACCAGCAAAACTACGAATAGGACGACTCATACGAATAATAAAAAATGTGATAGTAACAATGTGTAGAAGACGCGACTAAGAATACGAAAAATAAAAGAGATAGAGACTAATATAATCATAAGCATAATGATAATGATGATGATGGTGCTACTACTAGTGCGAGTAAATCCAACAAGATGTTACTACTAAGACGAATTAACGAGAAAACTAATAGTGCGAATACGAATAAAATTCAATAATACATCGAAGCATACCACTGATTATCATCATGGTACGAGTCCTCTGGCTCGTATGAGGATTATCGTCGGTTACATCCCCAGGCCACAAAGGCTCCCTCTTGGAAAAAAAACTGTGGAAGCCACTGGATCCAATCGGAAATGTGTCGGGTGTGCGAAAGTCTCGCACACCCTTTTGCTGCGCTCAGTGGATCCGAATCTTTATCGTGGGGGAAACTCCATTGACCCCCTGGAAAACATCAGTAAACTTAGCATCCTGGACCCAGGGAGAATATGATCCACGCGGCACGGCACGCAACACATAACGCAACGAGTATACAGGAACTGGGTTTCCCCGTCATCATCATCATCATCATCATCATCATCATCATCATCATCATCATCATCATCATCATCACCATCACCATCACCATCACCATCACCATCACCATCACCATCACCATCACCATCATCATCACCACCATCATCATCATCATCATCATCATCATCATCATCATCATCATCATCATCATCATCATCATCATCATCATCATCATCATCATCATCATCATCATCATCATCATCATCATCATCATCATCATCGCCACCACCATCATCATCGTCATCATCACCACCCTCCTCACCACCAGCGCGAGCGTCACCGCTGGCTCTCGCCCACTCCCACAACACCCTCACAACAACAGAGGGAATGGAAGGATCGATTGTCAGTGCGGGCCCCGCCCACTCCCATAACTCCCCCCAAAACATGGGGCAGCTTGACCGTCACCGCGGGCACCCGCGTGGCCTCTCGAGCGCAAGAGCAAAATTTTTCGGCCCAAACTCCGCTGGTCGAAGTTTGACCAGGGGATCATTGAACGTCTCTTGGAGGCCTCGTCAGGTCCACTTGGACCCTTCTTGGAGCCCTCTTCGGCCCTCCTGGGGCTCTCCTGGGGCCCGCCACGGGTCGTCTGGGGGGCTCCAAAAGAGCCCCAAGATGGGCGCCCCTTCATGTTAACGGCAGGACCCAGGCACGGGTACGACCCATCAGGATTGTTTTTCTGTCGCTGCTGTCGCAGCTTGAGGTGACTGCTGGTGTCCCACTCTCTCCCACTGAAATGCCTCCCTCCGCTGCACCCTCCTTCCCCTTCCCCTTCTAGACGAGCACATTCCTGTCTCTGCCTTCTTCGACCGCTCCGGTCGGGAACTTTGGATAGCGTGTCGCAGCGGCGGCCCCAACGACACGCGGTGCCTTGCAAGCGGATAGCGTGTCGCTTCGCTCCGCGGGGCGTAAGGCTCAGACAGGCTCGGGACGTTGAAGCCTGGAGACTGGGAAGTGGATAGCGTGTCGCGCCGAAGCTAGGGCTCCCAACTTCGCGCTTCGCGCTGCGCGAAGCGCGAAGCGCGAATAACTTCGCGCTCTCGCGCCGCCCTCCCAAAGGGAGAATAGGAGGACGAGGAGGAGGGGGAGAAGGAACGAGGACCGCGAAGCGCGAAGCGCGAATAACTTCGCGCCCTCGAGGGAGCCCTTGCGAAGCGTGATAGGCCCCACTGGTGGGCCAAAACCTTCGGCACGACACGTTATCCAAAAGTCCCCGACAGCAGTGCTCGTTGGGCCTCTCAGCAAACGTCGGCCGCGTCCCGAGAGAGGCCGTATCTCCCGACTCCGCGAGGTCCAGACGCGCAGGCCAGCCAGACGGCATGCGGCTGGATCAGCCATGCCCCAGGCGCTTAGCGCAGCCTCACGGCCGCGCGGGCAACCCCGCTACAGCGCCTCAATGAAGCCCTCTGGGCGCCCCCTGCGGCACCGAATCGCCACTCAGCTGGAGGGAAGAAAACGGAGACTGTGGCCAAGACTGAACACGGAAACGTCGTGTCGATCCGGGTCACCGTCCATATTAGTCAGCTTAAATTCGTGGACCATCCTCGCGAATCGGCGACGGCCGACATGGACCGTGACCAAGATCGGCATCGACGAGATCCCGCGACATGTTGGTCATGGTCCCTGCGATGCTTCCCACGATCAGAGGGCACCGGGTGGCTGCGAGGGCGCCCCCCAAGCGGGCCCCAAGAGGGCCCCAAGTGCGGCGTGCATTTGTACAGAGGAGGTAGCGCCCTTCTTCGCACCCATCGTGGCGCCCCAAGAGAGCCCCAGAGAATTTCAAGTCGAAGCGATGCGCGCGATGCAATTATTCGGGCGACCTAGTGGGAACAGCTGAAGCCATGAAAGGCCAGGAACTCCAGAGCCAAGGATCCAGCGATTCCCATCTCAATCGAAAGCCTGCAGGTGAATGTGAAAGCCAGGGTTTTAAAGGCATGGCCAACACCTCAGACTGGGTTGTCTGGATACACATGTTCCCTGTGGATTCGCTCCACCACGGCCAAGGGTATCACACCAATGAACTCTCTCGAGCACGACCACTGGCATTAAGCTTTGGCCATCCCATGTGCTGTAAGGATGTTGCCCGTTGACGGGAAACTTCTGGTTTCTGCCAGCACGGAGTTCGGCAAGCTGCCCCACAATCTCCAATGCATCGCCGACGACCTCCCCACCTCTAAAGATGGGCTCGGGTACTCTTGAAGCCTCTGACGCACCCTCGATATCTTCCACCTCCTCCCTTCTTCCTCCTCCCTCCTTCCTCCCATTCATCCTCCTCTTCCTCCGCATCCGCCTCCCTCCTTCCTCCTCCTCCTCCTTTTACTCCATCCCCTCCTCCTCCTCATAGTCCTCCATCCTTTCCTTTATCAGTAATTCTTCCCCTACATACCCCATGACGCGTCGGTAGGGCGGGCTGAACGTTTCGCCTGAAACGTTCCTGAAAGTTGTTTTTTGCAAAAACTTCAAGGAAAGAGGCTGAGTCGTTTTCAAAATGCGGTTCACGCCTGAGCGCCGCGCACATGCGTAACAGTACTGCATCAGTTTCGAAGACGGAGGGCGGGACGTTTTCCAAATGTGGCCCACGACTTAGCGCCGCGAACATTCGCCTTCAAAGCTTGCGACAGCATCAAAAAATAGAGGCCGGTTCTTTCTCAAAATGTGGCTTTCGCACTAGCGCAGCATACCTATTTCTTCAATGTTCGCAGCAGCTTCAAGGATGGACGCTTCAAGGATGGACGGCGTTTCCTTTTCAATTGTGGTTTTCCCTTTCGCGGCGCGGGCATTCGTCAAACTTTACTCGTGTAACAGGCTTAAAGTATTGCAGGGGTGAAGTATCAGGAATGGTGTTCCCGCTAATATATATATATATATATATAGGAATGGTGTTCTGGCACGATTTAAGATTACACGGTCGCAACGGTCACGTTTTTCCACGGCGCTGATGTCACGAGACTGGCTTTTTGGAGCACCGTAGGATTGTCAGGGCGCAAAAACCATGTGATTCGCGGCGCTGCGGCCCCAGAACTTGCGATTGGCACGACTGCGGATTCTCCGACGGCTGTCCTTCATCGGGAAACTTTCCGCAGTGGCAACTCTTGTAAGAGAGAACGTGGAGGCCTCTTCCTCCTCTTCCTCCTCCTCCTCCTCCTCCTCCTCCTCCTCCTCTTCTCCTCCTCCTCCTCCTCCTCCTCCTCCTCCTCTTCCTCCTCCTCCTCCTCCTCCTCCTCCTCCTCCTCCTCTTCTTATTATTCTTATTATTATTATATTATTCTTCTTCTTCTTATTCTTCTTCTTCTTCTTATTCTTCTTCTTCTTCTTCTTCTTATTCTTCTTCTTCTTCTTCTGAATATTTTTCTTTTTCTTCTTCTTCTTCTTCTTCATCTTTCTCATCCTCCAGCGGCGCGCGCGGGTCTCACGCGCGGCCGGAGCACTGTAGTCGGGAGCTGGCGCACCCCCCCAAACCCAGGCGCGGCCCACCGCTCGGCGGCGAGCCGCCCCCGAAGAGGAAGGGGTGCGCCAGCCGGGGCCTATACCTCGCATACCCGGGGCATCGCAGGCGAGCGCCAACACACGGACCCACCGCCAGGCGCCGCGGTCCCACTGCCGGGCGCCAGCCGCGAGGTCCCAGCAGCCGCTACCGCCGCCCCGCCGGCCCCGCCCGGCGGCCTCGCCCTGCAGCCACGCGGCGCCCGCCCCCGGCCAGCGCGCTCGACCCCGCTCGCCAGCCGTGCCGAGCGCGCGCGTCCAGGCAAGCCCCGTCTGCCCAGCGCAGCCCAGCCCCAGCGCAGCCCGGCGCTGCAGGAAGGGGGGCCTCCAGCCCGAGAGCAGGGCCCTCCGTCGGCGCCGCGCCTCGCCTCGGCGGCCCAGCATCAGCAGCCCTGGCGCGCCCTCAGCTGGCCTGGCGCGCTCAGCGCTGCGCGGCGGCGAGGGCAGCGTCGGCTGCGCGGCGCTGCAGCGCTCTGCCCAGCGTCTAACGCAGACGGCGGATGACCGCCGACCGCCCGTCGTTCTCGGGCGGCGGGGCCAGGAGGCGCACCAAGGCCAGGGCGCCCCCCCTAACCGGCCGCGGTCCTCGACCGCGAACAGGACCATCCGCAAGCCAAGGCAACGCGCGCTTCTCGCTCTCGGCCGCAGCGGCCGCTGCGCCAGCGCGCCGGGCAGACCCGTGCCCTAGCGCGTCCGGGGACAGCGCGCTGACCGCGGCGAAGTCAACCCGAATGGGCACAGCCACCCGGAGGGCGTGGATCATCAGACCCATTCGCGCCTCTGGCCGACTGGCTGCTGCGCGCGGCACCGCCCCGCGCACTGCGCAGCCCTGTTCCTCGCACCAGGCTGCCAGCGCGGCGCCGCCGGCGTCGCGGCGGCGGACGAGCGCCCACCGCGCAAGATCGCGCGCGCCGCCCCGTCGGGCCCAGCGAAGCTCCGCACGCGCTCCCGTCGGGATGCCCGCGCTGGCACACCCCCGCGCAGCAGGGCATGTCCTCGCCGAAGCGCGCGCCCAGCGCGACGCTGAACTGCGCGTCTGAGAGGCGGTGCTCGGGCCGGGAGGGCAGACCCAGCCCGGCGCTCACCCCGGGGCCGCCAGCGCTGCGCAGGGCCGCAGCTGCCAGTGGGTCGTGGCTCGCCTCGTCGGCAACGACGCGCGCAGCCGCAGCAAGTGGGGCGGAAGCCAGAGTGCGCTGCGGGGCCGCGAGCCCGTCGTCGCCCACGCGGGCGGTCTCGTCCTGAAGAGCAGCCTGGAGGCCCGCGTCGCCCCCGGGAGACACCTCCGCGCCCGCGGGCTCACGCTGGCCTGCGCGCCCGCTCCGTCCAGCCCGAATCTGTGCACGCGCAGGCAGCGCGGGAGGCAAAGGTGCCACCACGCCGCCTGGGCCGCCGCGGCCGCGAGCCCCACGCTCTGCAGTCCCAGCCCGCCGCCCTTCCCCGCGAGGCGGAGCTTCCTCCCGCTCAGACCCTCCAGTGGCCGGCCGCGCAGGTGCTGCACCTCAGCCAGGAGCGCTGCGTCTAGGGCGCAGGCCTCCGTCGTCGGGATGCCGCAGGTGCGCGCGAGGAAGGTGTACTCAGAGCTCGCCCGGGCTCGCAGCAGCGCGAGCGCCTGCTGCGCGCCCAATCCAGCGGCCCAGAGCTCTCTCAAGCGGGCGTACACGCGGGCCCGGGAGGCCGCCAGGCGGGCCATCTCTTGGCTGTCCAGCGCCAGCATGCTGCCGTCGGCCAGCAGCGCGGCTGGAGCGACTGGCACCCCTGGCGCGGCGGGCAGCGCGCCGTGGCGAAGCACGAGGGCCCGCGGCTCAGCTTGGTCTCGGTCGGGCTGCCACGGAGGCCAACCTGCGCACACGCAGCGACGAACGCCACCTCAGTCTGCACCGCCGCCGCGGGCTCGCAGATCACATCCACGTCGCATTGGTAGCAGAAGCTGCGCCCTGGCTCGGTCGCCGCCCCGGCCGCGGCCGCCACCGCACCCGCCACGTGCTTATAGTAGAGCGGGAAGAGCTGGTTGGTGAGCGCGTCGCCTTGGTCGCCCCCTCTGCGCCTTGGGGGGCCCCGCGCGGCTCCAATCCTGCGCCACGTGCACATGCACAGCCGCCGCGCTCGGGCCAGCGCGAGCCCACGGCAGCAGCTCGGGGACCATCGTCTGGACGACCCCAGCTGCCGCTGCACGGTCGCACTCGTTGTGCGCGCTGCTGGCGTCCAAGCTCAATTTGCAGCAGCCTGGCCGCCTGTCTGGGTCAAGCAGGGCTGCTTTGTGCACGTACTCCGCTCCCCGCGCGTTACCCTCACAGCACTCGCCATCGCCGAGGGCCGCCGCCACCCTGCCACGGAACACCCTGCTGTCCGCTCTGGAAGCGGCGCGGCGGTGGAAGATGCCTAGGGCGAACGGCCGGACCTCGTCGCGTTTCTCCCGGTCCCCAGCCAGGACACGGGCACCCAGCCAGGCCTGCACGCCCTCGCGCAGGGCATCGCCGAGCTGCAGGTTCAGGATCACCTTGGCGAAAGCTGTCCCACGCTTCCTCGTGCCGCGGTATCCACGCCAAGCGCTCTCCCCGAGCGCCCCCTGGCCCAGCGCCGCGGTGCATCGGAGCGCGAAGATACGCCAAGCGCAGCTACACGAGGACACTGTCCACATCACCAGCTGTAGGCTGCACTGCTGGGATGTCTGGCTGGGCCGCCGCTCTGGGAAACAGCGTAGGGAGGCAGCGACGCGCCTTCTCGTCAAGAGCGAGCGGCAAGTTACCACCCAGTACCCGCATGGCTTCCCGCACGTCCTCGTCAGCCAAGGCCTCCTCGATCGACTTGACGTCCTTCGCCAAACCTTGCGTTGCCGTGAGTGCTGCGCCGGCGCCGTTACGCAGCGGGAGCTCCGCCTCCTGCCAGAAGATGTCCCAAGACCCCTCCCAGATCAGCCGGATTCGCCAGGCAAATGTGCGCGCCATGGTCTCCCCCATCTGGCCCCTGGTGCCTCCCCGCCGCTTCCGCGACGCAGAGAAAACGAGGCGGTCCGAGAATAGGAGCGCTTTCAGGCCGCGAGTCTCGCCTGCGCCTCCAGCCGCCGCCACAATGGAGTCGCACAGCGCTTTCCGGAAGTCCGCGACGGCGTAACGGAGCGCCTCTGGGACAACCGAAATGGTGCCGCACTTGTCGCGAGGACTGTCCCAAGTGACGTCGTCCCAATACTCCATGTGCCGGAACTCTCCGTAAGGCACCGCGCCGTCAGCCTGCACCAGCGTTGCCGCAGGCCGCACCAGCAGCGCCGCCGCCCCAGCTGGCTGCGGCGCCCGCGGCCTCCGCTGCGTCGAACGCTGCCTGCGCCTCCGCACGCTTCTCCATGGGAAGGTGCGCCCAACCGCTCATCCTCCTACCCCTCCTCCTCATCCTCCTGCCCCTCCCCTTCCTCCTTTTCCAGCTCCTCCAACGCACGCGGGAGCGCGCGCACAACGGCGGCGAAAGCGGCGGCGGCGGCGGCGGCGGCGGCGGCGGCGGCGGCGGCGGCGGCGGCGGCGGCGACGACGACGACGACGACGACGACGACGACGACGACGACGACGACGACGACGACGACGACGACGACGACGACGACGACGATGACGACGACGACGGCGGCGGCAGCGGCAGCGGCAACGGCAGCGGCAGCGGCGGCGGTGGCGGCGGCGGCGACGACGACGACGACGACGACGCGCCTGTCAAGTGGCACGCACGCCTCCTCCTCGATCTTCGCACAGACCAGAATCGGCTCGCCGAGGCGCGCGGACACGCCGCGCGCGCCACCCTCGGGGACCCCGCGGGCAGAGAAAGGCGCGGTCCCCCTGCTGCTGCTCGAGGAACGAGGCTCGAGGCTCGAGGCTCCAGGAGACAGCGACGATCGAGGCTGAAGGCTCGAGGCTCGAGGAGAGAGGAGAGAGGATCTGGTGCTGCTTCTCGAGGAGCTGCGGCTGCTGGTTCTCGAGCATCGGCTGCGGCCTTCTCAGCATCGAGGCACGAGGGTAGAGATTTTAGGGCGCTTTTGGTAGTGTTCGGGACCCTGGAGGCGTGAAGAGGCTTCCAGAGGCCTTCCGGCCCAGCACCTCGGACCTTCGAGCGGAGACGTCTGCCCAAGGCGAGGGCAACATGAGCAGCAAAGCAGGGCATGGACAACTCGAGAATGCTTGAGGCCTCGCGGCTCCAAACGATAGATCGTGCGCCGCAGCACGCCCCGGAACGACCTCAACGCTTTCCCGATGCGCGCTTGAGCGACGCCCTCGGGCGGTCGGGCACAGACGTTTGCCGAAGGCGAAGGCATGGCATGAAGTCGGCGCAGCATGGACGGCTCGGGAATCTCTGAGGCCCGGCGGGTCCGAGGAGAGTGCATCCCGACTCCGCGGCCGCCCCCGTGAGTGTCCTGGCGCGCTCTGGAACGCTGCATTCGCACGGCAGCCTCGTGCCGCGACGACATCGGCTCTGGTGTCTGGCACCGCGTGGATCTCGATCTTGAACGATCGGCAGCTTCTCAATCCTCGGATCGCTCCATCATCTTGGCCGATTCCAGGCAGCTGGCGGCGTTCAGCCTTGAGCGTCCGCGCTGAGGCCGCCGCCTCATCGACACGACGCGAAAAGACCGCTTCCTGGGCCAAACTGGTCCCCCCCCCCTTGGCAATGTGGGCCCCCTCGCAGGAGCACCCAGACGGCACTCCCCACGAGTCCTCCTGGGAGGCGGCCGCCGCCCAAGTACGAGCGGGCACGACGCGGGGGCAGAGGCAGGACGCGCAGAGGAAGACGTCTGGCCACGCGGACGCGCGCGTGGAGAGCACGAGTCGGTGGTTCAAAGATGGGGTCCTGAGGGATGGGGTCCTAAGGGTAGGAAGGGATTCAAGGGTGCACCTACATTGTTCGCGAAGCACCGGGTCCTTAGGACACCCTCCCTGAGGACCCCATCCTTGATCCACCGAGAGCGGGTGCTCGCGCCGCCTGGTCGAACGCACCGAGCTCGCGCCGCGACGGCGGCGGCCCTGGCCGCTGGCGTGGCAGGCCGTGGGGCCCAGATCGCGCAGGAGCCCCGCCCGGAGGGGGCGCCGCTCACCTGCGCACGGAACGCCCACGGCGGCGACGGCCACCTCCGCGTTTCCTGGACCCCTCCCGCGCGCCACCCCGACAGCCGCGCTTCGAGCCCCGCCCCGCCGCGGCCACGAGGCGCGCGGCTCGACCCTGGCAGCGGCCGCGGCAGACTCGCGCCGCCGCGCCCGAGGCGGCGCCAAGTCTGCCGAGGCCGGGCCCCTCCCGGACGCCACCCCGACCCAGGGCGCAAGACGAAGCCAAGGGACAAAATCGGACGGGAAAATCGGGAGAGAGAGAGAGAGAGATCAAGCGAGAGAAAGAGAGAGAGAGAAAGAGAGACAGAGAGATCAAGCGGTTCTGGAAGACGTACCGGGCGCCGCGGCCTTCTGAGAGCGTCCCAGAAAGCTCTGAGAGCGTTCCAGAACGCTCTGGAACGACTTGCTCCCTGTCCCAGCCCAGCCCGACAGTGCTTCGAGCCGCGCTCCGCCGCGGCCACGAGGGAGCAGCCAAGAAGCTGGAGGCCTCCCCGAGAGTCAGCTGCACGCAAAAATAGAGGCCCCCTAGATAGAGTCCGAGGAGATACGGAAGGTCGTGCCGCATCGCCGATGCAGAGCCGATGCACCGGCGATGCATCGGGGACGCATCGGCGACGTCGGCGATGCAGCGGCGCCATCGGCGTGGAGAAACTCCGCCTGCACTTCGGGCCGCATCGTCGATGCATCGTCGATGCGGGGCGAGCCTTTCAGTCCAGGAAAAATGGCCTTGGGCCCCAGGCAAGGATGCCCTTTGGTGCGCGGCTTGCCGATGCCTACACGCGACGCGAAAGTGGCATCCTTCTTGCTTGGGTCTGGCCCCCTGGCGCCCACCCGAAAGCCGCGCACCAAAGGCCACTCCGAAGAGAGAGGTTACTCTTACGCAGAGCCGAAAATCAGGCCGGACCCAGAAGAGGGGACAGGAGGCGTAAAATCTTTGAGGGCGAGGGCTGCGTCTCGAGAGGCCGGCCGAGGGCCTCGCAGGGCGAGTCGTCGCACACGCCGGCCGCATCGCGGCAGCCGAGGGCTCCGCGCCCGAACAGGCCGTGCCACAGGCTCGAGAGCATCCCGCCGGGGCGGCGGGCGCGGTGGGCGCGGGCATCGCCGGCGGGAGGCTCTCCCTCGCTGTGGCACTCGCCCGGGCAGCCTGAGAGGGCTGCGGCGGAGGGGTGCGGCGCTGGAGGTGAGGGCAGGAGTTGGCAGGAGACAGTGACGACTGCAAGGATAAGAAGATGAGCCACCTCCTGCGACAGCAACATCGGCCGGCGCGATTGCCCGTTGTTAGATGAAGCATCTGTCTGCATGGAGCGGAGCATTCGTGTGTGTGTGTGTATTGCTCCCAGCGCATGTGACAGCAGTGTCCCGCCTGCTTCTTTCTGGGCCGCGTCATGACCTTGCGGACGGTGCTGCAGCACTGCCTTCTGCACCAACTCCCCTTTTGGTGCTCCCTGACTTGAAGCCAACTGTCCATGGCACTCGCAGTCAGGGCGAGCAGCAGCTGTCGCACCGTGCTGGCTGCTGCCGCGAGAAGATTCGCGCCAGCGTGGCGCCAGGGCGCGCCGCCGAGCTGAGCTTTTGCAGCAGGCGCGCTGCCGTGGCGCCGCCGAGGCGCGCAGTTGGCGCCGCGCGCACGAGGGGACAGGGAGAGGACTGGCGGCCTGCTCGGAGGGCGGGAGGCCTCTTCCGGGAGCCCTGCCCCAGGCCCCCTGCTGGGGGCTCCTCGGAGCTGCCTCCGAGCAGGCGGGGTGCCCTCTCGGCGGTCCGTCCCCCGCATCCTGCCCCCGACCCGTGAGGCCAGCCCACGGACCCCGTCCAGGGGTCCATCCTGGCCCCTTTCCCGAGCTGCGCCCGGCCGTGACGCGACGGGGGGGCGAAGAGAAGAGGAGGAACACACATCACATGCATACGTGTACATAATATATATATAGAGAGAGAGATAATAGGTATCGCTTTATGATATGCACATACCATATGCACAAGACATCTACCTACATCTACACATGTATACACATGCTTGTGGAAAACGGCACATGCATAATTATACGTATGTCTAATATGTTTGTGTGGATATGGAACAATCGCTGGCTGCATAAGCATCAACGTTCGGAGGCCCACGCGGCTTTCTCGGGCCGGCGCTGGAGCCCACCCTTCTTGGCGCGCGGAGCGCGCCAGGGGGCGGCGACGCGGGTGACTTGCAGACGGGGCCCAGCGCGACCCAAGAGATCCGCGAGGACCCATGCCGTGCCTTGCTTGAGCATCGTTTATCCGACCTATATCCCCATTGGCGTGGCCAGGGCCTGGTCCCAACTGGCCGATTTACCTCCCTAGACGGGGATATGGGCTGCGTCCTTCGGGTTTCAAGGGGTATATCCCCAACCAGAGTGCTGAGATGGTGAGGGTCTGGATGGGGATGGGGATGGGGATGGAGGTCGGTGAAACGATACTGATTTCTCCCTCGACAGGGAGAGGCCCCCTGGCGGCGCGCACAAGGGAGTAGGGGGAGGGGGGAGGCTCCTTAGAGAAGGAGACTGCTTCTCAGAGGGCGCCAGCCTCACATCTACAGGCAAGGCCCACGCCTTCTGCGAAGCAGAGTGCTTCTGAGAGGCCTTCCCCCATCCCCCCTACTCCCTCCTGCACGTGGCCGAACCCTGCCCCCTCCTGGCGCGCAGCCGAAGGCAGCGCAAAGCCTGCGGCGAGGATGCCGCCCTCTTCGGCACGAGGCCGAGGGAGCGCGACCGGCTTCCAGGGCCACCACGTGGACGGTGCCTCGAAGGGGCCAGAAGCACAAACCAGGCCGTCCAGTCAGCCGAGGATCTCGGTGAGCTCGGTGTGTAGATGCCCCCTCGCCTTGACATCGGCCACCGTACTTGACTTCCTCCGCCTCGTCAGCTGTGGGATGCTGGAGCGTCTACACATCGAAATTCTTAACCGAGCTCCTTGGCTCCTTTGCAGACCAAGCGGCGCTGTGTACACCAAGCCCCTCCGAATGCGGGCGCCAGAGGGCTGCCCGCCAGCATGGAACTGGACGGCGCAGAGAACGTGCATGATTTAGCAGAGGAAGAAGAAGCATAAACATTAACGTCCGGAGGCCCGCGCGGGCAGCTTGGATCGGCACTGGACTCCCTCGCTCGCGCGCGGAGCGCGCCAGGAGCGGCGCAAGAGGCAGCGCCAGGGAGGTTCCAGCGCTGGGCCAAGAAATCCGCGCAGACCTCCAAACGTTCATGTTTATGCTGATTGTTCTTCTTCGAAGGATGCCGCTCAGGTCGGGAAGCGCAGGGCGAGGCATAGAGATAGAAGGAGGGTGCGGCAATTTCGTCCACTACGGAGACCCTTCTGGTTTCGCACGTGCGTGCTCTATTGCCCTTCCCGTGACGACTTCCCGGCTCGTCACTCTGGTCCATGGTGCTTGCCGACCAGGAACATCGCGTTGACCAAATAGAAACACAGCGAAGCAAAGAATACAAAACTATGCCAGATGGCGAGATGGAATTCAAGCCGGTGCAAAACAAAGAACAATATGCCAGTCGTGTAGATGACGCCGCCCAGAACACTGGTAAACACCGCGACCATCGGGAAACAGCTCCAGATCTCCGGCGCGACGACGACGACAGCCCAACCCATGATCACATAGCGCAACAAGTCCAGCTTCGCGCCCCAAGTCCAGGTAGTACTCTCTGCACCTCCGTCACCTCGCTGGCCACACAGGGAAGGTACCTCCGCGAGGAGGCCGATGCATCCCAAAGCGTACACGAACGCCAGAGTCCACCAGGCGCCGACTTGCAGGCATACCGGAGTGTAAGCACCCATGATCATGGAGTTGATGCCAATCTTGTCAAGGCTGAACAAAGCCTCTGCCCGACCCCAATCCCAGCACAGGAGATGGTAGAACGCCGACAGGTTCAGCATCGCAACGAGCCCGACACCGAAGACGAGGTAGCCCGCCGTCTTGCTGAGGGAGTCCCCAGCGACCGTCGACATGATGACCAGAGAGAACAGGCCCAACCACGACAGCCCCGCCCCCGAGAAGTTCACCACACGGTCGGCCAGAAGTTCCCTGCGGGTGTAGGGACGCCTCTGAGCATCGTTTGACCGATCCCCATGCCCACTGGCGTGGCCTTGGCCCCACTGGCCGACACCCCCCTACGTAGATGGGGACACACCTGTGCCTTCGGCTTTCGCGGGGCCCATCACCACCTGGGTGGTGGACTTCTGGGGCTGAGACACCATGGCTCAGTGGGGACGGGGATAGGTGAGCAAGGGCAGCTAAGTTCGCGCTGCGCGCTACGCGAAGCGCGAAGCACAAACAACTTCGCGCTCTCGCGCCGCCCCCAGGGGGAGGAGAGGAGGACGAGGAGGATGGGGAAAGCGGAGGAGGGAGCTGACCGCGAAGCGCGAACCACCTCGCGCCCTCGTGGCGGCCCTTGGTTAGACGATGCTGAGCCTCGGGGGCTTGTACCACTGCAGCGTGGTGGTGAGCGACTCGCCAGCCACCAGCAGCCGCGGCCTGAGCCTCCGCTCCCCGACGTCCAGCACAGGCCAGAGGGCTGCGGACGTGGCACTGGCGCCGCCATCGCCGAGGGGGCGCGAGAGGGAACCTCGCGGCGAGCCGTCAACCGAGGTGAATTGCGCCTGGAGCCCACTTCCGAGCCCGCTGAGCTGCTCGCCAGGCGTGCCCAGCCGAGGGTCGAGCGGGGCCGCAAGGTCCGCCATGAGGGGCCAGATCGAGTGGTAATCGCGGGTTCCCGTCCAGAGCTGTTGAGACACAAATGTCTACGAATTGCCTTCTGCATTGACTCTCGGTGGGACTGCGCCATGGGCGAGGAAGACTCTGGATGCTCCCAAGATTACGAGGAATCCCAGAATAGCGTACTGCCTCCAGCTCTAATGACAAGAGCCAGGCAAAGCCTCGTCATCAGGACGCAACGTGGCTCCCAGCTGGGCACAGATTAGATCCTACGCTTGGCATACATTGGTTACAGCTCGGGCCCACAAACACTCACACGGACACACATGAACACAGCATACACCACACCTGTCGTTCACTCGCGATCAATTCAAAAACCCTTCCGACCACACCATTAGAACAACGAACTCCCATGCACCTGCCTAGAGCTCTCCTGACTCGGTGCTTCTGCCAGGTTGCTGGTTGTCTTTCGCACGCCGAAAGCGTCACAGTAGGCTCTCTTGGGACAATCTGTTGGGCCCGTTGGGGGGCCACCTTGGAGGCAACCTATGAACGAACAAGAATTTCTTACGTACGCCCCCCTCCCCGGAGGCCAACTGATCGTCTCCCGGGGCGCTCTTGGGGCGCCCTCGAGCTGCCCCAGGCGAGGACGAGCTGTTCCGAGGACCCTTCGGCGTGCGCGGACATGTGTGCTTGAGCACGTAACCGATCCTCATCTCCATTGGCATGGCCTTGGCCCCGCTGACCGACTTACCCACCCAAGATGGGGATGTATACTGTTCCATTTAGATTTCGCGGGGCCTACCCCCACCTTGGGGGGGGCTGGTGGGGCTGAGATGGTATGGTCCAATGGGGACGGGGATAGGTTAGACGATGCTGAGTGCTTGGAGCTCATCGGGCGAAAATGCCTGCGGGTCTCTCTGGTAAGGCTTCGGGCTGCGGAAAATCAGAAATGCCGACCGGTGTCAGCACCCTAACCCTGGGGCGCGGAACGCCCCGGTGACGCCGCCCGAGGCGGCGCCAGGGTGTTGAGAACGCCAGACCGATCCTGGGGGCACCATGCTGACCTGTCTTCCAACCCGTGCCCAACCGTGGTGAAAACAGGCCCCTGGGATTCCCTCCGCTCCCCAAAGTCGGGCGCGCGGTAACATGGATTTGGCACGTGCGCGTCAGATCAACGGATCGGGGAAAACACCCCCCAAAACATCAAGCCAATGCCGCCGCATCTGGCGAAGAAGAGCATCGGTTCCGTGCAGAAACGGGACCAGCCGCTAAGCCACGCCCCCTTAACCCGTGCGTGCGCTTTCCCACCGAACGACGGCCCAAAGCAAGTCGGAGGCCTCTGGGGGTAAGCGCCCGCCACGGCAGACAAGAGCGACGGGCTGCGAGGGGGGCGGCGCGGTCCCCCCACACAGCCCCCCAACGCGCGGTCCCACGTGCGGCTGTTTCCCGTACGGCCCGCCCACGGCGCCACTACTCGAAGAATGTTGACATCCCACGTTTACTTCCGCCGCCGTCCACCAAGTTTCCGCCGGCGGGCCAGCCTCCGTTTTACACCCGCCGGCTTCCGCTGGACTCCCACCGGCTTCCTCCGAGGGCGAGACGCGCGCCAAAGGTGAGGCTCTCTCTGGAACAAACCACGGTCGCCCGCATGAGGTCCCGCCCCCCGCGCGCTCTTCGGGCAGCCGTGCCCGCCCCTCCCACGCGCACACGTGGGCAGAGCGAGGCCCCGACGAAAGACGAGAGATCGAGGGCCAGTGCAATGTTTGTGTTTGTGCGCACCCCCGGCGGCCCTCCCAGCAAAAGGCCCGGCCGTGCACCCACCTTGGCGCGCGAGATGCCACTTGGTTCTTCATTCTACCACGGCTGCAATGCTTGAACCGACGCCAAGAAATAGCACTGCAATATGCGAAGGTATCCTGAGCCTTCAATCGAATGGCTGCTTATCGTCTCGTTGTGAAACTCCGCGCGTCAAAGGTACATCCTCACATGTACAACGTTTTGAAAAGCTTGCTGCGTACACGCACGGGCCATCGAATGACGCGAACTACTTTGTCTGATCAGGTAGCTGTGAATGACAAGCCTGTCAAAGCATAATATTCGAACCTCCCTTGTGAAATATGTATTGGGGTGACTCTCATAAAGCAATGCCGTCGTATGAATTTGTTGACGGTGAGTGTCGCTGACAACTTACATATCATACAGCTTCGAACGTTTCTGCGCACGCTGATTATTTATCAACAAACTACGGCATGACAATTTGCACGCCAGGCGATAGGACAATGGGTGACTTCCATAAAGCGATACCGATGTACTAATTTGTCGACGGTGAGTACTGCTGACAACTTTTATACAATACAGTTTTTGACGTTACTGTGTATGTTGATTGTTTATCAATAGAGAGAAACTACGTCATAACAACATGCACACTTGGTGGAAAAGACAATGGCACGACGTTTGCTGCAACCAAGTGAACCCCGCGGGATTTCCTACACGCGACCAGGAAGAGATTTGGTAAAACCACTACGTGGCCGTTTATCTTAACATGCAGGAGACTGTGCTCCAGCACGCAAGCACACGCGAATGGATGTTTCACCGCTGCGCCTCCCAGGATGCACCACACAAATGCGGCTGGATGACTCGCAAAGCCTGCACTTGAAACTTTGCCGTATCTCGTATCTCACGATCGGCCCAAGACGTTAACAATGCGTTTAAACTGGTAGCACTTAGTCTCGAGTCACCGTTTCCACTTGTCTGATGTGCATGCTTTAATTCGATTCGCTGTGGCGGTTTACAATCACAACTTGCTAATACAGTAGCACTTGATTTCCAAATACTGGCTACGGATATTCCAAAACACAAATCGAATACTGATACTCAAGCCCACCCACCATATTGCTTCAATGTTGTTCGGGCCAAACCACATTATTCAATCATGAACACGGATACACACATACATACATACCTATTAATAAAATAAAAATAAAATAATAAAAAAATGCATGCTTAAAAAGCTAGCGGGACCACGAAGGGGCCACACCCAGAGGATAGAGCACAGAGCATCGGATCTCGCGGCAGCCTCCGGAGCAAGAAAAACAAATCACGTGGCGAAGCAAGTCGACAACATCTATCTCCCTCGAGTCTCGCACGAGATGGTTAGGACCAAGCCAGTCGAAAATCTGAAGGTGACGCATGGTATGAACTCACGTCGGAAGAGGCCCTGAGCCCTTGCCCCGATCCGAACAAAAGCTCGAGCTCTCCCAGAATATATATTTTTATATATATATATATATATATATATATATACATACATACATACATACGGAGCCGCCACAAATGGCGGGCGGGCGGGGCGGCCATGGACCAACCCCTCCCGCACATGGAAAGACGCCTGTAGCAAGCACACATTGCTGAAGCTAGCGGGGCCATCACGGGGCCAAACCTAGAGGCTAGAGCACAGAGCACGCGATCAGGAGGCCGCCTCAAGAATGGAAAAACAAATCACGCGGCGAAACAAGTCGACACTCTTACCCATCGACTCGCACGAGCTGGCTCAGACCAAGCCAATCAGACATCTGAGGGTGACCCGCAGTATCAACTCACGCCGGGAGAGGCCGTGAGCCTCTGCTTCGAACAGAACAAAGCTCAACTCTCTCCAACCTCGCCAAAACATGGCATCGTCTTTCAGGGCGGGCGGGCTGGGAAATCTCACACATGGGCTCGCGCCCTCAAGCGGTTGACTGATTTGGTTGCTGCGATCACCAACTCGCTCAGAGGATCGCAACGATCTCGACTGAAGCAGGAGCTCACCCTCTGGGATTTTGTCTCTTACCCCCGCCGCCAGTCCGAGGAGCTTGCCGTGCTTCTCGCATCGCCGTGCACTCCTGGGCGCCGCTGCTGCATCATCAGACGGAGGATACGCAGGTGCGTGACCAAGCTGGCGCCTCCACAACGGGTAGAGCGGGGGGCGACGCGGACCGGGGCAGGTCCTGCCAGCTCGGTACCCTTCAGAATCTGGCGCTCGCACTCGCAGAGGGCCAGCGGCAGCGGCAGCGTCAGGGCTAAGCCTGGGAAAGCCGTTCTTTGCAAGACCATGAGCACCTTGGGGATGAACTCGAAGCCGAGGCTGTCGAGCCCAGCAAAGACGGCGTCGTCGAACGGACTTCTAGATCGGAGGCGCGCGCCAGCCGGCCCGCGCGGCCACCCCCACGGCAGCCGCGCGCACGGGCCCCGGAAGCACGATCCCGGCCACGCCCCAGCAAGCCCCCGCCCGCGGAGTCACGACAACTGCTTCAGCATGCCCAGCGTCTCGAACGGGCGTGTGAGAGGGTCGCAGTGGATCCCGAAGGCGAGGCCGCCGAGCACCGAGAGCACGAAACCGTCCTTGAGGGGCGCCCGAGCGCCACCAACCCCGAGGACACGGACCCTCAGACGCTGGGGCGTCATCCTTCCGGAACCCAGGCACGCTTAACGAAAACGACCACGCCGCCAGACTGCAACAACTGCCGTTACGAGCAAGAATATATCCGTGCAAATTTGGATGCGAAACAGAAGCTGTGACAGACGAAATGAGAAACTGAAGGAAAAAGAAGGACGAGAAGACAATCCAACATGGTTCGCATTGAAAGAACGAATACTCAAACGAAAAAATGGCAAGATATGAAGCGTCAACACATGAAGGTCGACATGGATTCTAGATTCAAAACCATTCAAATCTGAATTTGAATGAAAATCGAGGAACGCATTCATATGATGTAAGATCATGTAAATCTAGATTTAAATGAGTATGTTTATCGAATCACAATCGATCACTTATATCTAGACTTGAAAGAAGTATACATAACGCATCTAAGTCGATCAGTTATAGACATAAGAATAGAGCGACGAAAAGCTAAAGAAAAAAAATAACATACATATTCGAGAACGTAAGATAGGTGAGGGCGATATATATAAGATATATATTTACATATATATATATATATATATATATATATATATATATGCGAGATGGAAGAACAAGATGATAAATAATAAATGCGAGAAAAATAAAACGAAATCCTGGAACAAAAAAAAGGAAGAATCCAAAAACAAACCTGCACATGGTTTACATGTTTATCGAACGTTACGATAGCTGCTTGTTCTGGTTTTCGGTCTTATTCTGAAAATTCGTATTGGTTTCGAAAAGATCTACGCTCGGTGGCTGCGCAAATTTTGATGGAACCTTCATTTGCGATAATGCATTCCGTAACTATTCGGCCGAATGCAAATCAATCTCTGTGGGCAGAGTTCCCACATCACATTTCGATCCGCTGAACTGGAGAGAATGGTTCCATATATGATATTCGTATTGCTTTGTTCGGTAACCAGTGTTCGAATTTTGTATCTACGCGGATCAAGCCCAGCTGAGCGAATTCAGTTATGGGCAGTGGAACAGGCGAATCAGAATCATTTGGAAGCCGGGTTTTCGGAAGAGCATTCCAGAAGCAAAATTCGCAAACGAGCAGGCGGAAGAAGAAAAGGAAGAGATTAAGCTCAACGCGCCAAATGTAAAAAACGTGGCCCAAAACGTGGTTCATTCGAACCATACAAAGAGAAGAGACAAAAAATCGTGCCAATAATCTGTATTTACAGGTAATGTCATAATGTATATTGGGAAAGAAGATTCATGAAAAAAAGCCGGCACAATCGAAGTATCAGAAGATGACCATATTAGCTGCATTGTGATGAATGCAAATAAAGAATGCATTTTCAAACAGAGTGGATGTTTCAGATAGTAATGTTTTATTCGTCGAGATAATTAGGTCCGCCTACGCTCAATATTCCTCGATTCGAGAGAGAGTACGCCCGAAAGTATGCATCTTCGTGCACTCCAGGACAAATTGAGGAGCCCTTTTGTAAATTGCAAGTTCATCGAGACGATGGCCAACAGGTAAGCAAATCGAAAAAGAGAGGGCTAAATTGAAGCCATCAGTAAATCGATATTCGAATGCATGTTCGGGCGATTCACAAGTTTTATTTTAGAGATCCTCCTGAAGATAAATTAATATTTTGAGTTTATCTCTTATTGGGAGAAGTACATGTCGCGTTCCTTCTTGCAGCGTCGAAAGCGGGGAGATGATCAAAAAATTGCGGCATTTGTCAGGCATCATCCTGGATTTCACTTTCAACAGGAACCAGCATGGATTATCGCTCGGCGTTCTAGGACCTGTGGGATTGTGGCAAGAAAAAATCACAAGAGCCCCAGATGCGTCTTTTCGGCCCATATGTATGCTCGCAGACGCCGAAGACAAAGACGCTCATCAGCTATGAATAACCTTTATTTGGATTCAGCAGAATCAAGTGGTATCACAATTTCTAACCGATTTGTAGAGTGCGCGCGCATGATAAGTTTACTAAATGCCCTTCCACTTGAAAAAGGTGTAGTTTTACATCGTTGGTTGCAGCATACCCAGACAAATATAAAACAAAAGGATACAGATAAGATCAGGCGGCCAGTAACCAAGAAGCGCAGAACTTCTACCACGACCACAAACAAGTGCGCATTGGGATCAACTTGGTTTCCAAGAGACGTTGACTTTCATACATTTTGGTCAAGTTATCGGCCGCGTCGCAACGCAAAAGACGATGTGACCGATTTTAACGAGCCCGTTTTCTGTAAATATCTCTCAACAAATAATTTGAATATTTCCGATTTGGTGATTCGGGCGCCTTGGGCGCCTGGATTACACAGGAACGAACGCATCGAACCTAAAATCGTGAACAAAGGGAGCTTTCTCACGCAATGCGGGCGCGGCAATCTCGCGTTCCGCGCGCGCGGGGGCGCGCTTTCATGGAGGAGGGCTGGAGACGAAGAAGCAGCGAGGAAAAAAGAAATGGAAGAGGCCCAGGAAGAGAAGGAGGAAGAGGAGAAAAGCAGGACAAAGAGAAGGAGAAAGGATCAAGAAAGGCGTCGTCATCTCTGAGGAGAGAATAAAAAAAAAAAAAAAAAAAAAAAAAAAAAAAAAAAAAAAAAAAAAAAGTTGCGTGGCTCTAACTCTGGAAACCGACCGAGTTTGGGCATCTAGATACTTGAGACTAGCGCGTCTGATGATTTCCTTGCTGTGCCGAACAGCTCTGTAGCTTATCTGCAGCTCGAGTTACCTGAAGAGAAAAAATCTCCGAAAAAAATAGCAGAGCACGAAAAGTTTTGTCGGACCAAGCTCTGGTAGCAAACGGATTTTGGACTTTACACTGGCGCTTCTGATCATGTCCTGCTTGTTGGTGTGATGAACAGCATCGCGAGCTCAAATTCAGCCAAAGAAACACCATCTCTAAAAAAGAAAAAAAAAATAATAGTTTTTGGGGCCGAACGCTGGTACCAGACCGAGTTCCAGCATCTGAATACTTCAAACTAACGCGCCCGAGGATTCGCGATTGCCCACGCAGCTCGAATGAACTCAAAAACACTCAGCATGACCTCGAAGAAGAAGCAGAAACAAAAAAAGAGGTTTGCGGACCCAGCTCTGGTAACAAACCGAATTCAGACGTCTAGATACTTCGGACTAACGCGCCTGATGCTTCCAAACGGATTGGGCGTGCCTGCCAGCTCTGTAACTCTTATATAGCTCGGTTCGAATTGAGAAAACCAGCAAAACCTGCCAACAATGACACTAGAGACCGGCGCCGCCTGCATGCGTTTTGGAAGTAATATGTTCCCGATTGACCTCAGATTAACATGGCGACCGGGAAAAGGATCGAATATGGGGGGAAATATTAGATCCCTAACGAATGACTGAATTTCGAGAAATCTCTTGTTTATTTTTTAACCAAAACAACTTCCGTCGATATTATCTGTGAACTAGCCCCCCAGCGCGCCAGAATTACTCTTCTACCTCCACCGCTAGCGCTGTTAAGGAAGCTCTACAAGTCACGAGCGCTGTACTCCCGTAAATTCATGCATCATATTCGCGAACTTATACTGAAAACCACACTCGAAACAGCATCAGGAAAAATATAGTGATGCATGTAAAACAATTAAACACACGTAATTAAAACAGTCGGGGGGGAAAGAAGAAAGCGGGGGGGGGAGAGGAGGAAGAAGAAGGAAGGAAAAAGGGGGGGGAAGAGAAGAAGAAGAAGAAGAAAATAAAAGAAAAAAATGCAACAACTGACATCGATGCGAATTTCGCAAGCAAAACACACTGTGTTTCGAATAATGTTGGTGTTCACTCAACTATAAATCTTCACTTTTCGAAATTGTATGAACCTAACAATCACCTGGCTTCTGCGAACCTTCACTTCTGATTTTTCTACTAATATTATATAAATGATTCGCCCGATTGAACTCTTGATCGAACATATGATCGAACGCCATCTTGAAACTTCTTGAACGATTGAAAATACTGTGTCCATTTAGACGCTTCCTTGCGCTATGTTAGTATGCTGTTTACAAAATTTGAACTGGCCATAGATTCCTGTCTGCCGATCACTCTCACGGACGCGTGCGATTACAAAACTGATTGGAACCCCCGATAACACCCTGAACGGAAAAAACACTTCAAAACACATCTTCTTTCATTTCCCATGGACAACATAAATGCTTTATATCCCATGACGCATTCATGTTTCGAACGAAAAACAAACAATGTATCAGATCGGTAGAATAAGAATCTTTTGGTTAAGTGAACTGCATCTCTTTCAGAAACCGAAACATCCTTCTATGCACGGGTAACAAAAACATCGAGTGTTTCTGACCTTTGTTTGCAATTAGTATTATATTGGCTGGCGATGCGTATGGATTTTGAAGAATGAAAGAACTTTGTTGTTTCCACTGCGATAATCGTCTTCGTCAATTTGAACTGACTCTCTTGTGAATTTAGGTTACCTGTACAAATTCAAAATACTTAAAATATAATGTTTCTGTTTCGCCGTAACATCAAGTGCTTATGTAGTCGTAACATCGGTTACAACTATAAAAAAATGCCTACTCATCTTCTGAAACATCATACATATATATATTTTTTATTATTATTTTTTTTTTAAAAAAAAAAAAATATATATAAAAAAAAAAAAAAAAAAAAAAAAAAAATGACTACTGCCGTTCGACCAAACTTCAAGTGCACATGAATATTCTCGAACGTCGAATCATCTATGGAACAGCATCACCTCTCACCACAAGTGAAACAACGAGAGAACGGGGACCAGATAAAAAGTAAAAGCGAGCGAGTTCCGACGCGATCAAGAGGGAGCCCGGGGGGTCAAGAGAGAAAGAAGGAGGGAGGGGGGGAGGGCGGGGGGGAGGGGGGACGGGAGGGGAAGGAAGAAGCAGAGCAGGCACGCAGATAGGGAGGAGCGAGGAGGAGAAGGAGCGGGAAAGCGCCGGACGCGCCAGGCGAGAAAATAACGCCGGCGGACCAAGCACCGCTCAGGGGCCGCACAGGGGGGAGGAGACAAAGAGAGGAGGGAGGCGGCGAACGACAGCAACGACAGCAGCACGCAGGAAGAGAGGGAGGAAGGAGGGAGGGAGGGAGGGGAGAGGGGGGGAGAGGGAGGGAGGAGGGGAAGGAGGGAGGGCAGAAGAGAAATAAACGGCCAGATCTTATAGATGCAAAGTTCCGTTTTGACCCGCAGTGCACGGCTGGGCTCCGAGCGTCGGCTGGCTTTGAAAAAGCATAGGAAACTACGCAACGAATGCGACTTAACGCGGCGGGCGCCAGTCCCTGCATCCTCTGAGAAGATGAGAGGCCAAAGGGGTTCTCCACGACAGTGTGGACGTCCAGTCCACACGGCCTCCGGCAGCCCTGTCTATCACCAAGTCAGACAACAACCCCTGGAACCGCTTCAAACTAGTGGCGGCAATCACATAGTCAGGCAGTGCATTGTGCACTTTAATACCGCCAATGCAAGAACGCACTCAGAAGTCAGGAGCTCTCAACGGACATACGCGCACTCGTGCACCGCATCTCTCATGAGCAGTTTCGTGTCAAACAAAATCCCCAGGATTGTAAACGACTCTCCATAGGGTCTGGTATTTGACAAGACGTGACAACTCTCTTTGGACGCATCAAAAGACACGCCATTCGCATGACCCCACGAGTGCAAACTATCTCGGCACAGCCTTAAGGCGCGCAGGATCTCGTCCATCGTGGCAGAGGGCTCAAATTCTTTTAAAACGTTCAAATCGTCTGCGAAATCAATATCAATAAAATCATGCTCAACAATGGCCCAGTGCGAATCGCCAAAGCGCAGATTCCAAAGAGGAGGCCCAAAGACAGCGCCCTGGTAAGCCATGTCTTTCATCACCACCGGATCCGAGAGCTCGCCCTGCACTACGACAGCACCTGTGCGTTCCCTGAGCCAGCTTTCCAAAACATTGCGCATGCTCGGGCGCACCTTGGCCGCCTGCAGTTTAGACAGAAGACGCTCCGCGGATACTTTGTCGAAGGCACCCGACACATCTGAACTATGCAATGCTATCAAGCGGCCTCGGCTCATGCCAAGCAACCACGATAACACAAATAATAAAACAGCGTCACATGCCCCGCGAACAGCCGAATAGGCAAATTGATTCGGCCCAAAGACATCTAACTCGAGCAGCCGCGGCACGAAGAAAACACTTTAAACACGTTCTACAACTTTAGATATTCGAGATGTGAACTGCAATCCCCTATAGTTTTCAGGATCGCTCACACTGCGGCGCTTGAGTAGAGGATGAATCCAGTGCATACGCCACGATTCCGGCCATCCGCCCTCTGATAAAATTATCCGGCAGACGATGGCCACAGGGAGCGCAAGCTCGCCGGCACACTTCTTTAAAACACACGCTGGAACAAGATCCGGCCCGGAAGAGCTCTCAGGATCTAGCCTGCGCATTGCTTTTCACCAGACGCGTGCGCACAGGCAAAAAACCAACATCTCCCGAACCAGATGCCGGAGGTAGCTCTGAAAACCAATTTTGCACAAGTGCTGGCACTGACCACTTGCTGGAGAAAGTAGCTGCAAATAAATTTGCTTCACTCTTAAGCTCCAAGGCCCAAGATCCATCAGAACGTCTCAAAGATGGGCACGGACTCTTGGACGCCTTTCCCAACAAGGATTGCGACAAACGCCACCACAATTTTGATCATCGTGTCAAGGACGGCAGGCGCGCACGAGTCCGAACTGCATATCGATTAAAGGCATCAATTGGGCCGTCACTACAGCGACGAATAGCAAAAGGAAAAGCATCGCTGCCTGCTGCCTTGCTTTTTTCTTCAACTAAACGGACACACTCCGAGTCGAGCCGAGGATGCGAGCTACAGGAAACATGCGAGTCCGTATAAAGAATGAAACGAGACATAAATTCAATAGTAAGCTGCTTAATAATTCGACCGCACTATCAGCACTGAGCGAAGACAACAAGTGTTGCCGACTACATGATGCCAGCAGGTGCCGGAAGCCATGCCAATTCGCACTGTTGCAATGCCACAAACGTCGGGATGAGAAGGCAAACGAGAGAGGAATGAGAGGGAGCGACAACAGAAGCGAGCGATGATCAGCGATCACTCCTAAAACTTCAACTGCTACGTCCGGCAAATCTGTGATCGCAAGATCAAATAAATTAGCCAAGCGCGTTGGCGACGGAACAATCCGCTGGAACCAATGGTCTTCACAACAGTTTGTCATGGCTCATCCTTCGGGTGTCACAGGTGAGAAACCTGCAAAGAATGCCATTCTTGAGCAAAAGACTCAATCGAGCGAACCTCTCCATACCGAGGGGGCCGGTACCAACAGCAGAATAACAAAAGGCCTGAATCAGCATGCACTGCGATCCACACTCGCTCTGCCTCTGGACTTCAGGGTGAGACAAGCGAATGAAGACACTGACAAAAACAAAAAAAAACAAAAAAAAAAAAAAAAAAAAAAAAAAAAAAAAAAAAAAAAAAAAAAAAAAAAAAAAAAAAAAAAAAAAAAAAAAAAAAAAAAAAAAACTACATCGCCACGAAATGCGACTCGATGCATCTGTGCTACACACAGCGGCAACCGGATTCGAACCTGCAGCGGAAGGAGCCAAGAGGAGAGAAGAGGGAGGGAGCAGGGGAGGGAGGGAGGAGAACACCCCAAAAGCGTGCATCGTGTCATCCAGACACCACACTCAGGAGCGAGGCCCCCAGTCCCTGAATGGCCGGAGTGGGTGCGACGCAAGAGGGAGCCGGGGGGACAGCGTCTGTTCCCAGTCGAGGAAAGCGTCGGCTCTGCAACGCACCAGCAGCTGGAGCCGCCGTTGAAATGAAGGTACAGATCTGGCGCGAATGACAAAGTCAGGCAGCAAGTTGTACACCCTTGTGGCTCCCATGGCTGAGTGCAACAAGTAATCTGGGCTTTGGAACGGCGGCTCTACGAGATGACGCCCGTGGCGCCTGGGGGCGCGAGGAGGAAGGGGGAAGAATCAAGACGGAAAAAACGCGAAAAACACGCCGGACCAGAGCCCAAGACAGTGCGGTGAATCACGCCCAGAATGCTGATGTCTCTGCGAGTGCTCAGTGGCGCGAGATTAAAATGCCCCAAGGCATCGCGCGGCGAAATGCCCAAGGAATGCAGACACTGCGCTTGTAAAGAATTTAGAGGAGCAAGGACAGAAGAGGAAGCATGATATATGGCAGACGTGCGATATTCAAGGTAGGACAAAACGTGAGATTTGTACAAATTCACAAGTTCCGCGTCACAATAACAACGGCGGGTGCGAATAAGTGAATGAATTTTCCACGAAGCAGCTGCTACGCAGCTCTCTACAGCATCGCACATAACAAAATCAGGGTCACAAAGTACACCCAAAATCTTAAAATTATCGCCTGCCGGCCGCGCCCGGGAGACAGCATGAAAATGTTCTTTCCCAGCATCGAAAGTCACCCTGTTAGCGCGGCCCCATTCATGCAAGGACGACTGGCAGGAACGCAATTGGGAATACGCTTCCTCGTGCGACGTTGTCGCAGGCAGCGCTCTCCATGCATTAAGATCGTCTGCAAAAACGACCTCTTCAAAGTTGACTGCTCTCGTTGCCATGCATGTGTCTGCGCAATGACAATTCCACAGGGAAGGACCGAAAACTGCGCCCTGATACGCCATGTGTTGCATAGCAATTGGCTGGGACTGTTGCCCACCAACTACCACGCGACCCACACGAGGCCGCAACCAGCTTTTCAACAAGGACAGTATACAATCGGGCACAGTGAATGCTCTGAGCTTAGAGAGTAAGATGTCGGAATCGACGTGGTCAAAGGCACCTGATACATCTGAGCAGTACAGAGCAACGATCATCCCTAGTGACAGCGCCAGAAGCCAGGAAAGCATGAAATAAAGAATGGCATCTCGGGCACCATGTTCTTCTCTGCATGCGAATCGAAAAGGACCATGAGCCCCGACTCTCTCCAGACGAGGTAAAACAAAGTGCCCAGCAATCGTTCCACCACTTTCGAAAGCTGCGAAGTAAGCTGGAGCCCTCTGTAGTGGTCAGGGTCTGCGACCGCACCACGTTTAAACAAAGGGAAAATCCAGTGCTGGCACCATGCTTCCGGCCAACGCCCGCGCCGATAGAGAAGCCGTGCAATTAAAGCAACTGGTAAAGCAAGCTCCCGAGCACATGCTTTCAAAACACGCGTCGGCACTTCGTCCGGCCCCGTGCCGCTGCCCGCTCTGAGAGCAGCTAAAAACAAAGCGCGCGGCAAGAACCCGGATGCGGAAGAAGGAAGTAGAGTCAGGAGGAGCCATACTCCGAGAGAGATCAGAGAAGGCATTCTGCTCTCCGGCTGGCACATTCCACTTGTCTCTGAAAGAATTAGCAAACAAGTTCGCTCTATCTACAGAAGAAACAGCCCAGCTCCCGCTCTCCCTCTTCAAAGGAGAGCTAACCGTTTTACCTTTCTTGCATAAAAATTTGCTCTGCAAGCCGCCACCACTTTTTACTTCCACGCCGCTGTTGCGAGAGCTGACAGCGCGTGCGCGTGATGAAATCATTGTGAGCGGTCATTAGAGTTCGGCTACACTGCAGACAGTGGAACGGATAGTGCTCAGTACCCGCAGCGGCAGCTTTCGCCTGAGCAACTTCAATACAGTCTTCTGTAAGCCAAGGGTGCGACGGCCTATAAGAAAGAGGGGCACTAGGAATGCAAGTACGAATAAACTGAAGTAAAATGGATGCACAACGCTGCACGACTCCGTCGGGCTCTCCGCTGGATATCCAGTCCCAGCTTGCACTTCGAATGAATGCCTTCAGACCCCGCCAGTTCGCACTCCCGTAGAGCCACACATCACGCCTCAGAGTCTCCAGCGCAAGAGGGGGAGCAGAGAAACGAATCGAAAGAGCACGATGGTCCGTGATTTCGCTTAGAACCTCAATTGTCAGCGACTCTCGGGCGTCACTCAAAACAAGATCAAGCAAATAAGCGCCCCGAGTCGGAGAACGAACGCACTGTTTCAATCCCTCCTCGCATGCAAAACGTTTCAAATGTGACCCCTCCGGTGTCACAGAATGACTAAAACGCAGCCAATGGGTGCGATGGACATTGAAAGCACCTACTATTATACTATTCACTGCGTGCGCACGAAAAGAATTCCATTTCTCTCGTAAAATATCAAGTGAAGCAATCTCTCCGCAGCATGGATGTCTATACAAGCATCCAAGCAACAAAGGGCCAAAACTGCAATGCACTAGAATGCATACTATCTCTACGGAGGGAGACTCAAGGAGCAAGGAACAAGAAGAGACTAGAGAATCAATAACAAACACAATTACACCACCAGCCTGCTGCTTACTGTCCTTCCTCGCAAGGGCTGTATACCCGCGCAGCTGCCGATACGTCACTGAAGCATTCAACCAAGATTCGGAAAGACAGACAACGCGGGGAAGAGAAGCGAATAGAGAGAGTCGAGCTGATAATTCACCGGAATGAGCGCTAAAAGAACGAATATTCGCATAAAAAAAAGCGAGGTCCAAGTCATGCATAGGCGGCGTTAGCTGGGAGTTGCCACAGCCGCCTGGAGGGAAGGATTGTCCATCAAAATGGCTTTGGCTTTCGACATTACGACGGTTAAAAACTCACGGAGAGAGGTTTGCCGACCGCGAGAAGAAACAGCTGCTGGAGATACGGAAACCGATCTCGACAGCGAACTGAGGGGCCTCCTGTTTCGAATGACACCTGAAGCCTGAAAACTGAGCCCACTGGCACTATCAGCCGGGACGGCCGAGGAGGAAGAAGTAAAAGCAGTACGAATACTGAAGAGGCCGGCACTCGGGGACGAAAATCCGTCCGAATTCGCCGGCCTAAGGCCTGTCGAAAATCCGCCCTCTCCGCGCAGAGGCCTAAGGCGGGTCGAAAAAGAATTAAGACGGCTCGAACTGCCGACCGAGACTGCCGAGCGACGGCTACGAGACACCTGACATCTGACATTCTGAAATCTACGCAAAATGATCTCGAACGAACGCGGCCCGCGTCGACGGAATCGTCGATTGGACCCCGGGAGCCGCTCACAAAAAGTTAAACCGTGGGCGGCGCGCACAGCAGTGAATCAAAAGTACTGGGTGAAGGAGACCCCCCCACTCCCTCAAGGAGTTTCAAGCGGGAAAAATCACCCTTAAAAAAACCCTCCTCGCCAGCTCCCTGCTCAAACACCACGACACCGTCAACCGTGACGGACCTCTCCTGCCACTCGATCTGCGCGCACTTGCCGGAATGCGTCTTCACGACCTCTGCGGCCACGCGGAGGGCCCAATCTCTGGCGAGATTAACCTTCGACTTCGCCGGCTTGATCGAATGGTTTTCCCCTCGAAAACCAAGCGCTGGCCCTTCGCAGCGCTGAGAAAAATCGAAACATCATGCGAGAAAACTCGAGCAAAGAACCCCTCGTAACCTTCTGGTTCGTTTCCGTGCCGATGAAAAAATGACCTTCCCAAAAGGCACGGCCAACTACGCGGCGAACCTCTGAATAGAATCCTTCTGGTTCTGTAGAATCTCCGAATCGAAAGCCATGAACGAAACCTGGCGGTTGGATATGTCCAATCATTGAGTATAGTAAGCTGGCGCTTGCCAAAGCCGCCTCCCGCAGAAACTTCAAAAGATGCCATGCCATGTAATCCTAATGTTTTTTGTGTAATAGCTTCAAACCCTGGAATTTCAATCCGCTTCAATTTGTAAACACGAGAGGTGGCAATACTCTGCCTATACGTTCTTCGCGACTCTATCAAACTTGCATAATTATCTGCTTCAACTGATCATCATCACTCTGTTTCTGCACATTCTAAAATGTAATCCCAACGATCTGAAAAAAAAAAAAAAAAAAAAAAAAAAAAAAAAAAAAAAAAAAAAAAAACTTCCGCACCGCGCCTTCGACGCTGCGTGCCATCTGCGCATGCTGCTTACAATAATTACGATCGACACCACAAAAATATTCTCCAAATGTTTTGTCCATGTAATACTTGTCGTCACCTCGAAACTTGACCTTAGAATTGAGAAACGGCTTATAGGTGGAGTAGCGGCACTGAATCCAAATTCTTTCTCAAGACTGAACGTTCCACAATTTTTCGATTTCTCGGCCCGAGCGCCTGAATGTCAATTCTCATGTGTCGGTTCTGCCTTCGCGGTTTCTGCTTTCCACTAGGCTTCGAATAAGCATACCCTTCTGGTACTGCTGTCACATAATCTTTAACATGAATGAAGAAAAATGCTTTCGGAAACCGCCTTCCTCGACGTAGTGACGATGCGTGTTTCGTGCAATTTTCTGGTTTGTCAAATACATATGGTATATTACTGGTGAAACTTCAAATACCCCACAAAAACGTAAATTCCTGTATCCGGGCTAGCCTTCGCACGCTCTACGTCTGCTTGTGTCTGAACCATGGAAATTGCATTCTTGCCTCCATGTCCATTTATTTTCTGCAACATAACTTTATACTCCACAAACGAATGTTGCCTGCTTGCCTGTAAAGAGAATCATTCCACACGGTTGCACAAAATATGCCTTCTAAGCGTCATGCTGCTGAAAATGATTCGATTGCTGGGACCCACTTGGCATTCTCGAAAAAACTTTATGGATAACACATTATCATCTGAACGATGCACTTGTTTCAATAACGTAAATACCTTTTCATTCGCCTTACTTATTGCTATATGTAATCAATATGATCATCTCATGAGATCTTGGTGCAAACGGCTTTCCATAAATCTTCTTAATGAAAATAGCGTCTTCCACTATCATGTACACTGTTTTTTTTCATACCGTTCTCTGCCTTCTCACTCTTTAAGTGTTGTATCGCTTCTTCGTATATTCGAATGCACGACACTTTAGACCACGTTTTTTCGAAATCGACGCACTGAACTGAACATCTTCTCTTCCCTCGGAAATACTCGACCGTCACACAAATTCGCGTTATAAATTCGAACGCTGTTCTCTGAGAACAGTGTTGTCTTTTATATATATATATATATATATATATATATATATATATATATATATATATATATATAACAAAAAAAAAAAAAAAACAAAAAAAAAAAAAAAAAAAACGTCACTTCAAACGGCCAAAAATGATGTGGAAACTTGCCCCCCCCCCCAAAAAAAAAACTCGTCGAATAATCACGAAGTGCCTGCTTAACAATAAAACTGATTACAACAAGACATTAAATTCTCTGGCTGGCACCCAAAAAAAGGATTCGATCGAAACTTGCAGAATTACGAAACGTGTAAGAAAACCTTCTCCGTTCATACAAACGGAAATCGTAGCTTTGAATATAATTATCACCGGTTGTCTTTGAATTCGTCTCCTTTTTTCGTTTTTCTCTTCCTTACTGCTTCTGATTGTTTATCATCTTATTCAGGCTCGCAATGTATTTTTTTTGTTTTATTATCTTGCGCTCTCGGATATTACTATAACTCTATTTTCTTGAAGTTTTCTTTCTCTTAATCGGTCCACTCAGATTCGATACATGAATATTCAAAAACAGATTTGAATGCCGATTATAATTCGACACACAATTCAATTCGCGCTCCACGATTTTCACTTAAATCCAATTTGAAATAATTTTGCATCTAGAATCCATATACATATACATATCTACGTCGACAACACTCGAATCACGAGTTACAAAAGAATTAACTCGTGAGAAAATACTTTTTATCTCGGGTATGCACATCCACCTCCAAAAAATTATGAACTCGCGAGTTAATGCCTTCTCATCCTGGGACTCGAGACGCCGCGATGTGCATCTGGCCTGACGAGCGCGCAAAGCGTGCAATAGGCCACGCCTTGCCCCAAGCCTGCCGAGGGTGCTTCGGAGATGGCGCTGGGGTTCGTCATCGTGGCCAGGCGGCCGTTCGCGATCTCGCCATTCCTGATCGGGATGTCCTCGAGACTCACCTCGACGGGTGAAGTGCTCTCGGTTTTATGTGCTTAAATCGTGCTGGGGGGGGCTAGAGTGCTGCTAGTCACAGAAATCGAGTTCGAGACATCAGGCGCGTCCGTTCGTCGAACCGAGAGCTCCGAACTCGGTCTGCTGCTCGAACGAGATCCGCGAAACTGTTGTATTTCGAGTCATTCTGAGAGATTCTCTCGGTTTTCTGCATTTAACTCAGGCTGTATGGGGGGCTGCAGAGCTGGTAATCACAGGAATCGATCTTCAGACATCAGACGCGTCCGTCTGTCGCATTCAGAGGTCTGAAATACTCGAGCTCGATTAGAAAACTGTTTGTTTGTTTTGTTAAGTCATCTTGAGAGGTCTATAATCGCTTGGGCTGAAAAACTACTCGTTCTCTGAAATTCTTTCCGACATTATAAATTGTCAGGAAGCTCTACAAGTCCCTGGCGGTAAGAAAGGTTGACGGTTTACCGCCGGCGCCCAGTTATAGCTGGAAACTAAGAGTAATTCCGGCGCGCTGGAGAGCTAGTTGGCAAGAAAAATCTCGACGGAACTTTTGGTGTCTCGTGAGGAAGCTTGCCAGCAACCTCGGGCGTGATGTAACCCATCGTGGCGAACATGCTCACGCGCCCATGCTTGATCTCTTCCACCCGACAAGAAGAAATGTGAACTTGCGAATTAATTAGTTTGCTGTCGAACGAGATAGAAAATATATTTATGCAAATTGATTTTTTTAACAGACTGAAATTAATTTGCAAATTGATACGTTTCCAACTCTGGCCAATAATAACAATACTCTATGAGAAAAACATATTGTGGGAATAATCATCGCAATGGCATAGTACTGACACTAATCATAATACAATGAGAAATAATAGAAGTAATTGAAGCAATAATTGCAACAATATTTGTAGTAATATAGAAAAAAAACTAAACATAAAATTATAATAACAATAATAAATAATATTTCTCAAATTTGTTTACACAGAATGGTTCTTGTGAATCTAATCTAGTGGTATATCTCTTGTTCCCTGCTGTCTGCCGTCGACCTTCTCTCTCCTCGGACGTTCGCTTCTACTCTTCCGCTCCGTCGCATTTCCCACCTGCTTGCTGTCAATCATGATCAAATCTTAATTTCTTCAATTTTATTTAACAAACCTCTTCGGACGCAGCATTGTGTTTGTATTTTCTGGGAACCATTTCAAATTCAAGATTAAAAAGAAAACTCTACATAAATTCATACGCTATTCAAAAAGTTTAGTTTGGTTTGTTACGTTTCTTCATTTCATAAATTTCATGTTACTGTCGTATGAATGTGTAATTCGTTCCACTATACAAGGAAAAATCGCCTCTAAACCGAACTAAAACAAATTGTTCGTGTTTTCACTTTTATGCCAACTTGCCTGTTAACGAGATTGATGAAAATATTGACATCGTTCAAACAAAAAAAAACAAGTTTCTCGTTGCGGAAAAATGCATTTCTAAAACCACTCTATCTTTCGAAATTCTTCAACAAACAAAATGTAAATAAAAACGGCAAACACACGTAATTTTCCTGGGCAACGTTTGTATCGTTCGGAGTGTTTCGAAAACATGTTTTACTGTCTGTTTCCACTAAAATATTGCGAACCAAACACAACGATTAAATTTTACGTATTTTTATATAAATTGTTGCCACATTGTCCTACAAAAAAAACTCATTATAATTGCTGCTGTTGTGCAATACTATGTTTATCATGTTGTTTGTTTCTTGTGATTAAACTGACTTCCAACAACTGCACAGAAACAAAATCAATAATATATGTTTATTATATTGATCTGTGATACAAAAAACAAAACGACACTCTCTTTTTTGAACCATCGTATTTTCCCTTACTCAATTATTTTATTGATATTCCATATCTATATGGTTAAATATATGTATGAATTCTTCAAAACATATGAAAACCTATTTTGGTAAATACTATTCCACGAGAAACAACTAAAAATATTAAAATTTAGAACAAAACAAACCAAACGTTATTACATCTCGAAATCCCCCCAAAAAAAATAAGCAAATTCTAATTGCATAACCAGAAAAAAAAAAAAAAAACATCTGTCTATAAAATCTCGATGATTTTCATGCATCAAAATCATTATTATTATTCATTTTTGGGAAATCATTTATTTTCCCAAAATTTTCGAATAATATTGACAACTTAGATTCATTATTCCGAACAACTGATTCAAAACTGCAATGCATGTTTTTTACTCTGGAAATAATTCAATATGAAATTGATGCATAATTTGTCTAGAAATATTTTGGAAAAACAGATTTTTAATATCTATGTTTTACTTTCGTCAGCGGGACAAACTATCGAAACATAAATCGAAAAACTCATATTTCGATCTACCTGTATAAAAACATATTCTACAACATATATAAATTTAACTTCTTTTAGTATCTGATAAAAACCATTCCTATCACCTAAATTAATCATGGTAGCGTCTCAAATGTCAAAATTATTACGGAAATTGAGAATTTTTAAAAACTAAAACAACACCATCTAATTATGTTTGATTTTAATTTTTTCGAACATCTAAAAAATCAAAACATTCGGCGACGCAACGATTATGTGCTGACGCTAGAACAAATAATTTAGTCTGTCCCGTCGTTTCGTAACAATATCATGATGTGCGTATGTAATTATGGGTTCTTGAATTCTTCGTGACGTTGATTCGCATATCCAACAGAATCTTCGATGCATTCGACTTCTCCGATATTTCAAAATATTAGAAGACTTGCGAAACCGCATTTAAAACACGCAATTCTTATGGGATAAGAAATATTTTTAAATAATATCAAAATCTTTTAATCGTGTTTAAAATGTTGACCTCTGCTACTTCGATCCAACTCTAATGCGATTCTGTACCAAGAAACTACTACGTCAAACAAACTATAGAATTCGATCACTATTTTCTAAAAAAAATGTTTAGATGTAAGAATGAACTCGTAACTAATATTTCTCTACACCTGATATCTCTGTACACCGAACTGAAGATATTAACTCGCTACTTTTCTGTCACATAAATAAATACGAAGAATCAAAAACGTATTAACTCGCAAGTAAATACTTTGTGATCAATCTCTTCTATCTTTGTACACACACACACGCGCACACGCAACATACACACACATATATATATATATATATATTATATTATATATATATATATATTATATAACTGCTATTTTCTGTGTGTGTGTGTGTGTATATATATATATATATATATATATAATAATATAATATATATATATAATTATTTATATATTAATATATTATATATATATCTTACATATTTCACGTAGTGTCTACACATATAGGCGCAATATCTATATCCACGCTCACACACACACGCACACACATTTTATGCATTGCGTGTTGTGTGGATGGTATGTATGTCCATATATATCATATATCTATATATTATATAATATATACACACACACACGCACACACGCACACACGCACACACACCACACACACAGAGAGAGAGAGAGAGAGAGAGAGATATATATATATATATATAATATATATATATATTATATATATAATTATATATAATATATATATATATATATATAATATATATATATATTATATATATATATATTAGATATATATATATATATATATATATATATATATATAATATATATATACAATGTGCATGTGTGTGTGTGTTTGCGCTTGAATATTATGTATATTGTTTATGTATATGTATATGTATGTGTATGCTTATGTATATGATATGTATGCATCATAATTACACGTACATATCGTATGGCTGTATGTACATGTATGTGTGTGTGTACACGTACACATGTATCATACCAGTATCCTTTGTATATACAATCGCATTCTGAAGCTGGAACGTTGTAGTCTTGTTTTCGCGAACCCCTCCAGCCCTTTAGGGCGTAGGTGGTCTAGAGAGTTTCCTCTGCCAACCCCCCTTCTTTCCCTTCGGGGAGGGGTTTACCCCTCCCCTTACCCCTCCCCACTGACCTGGACGGGGCGTTCCGCGACGCGTTGGGGCGCCCAAGATGGCCCAAGACTGCTCCAAGAGCGAAAAGGCGAGAAAGCACAAAACATTGATTTTCCTTAGGTTTTGGAAGGATTTTGGCCTCTTGGGGGAGCCCAAGAGGCGATCCGAGGCACTCTAGAGGGGCGAGGCTAATTAAGGCTCCCCCCTTCTTTGATATATATTCCCAACATGGCCCCAAGAGCGCCCCGAAGGCTCCCAAGAGCGCCCCAAGAGCGCCCCAAGAGCGCCCCAAGAGGGCCCCAAGAGGCGCCCAAGATGCCTCCAAGAGGCTCCCAAGAGACTCCCAAGAGGCCCCAAGAGAATCCAACATGGCCCAAGACGGCTCCAAGAGCGAAAATGCGAGAAAGCAAAAAACATTGATTTTCCATAGGTTTTGTAAGGATTTTGGCCTCTTGGGGAGCCCAAGAGGCGACTCGAGGCACTCTAGAGGGGCAGCGCTAATTGGGGACCCCCCCTTCTTTGATAGATCTCCTCCAAGATGGCCCCAAGAGCGCCTCGAAGGCTCCCAAGAGCGCCCCAAGAGCGTCCCAAGAGGGCCCCAAGAGGCCCCAAGAGGCTCCCAAGAGGCCTCCAAGAGGCCCCCAAGAGACCCCCAAGAGGCCGCAAGATGCTCCCAAGATGGCCCAAGACGGCTCCAAGAGCGAAAAGGCGAGAAAGCAAAAAACATTGATTTTCCTCAGGTTTTGGGCGGATTGTGGCCTCTAGGAAAGCCCAAGAGGCGATTCGAGGCACTCTAGAGGGGCAACGCTAATAAGCAACCCCCCCTTCTTTGATAGATCTCCTCCAATATGGCCCCAAGAGCGCCCCGAAGGCTCCCAAGAGCGCCCCAAGAGCGCCCCAAGAGGGCCCCAAGAGGCCCCAAGAGGCCCCCAAGAGGCCTCCAAGAGGCCTCCAAGAGACTCCCAAAAGGCCACAAGAAGCTCCCCGAGATACGCAAGAGGCCTCCGGGACCGCCAAGAGGCCCCAAAGACGGCCCAAGAGGCCCCCAAGCTCGCCATTGTCCTCCTCCTCCTCCTCTTTTTCTCCCTCCTCCCTCCTCCCCCTCCCCCTCCTCCTCCTCCTCCTTCTCCTCCTCCTCCTCCTCCTTCTCGTCCTCCTCGTCCTCGCCCTCCTCCATCTCCTCCTCCTCATCTTCCTCCTCCTCCTCCTCCTCCTCCTCCTCCCCCTCCTCCTCCTGCTCCTCCTCCTGCTCCTCGTCTTCCTCCTCCTACTCCGACGACGACGACTCCTCCTACATCCTCCCCCTCTTGGGGCGTATGGCGGCTTAACCCGCTCTTTGTTCTTCTGCATGCTCCCCCGCTTCCCTCATCACCTCCACTCCCCTGGGGCTCATTTCTGGACGGGCTGGTGGGGATACGCGAAGCGTCTAGAATTTTTGCTTGTTACCTGACACATCCCTCAGAACCCAAAGGCTTGTGCATATTAGAAGCCCATCAACGCATGTATTTGGGAAGATCTTGGGGTGCTGTTCAAAAATCGGAACGAAATCTTTGAATCCCACCATCTGGGCGTTGGTGGTTACGGCGTTTCCTCTTCCACCCCTCCCTCTTCCCCTTCGGGAAAGGGTTTATCACTGTTCACTATTAATAAGCACCCCCTCCCCCAAGCGACTGGGGGCCAACCAGGGTCCATGTTAACCCCCTCCCCACCATCCCTTGTACAAAAAACAATACAAAACACACTCTGCCTCCAAATTCAAAATATGCGCAACCAACCCGAGGCGCCCCCTCCCCAACCATCCCTGTCAAAAAAACAATACAGAGTACACTTGGCGGCGGCGGCGGCTGCGGCGGCAGTGGCGGCGGCTGCGGCGGCTGCGGCGGCGGCGGCGGCGGCTGCGGCTGCGGCGGCGGCGGCGGCTGCGGCGGCTGCGGCTGCGGCTGCGGGCGGGGCGGCGGCGGCGGTGGCGGCAGCGGCTGCGGCGGCGGTTTGGCAGCGGGGGGCGGCGGCGGCGGCAGCGGCGCGGCGGCGGCGGCGGCGGCGGCGGAGGCGGCGGCGGCGGTGGCGGAGTGGCCCCCAGTAGCTGCCCATCCCAAAACGACTGCTGAATATGCTGAGGCTCGGGCCAGACTCGGGTGCTACGTATGTGTTGGGAGGGCGGGTGGGACTGATCGGGACGGCTTGCGGGGAGGGGGAAGCTTGACCCCTCCCCCTACCCCTCCCTGTGGACCTGAAGGGGGGGGGCCGCGAGCGGTCAAAACGTCCAAAAGGGCTCGGCGAGGAAACCCAAATCATTGATTTTACGAGCCTCATTTAGGCCTCTTGAGGGGACAGCCCTAATTGAAGGCCGTAGGCGACACACCTGCATCGTGTCAGCGCGAGAGTGAAGAGGGGCAACCTCGTCACATATAGGACTGCAAACGGCAGTGCCTCTTGTTTGTACAGCAGTGGCATATGTCGAAAGCGAAGTCCTTGCAGGAGAAAGCAGCCGACGGGCGCGCAGAGCCACGCATGCCGAAGTCCTTGCACCGTAGAGACCCCGCTGAATCCTTTCGGTCACCAGTGGAGGCCGACGCCAGACAGGAGCAGGCCAGGGGCCACCTGACCGCCCATCCCCAGAATGATCCTTGCATGGAATTCGTAGCGAGACCTCACGGAACCCTTTCGGTCACCAGTAGAAGCTGACACCAGCCAGGATCAGGCCAGGGGCCACCTGACCGCCCGTTCCCAGTGTGATCCTTGCATGGGATTCAGGCTGTCAGAGCACCATCAGACAGCGGTATTGGCGGCGACCCCAGCCGCGTGGGCTAAACCCGGTGAATCAAAAGAGAGGAGGGGAAGTGCACGCCAAACACGGTAGGCACCCCAGTGTGGCAGCTAACCGCTGCGGCATCAGGATGCAGGAGGGGGGGGGAGGAAGTGCGCGCCAGGCACGCGCACGGAAGGAGGAGGGAAGAAGAAAAAAAGCAAAAGCACCGGAACCCCACTGAACCCTTTCGGCCATCAACATGGGGGGGTGGCGCCGGCCAAATGCAGCCGGTGGGCACCCCGCCGCCCTCTCCCAGTGTAATACTTTGCGCGAGAACAAAGCTGACGGACCACCATCCGACAGCGGTATTGGCGGCAACCCCAGCCGCGAGGGAACGTCCCAGTGAAACAGGAAAGGGAGAGTCAGCTAGCCGCTGAAGCAAAAGGAGAAGAAGGAGGAAAGTGCGCCATAATCCTGTGTACACTGACGCGCACGCCAGGCGCTCTGTATCGAAACTTACCTCAGTAAGCCCGCCACTGGCACCAGCTTGCCGTTGTCCTCCACGCGAAGTCCCGGGTAAAGTTGGGTTCTTAAAGCCACGAAGTAGCGTGCAATCGCGATGATGAGGTCTTCCATTGGGCTAGCGCGCCTCCCACATTCGCCGGCGGGTGTGGGCAAGGTATGCTTTCTTGCTTAGCCACGCACTAATTACTGCAAGGGCCCGCAAAGAGGCGCCGTCGGTGAAACATCCCAGGCGTTCTTCAATGGGGCGCTTGGCAAGGGCAATCACGGTGGGCTGCCAGACTGAAGCCGCGTTGAGCGATGACTGCCTAGGAGGCAGCAAGAGAGGAGAGTCGGGGAACGCGGCTGACCGCCGCATGCATAGGAAAGCGAGTTAGCAGTGTAGGCGCGTGGCGTTGCTAGGTGCACCATGTGCCTGGTGTGATGTCAGAGCCGCATGTCAGCGAAACTGGGTGGTGCCCCGCACTCGGTGCTACTGACGATACCGTTTCTCGCTCCATGAACTCCATGGGCTTTCGGTTGCTCGGTTCGTCTTCCCAGCCTTGCCCAGTGAATCGGGTCCGTCCTTCGCCTTGCCTGTCCCCTGGCTCGGGTGCTCTTCCGCTGCGTGGGACCTGGGGGCGGCGGTCCCGCTGCTGCTGGCAGCGCTTGAGGTGGAGGCGTTACTGACTGCCGTGAGCCTGTCAGTTGGGCTGCGAAAGTTGGCCTTGGTGCGCGTGATCTGGTCGGCGCGGTGCACGTCGTAGTCTGCAGTGCTCCGCGCGTGGAAGAAATTTCGGCACACGCCTGGCGGCTGCAGTGCTGGGTTGGAAGTCGGCTGGGCGTTAGTGGGGCAGGTCCTGGTACAGTGTGCAACCCACAGGTCGCTGAACATGCTGCCTAGTTCCCTCTGCGTCATGGAGACGAAGGCGCTGTCGGACTCCCTGGGGTATTGTGAGTCGATCGTGCGCAGTGGTGCCTTGTGCATCTTGGATCCGTCGTTCTTCTTGGGCTCGGTCAGTGGGTTCTTGGAGAAGGGCGCCCATTCGCCATGATTGAGGATCCCCTCGTTTCCCGTGCGTACGTTCTGGTGACGCCAGGCGTCGTCGCGAGACTGCGTGGCCCGGCGGTCTGGGGACCTGTCGTAACTCCACTGGCCCCTATGTCCGCGCGAGGAACCAGTCCTGTCATCAGCGGTGTGCTGAATGGGAGCGTCTCGTTGTTCTCGTCTGCCGCTCTGTTCCCTGCCTCGCGCGTGCCCTTCTGAAGGGGCCCAGTGTGGCGGATCTCGCTTCCCCGGCAACAGGGGTCTATCGTCTGTAACGCTGGATGTTTTGTCGTCAGCCGTTTTGGTGTTGTGACCCTTGCCTGTAGCTGGGCTTCCTTCAGGCTCATCTGCCTCGTCCACTTCAGAGACTCCTCGCTCACCTTGCTCGGGTCGTATTCCAGGATATCGCCGTCCGGGTCCCTGAGTTCATCAGTGGCGGCAGCAGGGTCGCTTCCTGAGCTGCTTCTGATCTCTCTTGTCGCTATTCGTGGACCTTCGGGTCGGGGCAGTGGCTGCCTGGTTAAGTCCGTGCCAGGGTGGGCAGGAACAAATTGTCTCCCGAGAGAGGCGTTCATGACCACGCTGACCAAGGGGTCCGGACTCTTCTCCTCGTCGCGTATCCGCTGGGGGCCCGGGTCGCACAGGGCCGAGATGTTTTCCTTGGCGTTAGCAGCCAACATGGCCATTCGCTCCATGGGCTGCCGAAAGGGCATGTTCTCTGGTGCAGTGGTGCGGCTTGGGACGATTGGTCGAGATCCAATCCCACGTGGGCGCGTGCATGTGTCCAGTGTTCCCAAGTTAACGTTGTCCAGACTCACGTGGTCGGGGGCGTCCTATGTCAACTCTGGCCAGCCAGTCAGCAAGTTCGTTTGTGCTATGGACCCTCGGGTCTTTGTCCCCGTGAATGGTTTCGTTGACGTGTGCCACCCGCAGGTTCTTTAGCCGATCGTCTTTCCCGATGAGGTATTGTGCGACAAACCCAGCGGCCCATTTTTTGCCATCCCATTCCGTGCCTGGCACCAATCCGTCGGTAGTGAGACCCGACGGAGGAAACGTCCAGGCCAGGTTGGAGCAGGCCAGAACATTGAGCCAGTTGAAGTCCAACCCTGTGTCTGGCACCTCGTACTGGTTCTCCATCACGTAGAAGATGTCGCTGGCAACTGAGTTGATGCGTCTGAGGTGCAGGCACATTTTGAATGACGCGTGTCCCTGTGTGCCGCTGTTGTCGTCGGTCCACGCCTGGAAGAACAGGTCGAGTCTGGTGTTGGCCGCGTCTGGCAGTTGCGGGATCCTGATGTCCGGAAACATTCTTGACTGCGTCAACTCGTTCTGGATTGGGTTCGGGTGCTGGCGACGTCTCAGATGGCGACCCACACCCGTCGTAGTCGTCGTCGCCGCGTGGTACTTGCGCCCTTTCTTTGTCAAATACGAGGGCGAGGCCAGCCGCGTCCTCCTTTCTCTTCTTGGATGTCCGTGCTGTGGGTGAGACTGGATGCATCGATGGCGCGTCACGCGCAAGCATGTGGTTGATGACGGATGGAGCAGCGTCAGGGATGTGAGCAATATAATTCCCGCAGTATCGACCAGCGTTCCAATCGCCACTCGTCCAGCAGTCGATCCAATTGCCCCAGGGGTGTCGATTGCACTGCTCTATGTCCTCCATGCCAGGAGTCGGTCGCCAGACGAAGCACCCGACCGCTGGCTGCCCGTGCTCCCAGGTGTATAGCAGCTTGGGCTTTGGGCAGCCGTCGCACGTAGCACTGTAGACCCCGGACTTGAGTCCCTCTGTGCCGAAGCGGTCGTCGCCAAGTCGTGTTTGGGGATTTAGTGCGCCTGTCACCTTGGGGTCGTTGGCTGGGTCCGGTGTGAGAAGAAGGTCGCGTAGCAGGCAGTCGGCGGCTGGGTATGCGATCTCGGCAAGCCCGGTTGGGAGGTGCACGGGCGGTGTCAGACTGAAAACTGTGGGCCTGTTGGGCGTGCTCTTCCGTAGGTTGGCCAGCTTTTCGCGCATCGAGTCACATGCGGGGGCGTCATCACCTTTCTTCTCGAGGCTCTCCACCCAGCGCCCAGTGCACAGCCGACGGCAGTTGAGTCCGTCGCGCCACCCTGCAATCTTTGCCGTTGCCAGACGTTGACGCAGATCGTTGTCCTCCCAGGTGCCCTCGATGTCAGTGGAAGCGGCCTCTCTGACAGTCGTCGCAGTAGAAGCTGGCAGTGTTCTGTGACGCCGAGAAGCGCTGGTCTCCTGTTTGGAGCCTTTTCGGTGTCATTGTGGCGCCCATTTTCGCTGTATGGGGTTCAGGTATGGGAAGGTCCTTTTGGTCCGTCGCTCGCCCTGAGCCAGCATAGTGCAGCTTCTGGTCCGGCGTGCGCCCGAGATGATTGTGATTCCCTGTGATGGATCTGTAGAGCCAGCAGATGGTGCAGCTGGTTGTCGCGTTGTCAGGCTGGTCGTTGGTAGGAGCCAGCGGTAATTGGATCTGTTCGATGAGCTGGTCGATCACCAGCAGGATCCCTTTGATGTGAAAGTCAGAACGCTTGCATTCTTCCCACGTTGACGGACACCCTGCTTGTTTCGAGTAATCGTGAAGGTGGCTGGTACTTATAAGCACGCCCGCGTGTCTTTGCGCGTCAGTGCATCTCCGATGCAGGTTCTGGTAGTCGTGATTGGGAATCTTCCATGTCAGGCCAAACTGCGTCCGGACATGAAGGTCCTTTGCAAAGGATGTGGTGCCACTTGAGCTGCCAGGTTTGCATGTGCCCAGGACGGCCTCCACGATGTCCCCGGCCCCATCTTGTTCGGAGAATGGGAAGAGACATGTCCTTGGTTCCCGAAGCGCTAGCATCATCATCACGAGGGCCGTGCAGGTCTGAGCACGTGCGGTGGGGTCAATTGGCATGTAGTCGCCTGTGATGATGCTTTCCAGGCCGTCCATCCCGGATGAAGTTGGTGCATTGGACACTGTGTCGTCGTGGCACTCCATACCGCGGGTAGCTGTTTGTCTATGCCAGCTGGCAAGCCCCGACAGTCCTTGGATGCGCGCTTGTGTAGACAGCCTGCTGGTCTTTCAGGCAGGTTGGCCACCGCGAGCGAGGTGCTCTCGTCGCCCCACTTATGGCCAAGCCCGACTGCGCGCATCAGGCACGCCCAGAGAATGTTGTATGTTAGATTGCCGGCATCAATTCTGGCCGTAGCATTGTAGATCAACCCTTTGTGGCTCCACATCTTCCCGTCGTAGAGATTGGGATCGGGGGGTGTTGTGCAGAGCTTCAGGGCGCGCGGGTGAAGGCCAGAAACAAGGAAGAGGACAAGAAAGCGAGCGGGTGCGGCCAGGAGCGCCCTCAGCGAGTTGTTGAGCTGCTTTGCCAAGGTTCCCCATTCAAACCCTTCTGGTAGCTGTCTGTCGATGCTGTAGACGAAACATTTGGCCTGATCCACTCGCATTTAAACCTCATGTTTCTGGATGCTGGATGCAGCGCTCGGTGTTGTTGCGATTGGGTTGCTGCCTGGTGTGGCGGTCCCGATTTCAGCTGTTGCATCCCAGTGTGCTAGTGGGCTAAGAAGGGTTTCCATCCCCAGTTGCGCACCTCCCAAGGCTCAGTGGAGGCAGGTCTCACCCAGAGGTCTGCGGCCATGCCGCATTCGGCGAGGGTCAGAAGAGCAGACTCGGTCGCAGCCTTGAACATTAGCCAGTCCCCGATGAGGACCAAGAACCGTTTACCTCTGGTCAGGGCGACGTTGGTCCTGTTTGGCGTGTTGAGGAAACCCCAGTCGTAATACCATTATTATTATTATTATTATACTCTTACGCATCTGTTCATGCGATATATTATTTTTTGAAGATCTACTCTTTGAGCGTTTCGGCCAATCCCTTGAACGAGAGTGCCAACCCGTTGTCGGCTGTCGGGGGGCCATCGAGCGGACAGTCAGTGCCCAGGCCAGAGGCGCGGGCAAGAGGTGCAGAGCGGGTGCGCGCGCTAACCGCGCGTGGTTGGGAATCAAATTGGGAGAAAGGAGTGGATGACTGACCCGGTGGATTTGGCTCTGAAGCCGCTGTAGTGCCTTGGCTTTTCTTACCCTGCCTCGATTCAGCCAGCGCAGCGTTTTTCCAGAAGCCGCTCTTGCCCTGTGGCCACCCGCCGTGCAGAACCGTCCGCTGTGCAGCGTAGGAGGCGATCACCTTGACAGTTCGTCCAGAGTTACGCATGGCGGGGCCGAGCGCGCGAACTGCTTCAGGGCAAGTGGCAGCCGCGTGGATGTTGGCGTAGCCGCCCCTGGCATTGGAGGTGATGTCGGCAAGTGGGCTGTCAATCATGAGCACGCGGTGGACGTCTCCAGGCGTCATCCCCTTGGTGTGTAGGTCGCAGATCTCGCCTCTGCATTCGTCCACGTCTTTTCCTACAACTTTTGGCGACAGTCTCCAGTCGCTCGTTGTCCAGCGCTCGGTGCATGACCCGCGGAAGCCCGTTGACAATGGGGCGTGGGGCGGTCTTGTAGTGGTGTAGCGAGGCCTGACTCGAACTTCTCGTCGTAGTAAGCGAACCTGGAGAAGCCAAGGACGTCGGGGTGGCACCTGAAGCACCCTGCGAGAAGTACTGTGGCAGGACTGTCCTCGCCCAAGGAGTCTTGGACATTCTCGAACAAGGATACTTGTAGCCACGGGTGTTCTGCGTACCGGGACTGTACTGTGGGCAGGAGCTGCTTGGGATCGCCCACGAGCACGATGTGAGCGCCACAATCGACCATGATGCCGATGGAGATGGCAGCGGGGACCTCGTTGACCTGGCCAGGCTCGTCGATGATACCCAGGTTCACCTTGGGTGCCTTGGGCTGGTCGAGCCTCCAGGAACCTTTGTGGGTCGCAGTGATAATGCTGCATTTGCTGCTGAGGTCGTCTTTGAACTTCTGCCAGCCGTTATTCTTGTTGGACCTGTTGGGCTCGGTGTTCTATGCGCGTCGATAGTGACTGGTGGCTGACAACTTGTGAGCGTCAGGATGTGTGATGCGTTCGTCCTCTGCAAGTCGCGCAGCACAGCTCGGGTATTGCGGAAAGTTGACGAGGCGGCCCTCTCTGTGTGCTGTTTCGAGGGCGACGTCTGTTTGGTATGCTGCCGTGTTGGGGCCAGCGACGGCGAGAACGGTGGAACCAAGTCCCGCGACATGTGCCCAGAGCCTTGCTAGTGCGGCGGCGAAGCGTGTTTTCCCTGTGCCAAGCGGGCCTTGTACCGCCATGAGGAGATGTTTGACGGATGAGCGGAGTGCCTGCGTATGGTCGTCGTTGAGGTCATGTGCTGCAATGACCCCTTTGATGGTGTCCTCAGCGGGCACGTTGTTGGCGCGCTGCCACACCGAGCCTGGGTGTTCGTGTATTTCGGCGTCCGTGATTGGTTCCAAGGCGTCTGGCCCGCTCCCCGGGTCACCAAACTGGTCAGGATCAATCAGCGGGCCCCCGAGCGTTGCACGACTTCGGAGGCGCAGAAAAGCGTCCGCGTAGTGCGTTTCCGTAGGTGTTGTTTGACCTTCGTTTCTTCCCGTTGTCGTCTGTCCCAAAGGCCAGCATGTATTGCAACGCAGGAAGCGTGGTCCCCCATAGATCGTCCCTGTGTACGTTGGAGTGATACATGTTCGACAGGGCTGTTTTGACCTTTTCGTGCTGGATCGCACTGGGCGCGATGTCGACGCGGTAGTGAGGCGCCCCTGTCTTTTCTGGCAGTGGCGCTACAGCAGAAGTGCTGTGCAATGGCCCGTCGACCTTGTCATGCTTGACCAGGAAGCCGTTGGTAGGTAGACGCGACAACGCGGACGCAACCTCCGCTCGTCGTCTGGGATGACCCGTCCGGGGAAACGAAGGAAGACCACGCGGAGACAGGCGATTTCGTCGGTGTCGGGTCCTTTGTAGGACAGCAGCACCGCTCGTACTCCTTCGTCCCCACAGTCTGCTGTCAGCTGCCACTCGGTGTCCCAGTTGACCACGTAGTAGTCCGTGGCTTCGCTCTCCTCGATCGAACCCTCCAGCCTGCACTCCTGAATGAACCAGTGCCGACTGCCCGGTGTCGCCAGTTCCAAGCTAGAATCTAAGGCGCAGGAGCGCTTGGCTTTCAAGTCCCTACGGGTCTTGGTTTTCCTGTCATAGGCTGGGTCGAGGTCGGCACGCATTTCAACTTGGCTCATCCGAACAAATCTGGTGACGTGTTCCTTGGCGTCAGCTGGCCGTGTGTTGGGCAGAGTGACTCCACTGGGGACCCTTCCGATGGGAATCGAGAGAAAGATCGCTTGTCTTCCGTGGTCCCACTGGAAACTGTAGATCACCTTTATTTCAGTAGCGGCTTCTCGTCCACGACCCGCAGTAACAGTGGTGTCTGGCTCCCCGTTGCTTCTGAAGCCCGGTGCGGAGGCTTGGACGGTGCACTTGATTGGCCTGAGTTGCCCTGTGCCAGGTGTGCTGTGAGGACTAGGGCCAGCAGTGCTCGCAGCGGCGCCTGAGCTGCCAGTGCCAACTACCGAGGCGGCCTCTTCCTGAGGGGGAGTTACTGGCGAGGCGCCACCCGAGGGCCCTGGTGGTGCCATTGCTTGCGCGGCCTTCTCGCTGCGAGCGATGTCGTCAGCGGTCATTACAATGGGTTCACTCGTTGTCCTGGTGTTCCGTGTTCGAGGGTGCGCTGGTGCTCCAGGGGCCCGGGCACTGTTTGGTGGGCGGACTTCATCTTTGTTCCCGGTAACTCCCAGTGGCGGCAAAGGAGTGGACTCCTGGTCGGTCGTGGGGTAGCGGACTGGAACGTGGTCCCAGTCTGGTGGGAAGAGCATTTCCTGGCCGCGGCGCATCGGGATCCATGGGCCTGGAAGTCCCCGTGTCGCCCAGTCGACTGGCGCGGCCTTCCACTCGGGCTCCCATCCATCCCACTTGAGGCGTGTGGTGTGTTTCCCGGTGACCTTGTCCATGCATGTGCCGTTGGTGCGCGTCCACAGATTCCCAGGGGAGTCAAACTGACTCGGATCTGGCCAGCCGTCCTTCCATTGCTTAATGATCAGTTCCTTGTGATTACCTCCACAGAAGTGAACTTTATTCCACGCGTGCATCTGGCAGGGCTCGATCAGCCATCCCCGTGTCTGCATGTGTCCCTAAGCCAACGTCGACATGTAACGGAGCTCGAAACTGGGTTGTCCAATGGTGATGTCCCGCCGCGGTCCACTTGGGTCGCGCGGCCCCAGCGCCAGAAAGCAAGCCGAGGCGTGAGCTTTCCCATTGCTGCCCCATACTGCTTCAGTGGCCATGCCCGTTGTGGCAGCTAACCGCTGCAGCCTTAGTACCAGAGGAGAGGACAGACTAGGCGCGATCCGTGTTAGCGATCGCTGGCCAAAGCAGCAGCGGGGGGGGGGGAGGAGGGGCCCGACCGCGCGCCCCCTGAGCCAAAACGGCTTACGGGCGTTCCAGTGCGTCCACCGCGGCAGCAGTGTCAGCAGTGTCCAGGAGGTCCACCTGGGACACAGGAAGAAGGGGAGGAAGAGGAGGGGCGGCGAAGGCACGGTGGAAGAGGATGGCGGTTGCATTTTGGCCGGCTTCGTGCAGCTTGTGGGCCCAAAAGACACCCAGTGTGGCCAGGCGGTCAGCAACTTTGTTGAGACGTCTTCGGAAGGCCTGCCAGGTCAGTGCCCACCCGGCATCCTCAGCGGACCGAAGGCCCGTTTCCATTTGCTGGCAGAGCGTGAGACGTCTGTACCTGGCCGTGCCTGCCCCGTATCTGATGGCACCGCGGCTGTCGCCGAGGACGCGTGCTCTTTGCCCGCGACACGCTGTGAAGCTGAGTAGTGATAGCCCTGGCCTGCATCCCGCTACTTCGGCTGCTTGTGCGCTATCCGAGCCGGGTAAGACCACGATGCCAATTCCGACGAGGTCGGGGCGTCCAGTCTCTGGGTTGTGGTATCAAAGTGCGGCGCCGCCTCCAGCGACCTTGTGCTCTTCGAATGTGCGCGCGCCGCTGTCAAAGGTGACCTCGTGCGGCCACGAGGTGGAGTCGGGGTTAAGGAAGGGGGGGTGCTTGACAGTGACCTCGACTCCCCGCTCGAGGTTTTGCGTGGCATGGAGTGTGTTGACGTGGGTGTCGCGCAAGCTACAGTGCCAGCGCGTCGATTCGGCTGTGGGCATGGGATCAATGCATGGGCATGGGAACCAGCCAGGCCCAAATCAAATCCAGCCCGCTCTGGGATGGCGTGCGCGCAGGGTAGCGCGGTGCTCGCCGGAGGCGACTGCGCGGCTTAGGACATGCAATCTCCTGATCTCGCCTCCCGCCCGGTCTGCAGTGCGGTTGGCGTGCGGAGCGGCTGAGCTGTGCATCGCGCGGTGAGGCAGAGGATTGGGCTTACGCGCAGCGCCTAATCTTCCATAGGAGCCCAGACATCAGTTTCAGCATCCTGGCCTTCACGCGCCGGTGGAGGTCTATCTTCGTCCTTTTCGGCCTGTTCTATGTGATCAGGGATTTCAAGGCCACGTACGATCAATCTCGCACCTTCCTGTGGAGTTAGGGGGGGGAGCGTGCGGCGGAAAGTGCAGTGCACAACTCTAGCTGCCACCTGCTGGTGTGGCCCAATTCTCCTGATAGCTCTTCCCAGATCCAGCGGCTCTCCCTCCTCCCTGAGCCGGTCCCAAGCCATTGCGACTGCTGTGCGCCATGTCCACAGGTGTTCCGTAGCTGCCTCGCCTGAACCGTGCAGCGCGCAGACCTCATAAGGGCCAGAGGTGCGCGGACTCTGTGATGGCATGCGCTGCCCAGTGGAGCTCCTGCGGTCGCAGGCCGTTCGGGAGCGAGGCCCAAAGGGCGATCTGATTGGACCATTCTCCGAGGCAGGTGTGGCACCAGGTGTGGCAGTGCTGTTGGGAGCTGGCAGTGTGCCGAGCCATGTGTGCTGTTTGGTGGCAGTTGCAGCGCGCATGCGTAGGTCTGTCTGCGGCGCCCCTTCGTCTCGCTGATCCCGGCCTCCCGTTGGAGAGGAAGCGGAGCACGTGAACCGCAGCAGTGAAGGAGGGGGCGTGGTGAAGTTGGTTCCATTCGACGCCAATGCCTGCTGCCCACCTGCGGTCAGCGCTGGTTCGCCTGAACCATTTCTGCGTCGGGAGTCCGTGTAGCTGGTGCCAGGCAGCCGTGTAAACCGCGCGCGCAACATTCTTGCCATGGCGGGGATGCGCGAAGCGTGAAGGATTGTGCAGGAAGCGGCACCGCACTCACCACCAAACAAACATTGGATGTCATCGTGAGAGGCACTTCTGAAATCCCACCAGCCCTCTGGGCGTCTGTGGTTTGGGGCGTTTCCTCTTCCACCCCTCCCTCTTCCCCTTCGGGGAGGGGTTTACCCCTCCCCCTGCCCCCTCCCCGTGGACCTGGGCGGGGGGGGGGGGGGGGGCGCGAGCGGTCAGGGCGCCCGAAACGGCCTCGGCGAGGAAGCCAACATCATTGATATTACCGAGGTTTTGGCCCTATTTTGGCCTCCAGCCCGAATTGAAGCTCCCCTCTTCTTTTATCGATGTCCTCCAAGATGGCCCCAAGAAGCGCCCAGGAGGCCCCAATGAGCCCCAAGATGGCCCCAAGAGGCCCCAAGGGGCCCCCAGGAGGCCCACGAGAGGATCCCAAGCGGCCCAAGGAGGCCCCCCCGAGGCACCCAAGACGCCGAACAGCCCCTCAGGACGACCCTCTACTCGCCTGGGCGTCGTTTCTCGATGGGCTGACGGGGATGCGTGAAGCGTCTAGAATGCAAATCAACTCGGCTAGGGATCTTCGCCAAGTTCAAAACCATGGGAGGGACTGTCTGGAGGTATTCGGGACCGCGCCGGGGGGTCGGCGCCGTAGGGGTGTGCTGGTGCAAAGGGCAGCGCAAGTGCCTTGAACTCGACAAGGGTTGCGGACGCCCTTCGGGGGCCTTCTCCTCAAACTGTGATTTTGATTTAACCGCCGCGCATGGCTCGTAGTGCCACGTATGTACAACAACGCTCTGCAAATCAGCTGATGACGAAGCTCTCGTTCGTGAAACGGACCTCGAAATATTGTTTGGTATCTTCACTTACCAGTGTATAAAAATCAACGCGGTCAGGCGCTGCATTTCCCATCGAACAACACTTGAAAGTCATCGCGGGGAACGCTCTCGTGAGAAGGCAAACCGATTTGACCAAGGCTCTTCGCCAAGTCCTCGCTCGCCTCCACCCCGTGCTCGCTCGGGGGCTCGACGCCGTGTGCGTTGTGGACGGGCTTGGTGGTTGTGCTGTAGTCTCCCAGGGCGATCCAGGCGAGGGTGTCGGCGCTGGCGTTGGCCCCGTCTGTCGGCGCCTCCGATCCTCAAAACCTTTTCTCGCCTCGCGGCAGAGCCCGGGCGGCCGGGCGCGTCCCCCGCTTCCAGAGCTCAGAGCTCCACGGGCACCTATGGTGGTCCGATGGCTGGAGCGTCGCATGGCAGCGTCTTGCAGAGCGTCCAGTCAGGTCTGGCGATCGTCGACTGGATAGCCTCCTGTGGCAGCTCCGAAATACGGACGTGCTGTAACATGAACGCGCAAGCATCTGGCGTCGTGACTACCTCCGCAGGGTGCTCTTTGCTGTCGCAGACCAGGCGGCCAGCGGAGCTGTTCACCGAGACATTGGCGCGGTCGATAGCTTCCCGGGCGGTCTGGGCGAGGGGGGGCTTTGCGCTTTGTCGATGAAGGCGCTGAATATCCAAATGACCCACGACGAGACGTTAGCTCCTGGCCCCCGCGTCCGACATGCTGCCCCGCCCGCCTCCTCCACTAAGTCCGAGGCAATGGCCAGCGAGCGCGAGGACAACGGGCTCCGCACTGCCGGCGCTCGCGTGGCCGGGGCGAGGGCGGCGCGCGAACGGCCGCCCCCGCGCTGGCTGAAAGACTTGGCGGCCCTCCATGGCCTCTAAGAAGTGGGGCGTCCCGTGGTGCTCGCCCCTCCCGCGACCGCGGGGCGGGCGGCGCCGCCGTGCTCAGAGCTGGCGTGCAATTTGCCCCAGAGGCCGCGCACTTTGCCGCTCTCGCGCAGCATCTCCCGCCCGCGATCGCGCCTGGCCCCCTTGTCGCCTCGCGGCCTGGCACCGGCCAGGTGTGCCTCGTGTTCGAGGGTGCCAGCGCCCTGGTCGTCGTCGTCGTCGTCGTCGTCGTCGTCGTCGCGCGCGCGCGGCGGCCCCCTCCGAGGCGGTGCGCCCCCTCCCCGCGCGCTCGCGCGTCGTCGTCGTCTTCGTCTTCGTCGTCGTCGTCGTTCGGTCGTTCGGCAGGGCGGCGGCCGCGGCGCCTCGAAGTGGAAGGAGGAGGGGGGGGGGGAGTGGGGAGGGGAGGGCGCAAGAAAGACCTCGGATCATGATGGGGGGGCCCCCGCCGGCCCGCAGACCGCCGGGAAGAGAGGGCGGCGCGCGCAGCGAAGTGCTAGTCGATGGGGTGGGCCCCCCCCCCTTCCCCTTCCCCCCCTCCGGTGGAGACGGATTGGGGTGTGCGCGGGGGGTGGGGTTGGCGGTGGTGGTGGTGGTGGCGGTGGTGGTGGGTTGGGGGGGGGGGCGGCGTGCCTGCGACAGCTGAGTGGGATGATGATGATGTTGATGGTCATGATGATGACGGTTGACAAAAAGACGATGATAGTGGTGGTGATGATGATGGCGATGATGGTGGCGATGTAATCCTGTGCCCCTGTAGACCCATATATTTTAATTCCTTGAACTCTTCGGCCCGCAAGCGCTCGGACCGTTGGGCCCTTTGAGGCCTCGGGCCTTCGGGCGCCTCAACCATTGACCGTGAACCCTTGCGCCCTCGGGCCCAGGAGATCTAAGACTCTTGGGCCCTTGAAACCCCTGAACCATCGATCGCCCGAACCTTTCGCCCCGTGGGCCTTTCGGCCCCGGGCCCATAAGCCCTGGATACCTTAATCTCCGAAGCGCTTAAGCGCTAGAACCCTGAAGCCCATTGGGCCCTGGCGCCCTGGGGCCCGTGATCCTTTGAATCCTTGCAATGGCATCCCCGCGCAGACCGTGTGCGCATCTCAACCTGGGCAATAGCCCCGTGCTAGCTTCTGGAATGAAAATGCAGACGTGAGCAGATTACTTGGTTGCGGGATATCCTACAATCGCCTCGCAATGAGAAGCGTGCAGTGCCGTTATTTGGCCGATTGGAATTCATGCCAGTTCGTCTTTTCAAGCCGGTTGGAAAATGTACCAGTCGGCTGGGATTCATCCAATCGGTTGGGGTTGGCGCTGCGCGCGGGCGGCCCCCCCCCGCAGGTGGCGGGCGGGCCCCTCCGGGCCGCGGCCGCGGCGTGGCGGGCGCCCCCCCGGGCCCGACCCGACGTCGGCGCCGATTCGCCGCTCCAGTCCCTGCGCGTTGTCACCGCTCCGCCGCAGCAGGGCTCTGCGGCCAGCTCGGGCTCTGCGCGGCAGTCCGGGCTCCGCCCTTCCATCGCCTCGAGCGCCCGCGCGCGCGGCGCCGCCGACCGCGCTGCTCGTCTGATGGCGTTTCAGGCGGCCGCCTGCGACTGCGGCAAGTTCGAGCATCTGAAGCTCGCCGCGAGACTTGCTGGGCCCGGCTGGCGCGGCCGCCAGGCCGCCGAGTGGGGGGCTGACTGTGTTGATGTTCCTCGGCGCCGTCTTCGCCGCATCATCGTCGAGCGCTGGGTTGAGCTCCGTTCGCCGCCTATCGAGGCCGACGGCCTCCCAGCCTGGTAAGGCGCGGCGCCCGCCGCCCTATCCGCCGACGCTTCCCCGCAACCCCGCGACTTCCGCGCCGCCGACGAGCCCGCCCTCCGCTGGCTAGACGTGGGCCGTCTTGGCCAGGCACTGGGCCCGCGGCGGCAGCGGCGGCGGCAGCTGCGAGCGCGTCGTCGCGTAAGCGTGGCGCTTCTACCTGCGAGACGCCATGGGCATCGAACCCGCCGAACCCGCGGGCGCCGCCGCCTCCCGCGAGCCTGCCCGGGCGAATGCCTCCGGACCCGCTTGGCCGGAGCCCAGGTCACGTTCGGGAGGTGTGATTGCGTGATTGCCTCGCGAGCGCGATTGCCTCACGAGCCCGCGAGGGTTCGCCATGGCGTGAAGGCTGGGTTGGCTGCCTCGGCCACCTTCAGTCTCGCCATTACCCATGTCGCACTCACGGTCCAGACGTCGTTTCCTCTCGGCGTGGTCGGCCTTAGACTGAAATCTTTCCCTGACCACCTTCTCGTCGTCCTCGAGATTCGCGTGGCTCGCCAGCCGCGGAGAGTCGGCATGGTCGCCGGCGCCGTCTTCAGCTGCGACGCCCAGCCCAGCTGCGGGCCGTTTCCGCTCCTCCATGGAGCAATCGTTTTGCCGCGCATGTTAGCGAGACGCAGCCAAGCAAGCGAGACACATAACCGAACAAACCACAATGGGCTTTCCTTTCGGTCCCTGCCCGAAAAAGGCAATCAATAATAAAGCTCAGCATCGCGCATATATGCTGGATTTTTGTCTTATGCCTGGTTTGCTGTGGCGCGGGCTCGAGTCCGCGCCACCGCGGACCAGGCGTAACCCCGCCCGTGCAATCCAAAATGGGTGCCAGGTGGCAAAACGCTCACACGGCCAAACCCAGGGGGGAAAACCGCCGACTCTTTTACGCCTTGTGCTGGGGTGATGGGTCTGCTTCGTTGATTTTGAAATAAATCAAGTGTAGACTGAGGCTGAGGTCCGAGGTGGGAAGGGGGTCTGGGGTAAAACTGTGCTGTGATCTACCCGTCTTGCACGTGGGGCCCGCGGAGTTGAAGGATGGAGACGCACGCGAACTCGCATGGGGTGGTTCTTTGCTTTGCTGGCTTTGGCCTTGGCCAAGGCTCGGGCCGCGGCCTCATTCTTGGCTGTAGGACTGGCCTTCGCCTTCCCCTTGGTGCTCTACGTCTCGTGGTCCTTTTGGCATCAATGCCATGCCGTCCGCCCGCGTCAACGCCTGGATTTGCTCCGCGGAGACCGCGGCGACTGGTGCCGCGGCTGGCGCTGCTGGCGCCGCTGATGGCGCTGCTGGGCTGGAGAACAATCGTGACTCAAAGTTCTCGAAAGTACACGTGCCACCAGAAGACTCCCGTGAGACTTCGATGGGTGGTGAGTAATTCTGCTTCTTCTTGGCTAGGACTGGGAGCGCGCTCGAGCTGTCGTGGCTCTCACTGGCGCTGGTGCCGTCTTTGTCGTCCTCGGTCTTTAGCGGGAAGTCGAACTTGCTCCCCGCCGCCCCGAAGCAACGGTACTGGGGAAGGAACCGTCTCAAGATCCCGATTGAATTCCCAAACGCTGGGCAACATGGCCCGAATATTGCAAATGCACCAGTCGCAATCGGTGGCGCTCCAAATCATATCTCGGTTCTTCAATATCTGAAGAACTTTGTGATGCTTGCCTGCCTGACAAGTTTGCCCGCCGGAGGATGCGATTTATAGGTTTAAATGCTGTGCGCGTGTCTGATAGCTGCACAGTCACTGGTGCACACATTCTTGGACAAAGACTTGAGTTTCCAGAGCTCCTTCGGCCCTACATGTTCCGCGAGGCACGTGCGCCTTGAAAGCAAAGGCAGCTATATCGTGCGAGAGGTCGGTAGCGCTGGGTCGATTTGTTTTCTTGTGTTTCGATTGCGCCTCTTCATCTAGGGCCAATGTGGCAAGCCGAGTTGAGAAAATGGGTACGGAAGAGAGGGAACACTTGATAAAAAAAGGGTCGGGCCTCGCTTTCATCCTCCTCCTTCTCCTCCTCCTCCTCCTGTTGCCTCCTCCTCTTGGGCCATGTCTGTGGGGTGAATTCTGATGCTTTTGAAGGGCGCAAGTCCCTTGACATCGTTTCGAGCCGAATCCAATAATACCTTGTCAACTGCGTTTTACAAGTAATCATTTGTTGCGAAACATGCCGCATATTGAATTTGAAGATGCAACACGATTTTTGTCGCAAGAGACAAACACATCTTCATAGTCAACGCGGGAAAGTCAGACCTTCTCCTAGGTAGTGATTGGATCTTTGAGATTATGAAGATGTTGGAGGCTCGGGCAGGAAAGAGGGGACTGGGGTCTGGGCTCCTAGGCCCAGGACGTGGACTCCAGGGTCCGGACCCGCGATGGTGATCCTCCTCCTCCTCCGCCTCCTCCTCTCCCCACTCCTCCTCTTCTCCGCCTCCCCGACCTCCTCCGACTCCTCCTCGACCTCGTCCTCTTTCTCGCCGTCCTCATCATCATCAGCCATCTCTTCCTTATCGTTCGCATGCTCCTGCAACCCCTCCTCCTCCTCCTCATCATCATCATCATTATCAACAGCAACATCCTCCTCCTCCTCCTCCTCCTCATCATCATCATCATCCCCATCCTCTTCCTCCTCTTCCTCAGAATCTGGGGGTCCAGACCCAAGAATCTGGCATCCGGAATCCAGGGTCTGGGAACGGGGGTCTGGGCCAACGGGTCTGGGACATGGAGTCCAGGGTCCAGACCCGCGGTCTGGGGACTGGGGTCCGAGCTGGGCTCAATAATTTAGGATCTGGCCAGGGGTCCGAGGTCTGGGGTGCGGGCCCCAAGGGTTTCTGACTCACCTTCGCCTGACCGAAGAGATTATCGCGAGTACTGCTCTCACACTTGCGTGGATGATGATCCTCCTCCTCCTCCGCCTCCTCCTCTCTCCTCCTCCACCTCCTCTTCTTCTTCGCCTCTCCGACCTCCTCTGCCTCCTTCTCGACCTCGTCCTCCTGCTCCTCCTCCTCTTAGTTTTCCTCATCAGCCATCTCCCCCTTCTCCTCCGCATGCTCCTCCTCCTTGTCCCCCTTCTTCTCCTGCTGCTCCTCCTCCTCATCCCCCCTCCTCCTCCTCCTCCTCCTCCTCCTCCTCCTCCTCCTCCTCCTCTCCTCCTCCTCCTCATCAAAATCTGGGGTCCCGAACACCAGTATCTGGAATTCGGAATCCAAGGTCTGGGGACTGGGGTCTTGGCTCCAAGCCCTAGGACATAGACTCCGGGGTCCCGACCCGCGGTCCGGGGACCAGGGTCCGATGTGGGCCCTAGAACTTTAACAAGACTATATATATACATATATATACATATATGCCCACACATATATATATATATATATATATATATATGTGTATATATGTGTTTATGTAAACAGTACATATGATAAAACGACTCAATAAGTCAATCTAGTGTTTAGTTGGTAACTGATTGTAATTCCTTTACGGCGTTGGCAATGCGTACCAGTTTCACCGATCATCAGCACACCAGACGCCTGCGCCTGACCGAAGGAATTATCGCGAATACTGTGTCCACCCTCCTGTGGATGATCCTCTTTGTCCTATGCCTCCTCCTGTGCCTCCTCCTCCTCCTCCTCTTCTCCGCCTCCCCGTCTTTCTTCGCTCCTTTTCCTCCTCATCATCCATCGCCTCCCTTATCGTCTGTATGCTCCTCCCCCTCCTCCTCCTTTTTCCGCAGCTGCTGCTCGTCCTCGCTGACCCCCATCCTCATCCTCATTACCACACTTCTCCATCATCCTCCTGCTCCTCACGCACACTCCTCCCCATTCTCACCACCAATTTCCTTCTTCTTGGACCTTCTTCTCCTCCTCCTACTCCGCGCCTTCCCCCGACTCCCACGCCCCCACCCCTACCCCCCACCATTCTCCGCTTCTTATTCAATCCTGCCCTGAAGCTCATCCTCAAATTCACGTGGAGCGCACTGTATCGGCGGTGCAGGCTAGAGGCCTTTACAATATAGCATATGTATACGATTTTGTCTTCAATGTACATGCGCATGCAGTATGCAGTCATGTGTAATATGCATTCGTGTTCTCTGTGTGTCGGTGTGCGTTTTGCCATCCTGCCACCTGTCTTCGGTGCAGCAATTTCGCGAATGATTCGCGGTTCGAGCTAGGGTTCGATTTCAACGGACGATTTGTCACTTACTGTTGGCGGCGTCGCCGCCTGAGTCGAAATGGCGGGTTGCCACGCCGACGGGGTCAGTACAGCTTTAGGCTATTGCACTGTCAATGTTGGCGTGTCGAAGGATGTATGATGAAAACTGAGATCCGAAGCGTTTGAAGCACGGTGTGCGGCCGCGTGGGCGAAGTATGAATGACCCTAGCGGGAAGTCAGATGGGACTGAAAGGGGCCCACGGATTCAATACACTGCTTCGGCAAAACATCAATAACTCCAAGTCGGCTTCTTGTAAGAAAAACCCACGCACTTGTGACTAACAGACCGATGGGGGGCCAACGACTTTGAATATGGCTTCCCAGCGCCACCCAGAAACTTGTGAAAGGCGTGTGGACAAATGCCCAGATACATTGATATGCTACATGCTTTGGAATATGTCGTTGGTGCAGAACCCAGAAGACTCTTTCTCTCACTCTTTTTGTTTTCTCTCTCTCTCTCTCTCTTGCTTTGTTTCTTTCTATATGCCACACATACACATATCTACATAACTGCAGATGTATGTATAAAAAAAACATGCCACCATGCACTGAGGCAATCAGTGGAATGTTCTCAGGTTCTTCGGGTTCTCACTTCTCAATTTCAACATCCTTAAGCAAGAGCCACACGCGCGTAGGTTCTAGTAAGTTTTGGTTGTAGTCTAAAGTGTTCGGCTTCGGATAACAAATAGAGACACACGGAGTGTACCCCTTTAAGAACTCCAACTACGGCCCCAAATACAAACTTAGCCTACCGTCCCCCCGCCCATGCCGGCACACCCCTCAACGGAATCGCGCACCACAGCGATCTCCACCTACGTCCCCAGAGACAACGTTCCTATAGTGGCAAGCCCCTCGCGCGGATCGTGCCCAGCAGTAACTGCATGTGCGACGCCAAAGAGAAGCTTCCTAGCGTCGCCTGGCTTATTTCGGCACACCAGGCACACGGATCGTGGTGCGCAGGGAGTTCTACGGACGGTCCCAGAAGCAAGGTTTGCATGCTGCCCCCCCACCTACTTCGGCACCCCTTTCGCACGGATATCGGCCTACAAGGATCTCCACCTATGGCCCCAGAATCAAAATTAGAATTGCGCCCCTCCGCCCATTGCGGCACACCCCATCACGCGGATCGTGCACACAATGGACGCCACCTAAAGGCCCAGAGACGAAAGGTGTACAACGCCACCCCGCCCATGTTAGAAGAAGGATCTCCACCGATGGCACCACAAGGCAGCTTCGCAAGGCGTCCCCTTGCACGGGTCGTGCGCCAAGGAGGTCCACCTGCGGCCTCAATGGGCATGTTCGCGCGGGGGCATCCGAATTAGTCGGCGCATCCTTCATGCGGATCGTGCCCCATCCAGAATTCAGCGCACCCGGTCATGCTTGCTCCGCAGCGGCCCGCTTTTCGTATCGCCCCGCGGCGCGCAGAATATGAAGAGAGACCCACGCCCTACGGCACGCATTGCTGCATAGGGATGGGTCCGTCGCCAAGCGGGTTGCCCATGCCTTCGGCCCATGCTGCTACTGTGCCTGAGTTCTGGTCCAGATGATTCTTGGATACCTGTACTTCGGGGTCTGTTGGCATGCTTTTCGGGCGCCTCGTGGAGCGACGTTTGAAGCTTCTTGGGGCCTCTTGGAAGTCGTTTGGGGGCCTCTTTTGGGGCATTGGGGGCCTGCTGGCGGCCCTGGGGGCCCACTGGGAACAGAAGGCTCGACATGCCACTGAAAATTCCACCTGTTAGATCCCCCTTGGAGCCCTCTTGGGCCATCTTAGGCCCGAAACGGGTTAAAAATGTTGTAGGCCAACAAGGTCGGGGGCAATCTGGGAGGGTGCCCCGGCTCGGGTCCCGGCCCCTGGTGCCAAGGAGTGATACATAAGCCCAGGCCCCACCTTGTCGGATGTTTCAGGGCGGCCTGCGTGCTCCCGCATGGCTTGTCTGGAACCAGAAAGGCCCGAATACGGGCCACGAGGCCCCAAGAGACCCCCGAGACGGTCCAAGAGGGCTCCGTGTAGGCCCAAGACGGCCTAGAAGGCCACCGAAACGCACTGAGAGAGCTCAAGATGCCCTCAACGAGTGTCTCAAGAAACAATCATTTTTTGTCGCCGTGTCGTCTCCGCTCCAATGCGTCACTAGCCACGGGGCCTCAATCGCCACCCCCGCAGCTCCGGAACCGGGTGCTGCAAGGGCTTTGGTTTTGGCCGCGCAGTTTCCGTGGGCCACGATCAGATGATGAATGCCGCGCCACTTCCCCAGTGGCACAGCGGCCAGAGCCAAAGGCCAGCGTTCAGAGACGACACTGCCCCTGAAGTTCATTGCGTACCCTGAGACATAGCTGTTTCGGCTCCCAAAGACACACCAGCAGGGGCAAGCCACCCAGGCCCTGCACGTGCCTCGGCAACAGCCACATGCCTCCGAGTCAAAAGACGGAGGCGAGCTTCAAAGTTTTGCTGGGCCGTGGCAGGCAGGCTCAGCCTCTCACAATGGTGAGCATGCAGGAGAGCATCGCACATGCAGGCGCACACAGCAGCGACGCATTCGGGGGAAGAGGATAGAGCTGAATCAGCGAAGCAATCCATGGAATAATCACAGGAACAATTGGAAACGCAGTACTCATCCATCGGACACATAGATCGCGGAAGCGATGGCAGAATTTGTAATGACGTAGATCATCATAGTCCCGAGACGTATCAAACCCAGATTCCCGATGAGTACACCCAAAGATACAGCCACGAGGGTGAGAGTGGAAGCGAGCACTCGTGCGCACAGCACTCGTGCAGATACGAAGAACACACATAGCAAAGTAAGGGGGAGTCGCTGCTGCGTTACGTCGGTTTTGAAGGACAAGATGGGGTATATTACTGCAATCCACTTCGGACAGCCACTTTCTCAGTCGATACAGAAGGCCTTCAAACACCGTAGGTCCAGGAAGAGGAAGGGCGTGGAGACGGGCGTAGAGTTTCCGTTGGAGAGTATCAGGGGGAATATCGGAGAGCTGCACAATATTCTGGACACTCTGCGCCACCTCAAACATCTTAGGTAAAAACGACCTGCGATGCCATCCCCGTGGGTCGACAACTCTGGCATAACATATTGCGTTGCTCTCAGTGAGCTTCAGCAGCTCGTCCGAACACTCGCGAATGCCAGGGCACTTCACAGCAATACGGGTGCGGCAGGCACGCGAAAGAGCAACAATATCTGGGGACTCGATACTGAACCCGAGCTCCTGGAGCGAGACGAGCATGTTATACGAGAGCGCATTGTATGGGCCATTCGTAAGGCATTGTAACATGTGATTGTATATATGCATGACCTGTTTCGTGACTGGTTCAACTTGGAGGACAAAGTGGAGTACAGGGAGGCACATTACCAAAAAGGTAGAATTTGTCATCGCATCTCCAGGGGCGAGCTGTCGGGATATCGCACATCTTGCAACAACTTTCGACAGCGGGGCACTCCATGCCATACCAGCAGCATCTGGGCCAACATACAGCCCCAAGCACTTGATAGCAGAACTTACTCCCACCAACTCCAAGCCCCTCGCCTCCATGGGCATCATGTCACTGACCTCCTCCTTCCCAGCCCTCCCACATATCAGAACAGTGCACTTGCGAAAGCTGAGCGCCAGCCCAATAGCTGACTCGAGGACGAGAGGCATGCGCCACACGGCAATAGTCGAGGGAAAGACATCCACCATTCCAAAAAGACAGTCGTCAACATATGCAAGGCACGGAGCAACATGGGTGGGCAGGGTTTGTTGTATCCATAACCCATGCAGAATCAAGGATTATGTCTCTTGAGTATGTCCCTTCTCTCAAGAAGCATAATCCTTGATTCTGCATGGCTTTGGGATGGGTTTTGGCGTTGTCGCCCCTTCGGATTCCCAACCGACCAAGACGGCGCAATAGGACCCCGAGATCGCCCAAAGACGGCCCAAAAAGGCTCCTAAGAGGGTGAGCGACGGGCGGGCATGGGTGCGGTACCGTCATGCGAGCCCTGCCATTTGAGCCTTCGGTGGAGCTCCCTTTGGGGCAAGAGACGTGTGAAGGGTGTGCCGGGATGGTTGCGGTGCCGCCATGCGAACCATGCCACTGGGACCTTCAGTGGGGCTCCGTGTGGGGCGACGATGCGAGTGATGGGTGTGCCGCAATTGGCGGGCTAACAACAGAGGCAGAACTGAGGAGGGAGCAGCGGGAGGAGTGGATGCGGGGCCCTGTCTCTTCAAGACGAAAACCGAACACCACACACCACAAAATGGTTGTGAACAAATGCCCCCCCAAGGGTCTCCAGGGAGGAGCTCCGCAAAAGGAGCTGAGGAATATGGGGAAGGGTTGGAAAGCTACGGCGAGAATAAAGACATGGAAACATGTGGGAACGAAACCAGCCGCATTATCATAACGACGATGCCAGACAAACACAACAAAGACTGATCGGTCGTTTTATTGTTTCAACTTCCACTCCTTCCGACGGCATGCCAACCTTGAAGGACAAAGGTGCGTGGCGCGAAACGTCAATGCAGCCTTGTGCACGCACATATACATATGTAGATATGAGACATACGTTTTTTTTTTTTTTTTTTTTTTTTTTTTTTTTTTTTTTTTTTTTTTTTTTTTTTTTTTTTTTTTTTTTTTTTGTTTTTTTTTTATTTGTTTGTTCTCTCTCTCTCTCTCTCTATCTCTCCCTATATATATATGTATATACACGTACACTATAAGGATCGCGTGCGTCGTCGCTTGAAGCCTCTCCCCGATTGGTCTGACTTCGATATTCGCATATCCTGACTTGGTCACTGCCTTGCGCTCTGAACTTCCAAATGCGTATGGCTTTCCGCCATGGCCTTTCGACACAATCTGAGATTCTACCTTGCTGCTGTCGACGATAAATCGGCCAACCGTGTACACAATGCACTTGGTTCATGGGTATGCTCCGTCTTGTTCACCCTAACCGGGAATAATCGCGTGCACTATGGCAGAACACTGCCATGCATCAAACGACTGGCGCCTATTCGACATAAGAGCTGCTCCAAACCGCGTGGACGACTCCCGTGAATATTACCCGCGTCAACTGCGTCGAATGGTCCCGCGACGGAAGCATATACTTCTCCATGCCATCAACGACCTCCAGGACCGACGGTCGTGAATGCAATCCACTGTGCCAATATGATCGATTGCGTACAATGATGCTGGTCACGAGCGGGACAACGAGTAACACTACCGATAGTGTGATATGTTCGACGGGATGGAATTCGACTGGTGACGGTTGCAACGACAATGGGCTCCAGTGATAATTCTGATCATTCAAAAGCTCAACGTACTGTGCACAATCATGCAGTTCGCGCGGTGTCCTGGAACCAAGGAGCATTGAAACTTCAAGAAGCTGTTGCTAGTGAGGGTTCTCGGGACAGACAGCAACCATAATATCACATATTGGCTGCCCAACATCCAAAGCTCTGTTACGGATGGTGAAACTACCGAACACCTCTCCGATGACGCACATTCATTCCGGTAACGAGCTTATCCTTAATCTAATAAGATGCCTGGTTGTCGTAGAACGGTACGTTCAGTAACGGTATTGTTTCCACGAGTCCCCGTCCTCGCCGTGATGGGTGCAGTATTTGGCATCTTGCCAGGAGCAGAGGGGCGAGCGAAAACTGAAAGCCTTCTGGTCTAATATGCTAGCCTGTGCACGTCCTCCGTCTCGTTCCTCCTTCCACCTTCCTCCTCCCTCCTCCTTCTATCTCTCCTACTTCTCTTTCGTCCTCCTCTTCCGCCTCACTCCTCATCTTCTTCCTTCTCCTTCTCCTGGTCCCCTCCGCCTGGACCTTGTCCGTCCTCCTCCTTCTCTTTCTTCCGTAGCCGCGTGCAATCCTATAAGTTTGTCGTGTTTCGGCCTCGCTGTAGCCTCCACTGTGTCGCTGTTCTCAATCGCCAACTGACGCATTCCCGAACGCCAGCTGACAGCGGATTGAGAGGAGGAGGACGTGCATGATGCGGCGGAGGATGGAATTTTACTCTCCACGGCTTGGGCTTGGATTCGACAGGTACTTGCAAGTCCTTGCCTGGGCTCCACAAACTTTGATTTGTTGTATGCTGATTGACAGTGCAATGACCGTCATCTGGGCCTGCCCTTGAAACGGCTTCCAACTTATGTGTTTATATGTGTTTATTATTCCTCATACTTTGTTTGGACGTTTCTTTTTGCCGGCGAATGGCTACGACAACCACTCAATGTTTGACGATGTTGCTGGCCTGCTTCACCTTCTTCTGCTGCAAGCCTTTCTTCGCCTGTGCTGGCGGCGGCAACAGACACCAACGCTTACCCCGCACAGCATACAGAAGTATAACACGCCAATCGGCCTCGGAACGGTTGCTGGCTTCAATTTGACTTGTCGATGTTGGCGAAACAACTTGGTCGCCTCTGGTCCGGATGGCAGGGGCAGGGGTAGAGAAAAGCAAGAGACATGACATGACATGAAAACTCTGGGGTGTCTGAAGCTCCTCAACAAAACATGCAACACATAGACACCCGAGTGGCAGACTGGCCGAATCTATTCGCTGGACTCTGCAGGCGGGGAAAGCTCGGGCCACGTCACTCCCAGGCTGGGAGAATCCAGCTGTAGTGGAACTGGGGCGCCGCTCAGACTTTCACGACTACTCTAAAACAAACAGAAGCAACGGGAAGGCGGAAGAGGAGGCAGTGACCGTGTCAGGGCTGTACTTACAGCACTGGAATCGGAATGCCAGCGCCTGCTAGCGCACCTGCCAGCGACGTGCGCCTCATCATTGGCGCAGTCCTGGTCCTGCTCCATCCAGACCATGGCTACGCTCGGCGCTCCCTCTAGTCAGGGCCACACTGGCCAAGGACCCAAACGACCGCTGATGCGTCGATGCGAGCATCATGTCTGCTCTCGGCCGCCAAGCCCCCCCCTCTCCTGGTCAGCACCCCGAGGCACGCGCTTCGCCCTTTTCCGTCTTCCCTGCTCCTCCTCCTCCTCCTCCTCTTCCTCTTTCATTTGCTTCGTCCCCGTCCCTCCCCTTCCCCCCGTCCCCGTCCCCGTCCTCCTCCTCCTCCTGCTCCTCCTCCTCCTCCTCCTCCTCCTCCTCCTCCTTTTCTCTTTTTTAGAGCAGGTGCGATGCGACCGTCGCGCTCTTCCTACTTCGTGCTTTTTCCTCCGTTCCCCTCGCCCTTTGTCCCTCCTCCTCCTCCTCCTCCTCCTGCTCGCCTTGCCCTCGTCGTCCTTGTGCTCCTGGCCTCCCACGGGTAAATTCGAGGGCAGGACGCGCCTGCTGCTGTATACTCTCGGAGGGGATGCCGATCTTCCCGAGCCATTCGCCCACGGCGACGTCCCAAAGACCCTGCACCATCACGCCCGCCTGCTGCCCTGGCGCTGCCTCCTCGGGTATCGTGCGCGGAGGATGACGGGAAGAGAGGCGGTGGATCGGCGGGCACGCGCCCGAACCCGAGTCCAGGCCCTTCCGACATTGTAGCCAAGGTCAGATGCCCCATCTTGTACGGGAGGAGCGGGACACGTCGCATGTCATCGGACGCACATCGTGTTTAATCCTTCCCGTTCTGCCTCCTTTGATTCATTCTTTTCCCTCCCCTGTTTCCTCCTCGACATACACACCACTATCAAACATAATAATAAGAAGCACGAGCATTTACACACATCTATCACAAACATCGACATACAATGTCTGCACGCGTGCATCCGCTGCTCAGTGACGGGCATATCTTCGCCCATGTAGAGATATAACAGAGCACAGAGAACCTGAAGAGGAGGGATACATGGATACATTATGTTGCACATTGACATTACCCACTTCCTGCAGTGGCAGCGGCTCATACCCTTTACCTCCATCCCCACATTGGTACAGCCCCCATTATACAAACAGCAGCCGTGGCTGGAGGTCCTCCACTGTGGTACTCGATGCCAAAGCCTTTTGTAGACAAGCGGCGAACGCCTGAAGGATGCAGTCAGACTTTTCCTTCTCTCCGCTTCAGGTCGCCAGCAATAGTCAAATGGAGGTGACCAGCCGAGCCTGGAAGTGAAGGTGTTTGGGAACTGGAAGAATAGGAATGACATCATATGGAGAAGGGAGACTGGTGGGCGTCGATGGAAACCATGAAGACGTCGGTGCCGCTGGCTGCTCCAGCAGCCAAACGGTCAGCTCTCAACATTGGCCGTGTCTACAAGCACTGAGTTGGGAATAACTGCAGCGTTCTGCTCGGGGACGCCTTCCCAGCGTGAGTAACTAACGTGGAACCACGGAGAGCAAGGATGCTGCTTCCAAGGAGGTGAGTTCGGACATGGTACTTCAAGCCCTCCAGAATTGAACGCACCGCCGACCACGATGAGGGTCAAGGACGCCCCCATGGTTAGCTGCGAGCAGCGCTGGTTATGATGGTGCTGTCTAACAAACTTACTGCGAGAGACAACTACCGGTATTACCCTATGGATATGAGAGCCCCTGCTGCCTGGGAGACCTCACGGCCAACCTTGCCTGCATCTGACTGGAGGTCTGTCCTCCCAGCCCCTCTACAGAACATGGCGGCCCACTTTGATCTGGACCCCGAGGTCAGCGCGAACACAGCACATCCTCCCGTGCGCTGAAGCTCCTGCCGCGGGCGAACGCAAGAGCTCGACTAAAAGTCTAACTCAACAAGACGTGATAACACATGAGATCCTGGCCTCGCAGTGCTGCGTCGTCTGGACTCCGCCTCCACCTGCTTGGCAACGCTCTGTTGCCAGGAACCCGTGGGGGATATCTGGTCGACAGAATTCGCCATGCGCCCAATGTGGTGCTCACGCCTTGCCTGCTTCGGCCACTGCTCTTGAAAAGGAAGGTTCTGGGGTGACCGGCTCAGGGGAGGAAGCATCGACCTGGAATCGGCGATACATCGCCGATCGGTCGGCTTTAGGCCCCCGAGAGCGAATCCGTGCGGTCCTGGACGGGGTGGGCCATCGGGCCCCTATCGGCGATGAGTGGACGATTGGGGGTCCCCCCCCTGAGCCTATCCCCCCTAACGTTGCCCTCGAGGGCACTCCTCTCCTCTGTGACGGAGGTCGCATTGCCTGCGGGCTCCCGTCGCACCCTCTAGTACTTGAAGAGCGAACTGCTTGTTGGCAGTCGGACCGTGGAGGCGGTGTATTGTTGCTACCGTGGAATAAAATTGCGATCGTTCGGTCAAGAACTTTTCCTTAGCGTGTTGCGGAAGCAGCTCCAACGACACGCTATGCTGCCCTGCGAGCTGATAGCGCGTCGCTCCGCTCCGCGGGGCGGAAGGCCGAGGAAAGCTCGGGAGGGTAACTCTCGGGGACGGGGATGCGATTAGCGTGTCGCGCCGAGGCGTGGTGGGCCAGAGCTTTCGGAGCGGCACGCTAAGCCCAAATTCCCGACTGTATGCTCATGCCCACAGCTTGCTCTGAGGAGCGCGCGAAGCCGGCACTGGCAGCCACCAACCGTCAGCAAATCACTCCGAGGGGCCACCGCTCGGGGGCCCACTCTGCAGTGCGGTAACAAGGGGGAGGGGGAGGGGGAGGAGGAGGAGGAGGAGGAGGAGGAGGAGGAGGAGGAGGAGGAGGAGGAGGAGGAGGAGGGCCGTTTTGGGACTTGGGGCCGTTCTCCGAGGGCGTATCGAGCGTCTGTGGCCTACCAGGTCCCCGAACCGTCAGGTGATGGACCGTCCATTGAGGTATTCGGGACCTCGAGGCCATCGGGCGGTCTGTCCCCAAAATGTCTGTGGCCGCCTGAACCGCGCCCTGCCCAGATGCGGGCCCCTCTGGGGCGGAAGACCAGCCCCTGTTGGCGGCAGGATCTCTGTTCCACGACGGTCGGGACCTTTTGCTTAGCGTGTCGTCTCGGCGGCGGCCCTGTGCAAGCCGATGTGTCGCTGCGCTCCGCGGGGCCGGAAGCTTCGAAATGCTCGGGACGTCGACGCTCTCGGGCCGGGGCGAGCTTCGCGTGTCGCGTCGAAGTGTGGTGGACCAGAGCCCGCGGCGCGACGCGCCAAGCAACAATTCCTGGCTGTAGGCCATCTGGGCGGCCTGGTAGATCGAGGCCTGAACGTTGGCAGCCACGAGCGCGCGATAGTGCGCACCGTGGCGTCTCGGCGGACGTCTTGAGCACGGGCCTGACGCTGCCTGATCTACGAGCGCTTCTCTCTGCTCTCGTGCGAATTCCTGTCAACCATGCTCGAATGGCGATCCGCGACTGCGTGGACTTCCTGCAGCGGCAAACCAGCGTACAGAGCTCCGCCACACAGGGGGCGGCGAGCTGATTGCTGGCGACTTGATACCGTGACACCTCGTGCGCTGGATCTCGATACCGTGCGGATCGTTCAACCTTGAGCGATCGCGGCTCTCCAATAGCGCAGATCTCTCGATATCGGCGGACTCTGGGCCACTGGCGGCGCTCAACCCTGGGCACCAGCGCTGGGGCCGACGCCGAGTTGACACGACACGAACCTACCGTACGCTCCTTGCGATGCGCCTCATGTAAATCTTGAGAGGTGCACGACACTCCTGGAAGCCTCGGCGCTGGCGGGCGCGCGGCCAGCGCCTGCGGGAAAGCGGGGTCGGCCATGACTTGGCGCTCTTGCTGTCAGCATCGCCCTCAAGGGCGATAGGACAACGAGAGCCACTGCGGAGGGATGAGGAGCGATTGGGAGCTGGCCGTGGCGGCTTGAAGCGGTTGCTGAAGGCATCCTGCGACAGCCTTGTCCTGTTCCCTGCTCGCGCACCTCCTGGTGCCAAGCATGCTCGCTCGCACTGAGAAAGGATAATCTCTCCAGGTGAACGAGAAAGATACTGGGTGCATGCCGTACCCCTGTTCCCATCATAACCGCGCTAGCATAGATCCTCACTGCCTGCATCTGTGCGGGGCCCCCGAGCCCAAACTTGGAGGATGTGCTCTTCTCGGGTGCACAAGACCTGTGCTGTTGGAGGCAACTGCCGGGTGTTGGCAGTGGTAACCTTCGGTCCGTGGGTGGCTACTGCACAAGGAGGAAGAACAGGAAGAAACACCGCTCACTTTCATTCCCCTTCATCTCTTCGCTTCTATCGCCACCTTCGAGCCTCCCTCCGCATTCTTCGCTCCCCTATCTTACTCGCCCACCTCTGCCTCGACCCGCCCCCCCTCTGTTCCACCGCTGCATCTCGCCCCTGCCATCTCGGTGCGTGAGCATTCCGGTGCCTCCTGGTCGACTCCGTAGCCCTCCAGGCCGTGGACCAAAGTTACATTGTGGCCCCTGCGCTGGTCGGTGCGCACCTGTGAGGCCGCGCGGGGGCCGCCGGCCATCGCCCGCAGACTTGAACTCAATCTAGCACCCTGGCGACCACCGATCTGATCAGTTAGGAGGCGGAGGAGGATAACCGAAGAAAAACAAACTGCATACACGTGAATTTTCGGAGGCCCGCGCACTTTTTCTTGGATCGGCGCTGGGCCTCTCTGGCGCCGCCCCTGGCTCTCGTGTTCCTTCTCCTACGCGTTGGGAATGCAAGCTGCCTGCTGGGGCACAGACCCCCGCCCAAAAAGCTGTCAGTGCGCGAATACGGGACAACCATTCGATGCAAAGGGGCGCAGCGAACGGAGAACGCTCCGCCGGGCTCTGGGCCCAAGTGCACACGCCGCTTTCCAGGTCTATCCATGGTATGTGGGCACACTGGGAGAGGCGTGCTCTTGAAATCGCAATCATCTGGCTCCAACTCTCACTCATGCTGCTGCTGCCGTCACTCCTCGCCCTCATCACGCTATTACCACCATCAGGTGTCGCAAGCGAGCAGCTGTCGATGTACACCGCTTAGTGTTCAGTCCTCTGCACTTTGAAACCGGTGCCCAGTGCATGCGGGCACCACCAGCAATGCTTTCACTGCGTCTGGAAGCATCGTCGTCTCTTGCCTCAAGTCTGCCACAACATACCTACTGTCGCTGTCACTCAATGCTTCAATTTCCCTCTCGTTCGAATCTCCGTCATTATCCTTCCTCTCCTGCTGATGCCGTTGCACCTCCTCTTCTTCCTCCTCCTCCTCCTCCTCCTCCTCTCGGCAGCCTGCATGATCGGTGTGCGCGCAGAACACGCCCAGGCTCACGCGAACAAGACTTCGCGCAGGCGACAGATCGGCATTGCCGAGGTCTTGGGTCACTGGTTGCCATGCCTGCCAGCAGGCGAGACTGACGAATCAGCATTCCCCCCGTAAGCATGATGATGACTCTCCTCCGCCTCCTCCTCCTTCTCCACTTCCTTCCTTCACGAAAGAAGGCCAAGATGGCATTACGTGTGCAACTACTTGGAAGTATGTGCCCACCAGGAGCTACGCTGTTGGGCGGCCGTGCTCGGCAAAGCTTTGGCTGGCCGTCGGGTGTTCCCCTCGGTGCCTTGCTGCCGACGCGCCCCTTCGTTCCGTCGAACGTCCTCCACTCCTCCTGCTGCCGATCCCTACGTCTCCTTGTATCAGGATCCACCGAAAGGGGGGTGACCCTGAGGGGGGGCATGAGTTCGATCCGTTGATGCACTGAACTGCGGCAAACAGATGCCCCCTGTATGCCCCACCCATCGGCAACTATCGAGAGCTGCCGGCGGCTGGGGGGCATCTGTTTTGGGCGGTTCGGTGCAAAAGCGATCGAACTTACACACACCCCGGGTCCCCCCCCTTTCCACTTCCGGGATCCCGATGGTCGCGCCACCAGACGCGTCGGGACGCGAGGTGTGCCGCGTGTGTTTCGCTTACTATCCCCTCGCAGTGGGAACGACACCGTGCCCTGCGGCACGAATTGGAATGTCCTCAGGTCCCGTAGGGTTCTCCTTCCTCTGTCCTGGGTGAATGAAAATTGAAAGGCCCAGACCCCAAATTGCCGGATTTCTTGGAGCGCGTCGCGCGTTCCAAGAGGTACCCAACACGGCCCAAGGGGGCCCCGCGTCGCCGAAAAATCGTTCCAGGACGCCCAAAATGGCCTCCGGACAGCGCGATAGGCCCCCAAGATACCCCAAAAGGGCTCGAAGAAACCCCTCGAGAATGCCCCGGGATGCCCAAATCCGCAGATCCGGCGTGTGAGTTTGAAAGGGCGTAAACTTGAGCTCGCTTCTCTGGGAAGGCGGGGGGGTGTTCCGTTGTCGGGGGGGCCTTGGTTTCGCTGTTGAGGGGGTTTGATCCGTTTTCGAAGGGGGGGGGGGGCTCGTCTCGCTTTGGAAGGGAGGGGGGGTTGTTCTGTTTTCGGAGAGGGGGGGGGGCTTGGCTTCGCTTTGCAGGGGAAGGGAGGGGTTGTTCGGTTTTCGGCCGGAGGGGTGGGGGGCTCGTTTCGCTCTGGGGGGGAAGGGTGGGGCTTGTTCCGACAGTTTTCGTTTTCGGGGCGGGGGGCTGGGTTTCGCTTCGGAGGGGAGGGAAGGGGGTTGTTCCGCCCCCGAAGGAAGGGTGGCCCGTCCCGCTCTGGAGGGGAGGGGGGGGGGGCGTCCCGCCCCCCGGGGGGCGCGCCCGCCCCGCTCGCTCCGCGGGGGAAGGGAGGGGAAGGGGGGCGAAGGGGTTGTTCCGTTTCGGGGCGGGGAGCCTGGGAAGCGAAGGCGAGGGAGGCGGGGCCGGGGCCAGGGCCGGGGCCGACGTCGGGGCTGGAGCCGGGCGCGGGGCCGTGGCCGACAGGGGCCTGGGGCCAGGGCCCGGGCTGGAGCCGAGCGTGGGACTGGGGCTGGGGCCAGGGCCGGGGCCAGACGCGGGGCCGCGGCCGGCCAGGGCCGGGGGCACCCAGGGCCGGGGCCGGGGCTGGAGCCAGGCGCGGGGCCGGGATCGGGGCCCGTGCCCAGAGCCAGGACTGGGGCGGGAGCCGGGGTCAGGGTCGGAGCCCGAGGCCGGGACCCGGAGCCGGCTTTGGGCTGGAGCTGGCAAGACGAGAGATAGGGCGGAGGATGAAAGGGAATGGAGAGCGTAGTGGAGGGAGAGAGGAGGAAGAGAGCAGAGGGGAGGGGGAAAAGGGGGGGAAAGGAGGAGGGGTCACATCCACAGAACACCGGATCGGCAGCACTGGCCGAAGGCCATTACAATCATGTGGTGTCCGTAGTTTTTGGGGATTTTAGCGATTTCGTTTCGGGCTTCCGACGCTCCAAGACAGGTAGCCCAAGATGTCCCCAAGATTGACCCAATACGGCCCAAGATGCCTCCAAGAGGGCCCCCAGAGGGCCCCAAGACGGCCCAAGAGGGCCCAAGAGGGCTCCCAAAGGAGCCCCAGAGAGGTCCCACAGGGGGAACACGAACCAACATTTCGAGCCCTCTGCCCCAGGACGACCTCCGAGACCGCCTCAGCAAACCCGCGAGAAGCCCTCCAAAAGCTCCAGGATGCCTTCAAGAGGCCTCTATCAATGCCAAGAGGATCCGAAAAAACACCCGAGAGGCCCCAAACCGCCTCCAAGAGGCTTCCGTGACCTACAAGCTAGCCGCCGTGGCGGAATCGGCCGAAGGCCACTAGATCCGACGCCCCCTGTCGATTCATCGCAGGGGTGCCTGACGTGCTGGACCCTTTCGGTTTTGGTTTTTGGTTCTTTTTCCAGAAAAGAACTCCCCCTGGCGCTTCGGTCCGTCCCGCCGGCCCTGCGGAAAGCCTGCGAACGACCTCAACGTCCACAACAAATCCTCCAAGACGCCTCAAGATGGCCTCCAAGATGGTCACGTTGGCCCAAGATGGCCTCCAAGATGGCCCAAGATTGCTCCCAAGTTCGCCCAATATGGTTTAAGACGGCCTCCAAGACGGCCCAAGAGGCCTTCAAGAGGTCCTCCTTTGGTTTTTGAAGGATTTTGGCATTCGCTTCTTCTCGGGTTTCCGACGACCCAAGATGGTCCAAGAGGCCCCCAAGATCGCCCCCACAGCGCCCAAGAGGCGTCCAAGATGGCCTCAGGACTGCCCAAAAGGCCTCCAAGACGGCCCCAAGAGGGCACAAAGACGACCCAAGAGGCCTCCAAGACGCCCAAGATGGCCTCTGAGACGGCCCTGGAGCATCCCAAGATGGCCCCAAGTCGGCCAAGAAAGGCTCCCCGAGCGGCTTCCGACGGCGTCAGACGGGCCAGGAGCCCACCAAGATGGCCGAAATTGGCTCGAAGCTGGCCCAAGACGGCCCGAGAGGCCTCCAAGAGGGCCTCCAGGAAGGTCAGACAATACCAAAAACATACATTTCCCGTTGGTTTTTGACAGATTTTGGCATTTGTTTCGTTTCGGCCTTCCAGCGGCCCGATACGGCCCAAGAGTTCCAAATATCGCCCAAAGATCGCCCCAAGGTGGGCCCAGAACGGCCCTAGAGGCCCCCAAGACGGCCCCAAGAGGCCCCCACGACGGCCCAGGAGGCCTGTTAAGACGCCCAAGATGGCCTCCAAGACGGCCCTGGAACATTCCAAGAGGACTCCAAGTCAGCTCAGAGAGGCCACCCAAACGGCTTTCGACGGCGTCGGACGGGCCAGGGGCCCACCAAGACGGCAGAAGATGGCCCTAAGATGGCCCAAGACTGCCCCAGAGGCCTCCAAGAGGATTGAGTTCCCATGAGTTTTTGAAGGATTGTGGCATTTGTTTTTTCTTCTGCCTTCCGACGGCCCGGGACGACCCAAGTGCCCCCAACGATCGCCCAAGAGGCCCAAGACGGCTCCAAGAGGCCTCCAAGACGGCCCAAGAGGCCTCCAAAACGCTCAAGATGGCCTCCAAGACGTCCCAAGAGCCCTCCAAGACATCCTCCAAGAAGGCCCGAACGGGTCAAAAAGGCCTCCAGGCGACCAAGAGGACCTTCAAGATGCCCACGTGTTCCCCGAAGGCTTTCCAAACCGATTCGGGGAACACATGGTCCGATAGCTTGGCAGGTCTGGCCTCAACGTTCGGCCACATAGGCGCTTCCAAAAAGGCAGGGGGCGGCGGTGATTCGCCGTAGGCGTCTTCGATCCGCCGCCCCCTGTCGATTCATCGCAGGGGTGCCTGGCGTGCTGGACGATTTCGGTTTTGGTTCTTTTCCAAAAGAGCTCCCCCCTGGGGCTTGGGCCCGTCCCGCCGGGGTCCCGGGCGGATCGCCCAGGCCCGCAAACGACCTCAACGTCCGCAACAAATTCTCCAAGACGGCTCAAGACGGCCTCCAAGACGGCCAAGATGGCCCCCATTTTTTTGACATGAACTACGAGGCGAAAGATTAGCACCACGGAACTGGCCCCACAGTGAGGTCATCCCTCTGCGGGTGCCGTCCCCTGCATATACGATTGAACAAACTTCTCTGCTTGGGCGTGGGCTTAGCACACTCCTTAGCCAAGCCTCGAACATGGCTGTGAGCGGCATAAGAACAGCAACGGGTACAGACTGTAATTACCGTGCCATTGGAAACGGGAATTGTGACAGGAACGTGGCCTAACTCCCGCAAAACAGGGCCGTCCAGGCGAGAAAAATCGACACAAACACCAGGCGGAGGGGGCAGACCTGACCCCTCGATAGTGCGCCCCCGCAAGCAGTTCTGACACCTCCAGAGATAGCGAGCACCGTCGGAGACATGAGCCCACTCATGGGGAGGGCCCTGGGGCTCCTTGGGCTCGGGTGGCGGAGCGATCCAGGGGGCATCCGACAAATCGAGGCGGGGCCACCTGGGGAGGAGATTGGCCGCCAGGGCGCACGCCGCCTTAGAGACACGAGTACGCAAGTCGAGCTCTCTGAGCTCGCTGTCGGACGCCCTTGGATGAGACAAAGCGGCAAGCTTGGCGGCCTCGTCGGCCTCTGAATTACCAGTGCGCAGCCAGCGCTCCTGGTGTGAAATTCCCGCTTCGCGCGGGTCAAGATGGGCTTTGACTTTAACGACCGCGTCGATTAAAGCAGCCCCTACCCGAAACAGCATCATTAGCCCCGCGATCGGGCGCTTATAACTGAGCTGCACGGCAGGGGGGGCTTGGCACTGCTGGACCACATTAGCACAGTCAGAGAAAAAAGGTGGAAGGGCCACTAATCTCCATTCCACCGCGGGCGATTCCCGCAAATTCGGAACACTGGGACGTCTGAGGGAAAGGGCCGTGCACGGGCCCTGGGAGCCTGCCTAGCCTACGACCATCATCGCCCAGAACCACGAGCCCATAACCCGCACGCAACAATACGCAAAACTCGTGTCGAAGGCAGCTGCCATCGACGAAAATATTATGCTGAACTCTAGCACGGAACTTTGTGCCCCGACGGGCTGCACGTGTGGCTTTGCCACCTGCATCATCAATGCCTAGGTTGACCGCGCTGTCGGTCTCCTTGCCAGCATACGGCCCCGAAAACTCGCGCATGGCCCTGGTAACAGCATGACTAGAGCTCACCAGCGCGGCCTTGTCCACAGCAATCCTGCAGTCACAGTCATGCGTGATACGGCCTCCCAGACGGCCCAAGAGGGTCCCAGATACGTCCAAGTTCGCCCAAGAAACCTCCAAGACGGCCTAAGAGGCCCCCAAGAGGTCTTTCAGGAGGGCCCGCAGAGGTTAAACATGTTGATTTTTCAAAGGGTTCTGAAGGATTTTGGCATTTGCTTCTTCTCGGCATTCCGACGGCTCAAGACTGCCAAAGAGGCCCTCAAGATCGCCCCAAGATCGTTCATGAGGCCTCCAAGATGGCACCATGAGGGCCAAAAAGGCCCTCAAGACGGCCCCAAGAAGGCCCGAAGAGGCCTCCAAGACGGCCAAGATGGCGTCCAAGACGGCTCAGATTGCCTGAAAATGCATCCAAGACGGCCCAGGATGCACCCAAGCCGGCCTGAGATGGCCTCCAGATGGCCTAAGAGGGCCCAGGAGGCCCCCAAGATGCCTGCAAGACGGCCCAAGAGGCCTCCAAGAGGTCCTCCAGGAGGGCCCGAAGAGGCCAACATCTACGATTTTCCTGAGGGTTTTGAAGGATTTTGGCATCTGCTTCTTCTCGGCATTCCGACGTCTCAAGACTGCCCAAGAGGCCCCCAAGACGGCCCCAAGAGGGCCCAAGAGGCCCCGAAGACGGTCAAATATTGCCTCTAAGACGGCTAAGATGGCCTCAAGATGTCTCCAAGACGGCCTAAGATGGCCTCAAGATGGCCCAAGACGGCCCAAGAGGCCCCCGAGAGGCCTCACAGACGGCCCAAAAAGGCGTCCAGGAGGTCTTCCAGGAGGGCGCGAAGAGGCCAACATCATTGATTGTCCTGGGTTTTTTGGAAGATGTTGTATTTTGCTTCTTCTCCGCATTCTGACGGCGCAGGACGGCGCAAGAGGTCCCCAAGATCGCCCAGGAGGCCTCCAAGATGGCCCCATGACTGCCCAAAAGGCTCCCAAGACGGCCCCAAGACGGCCCAAGAGGTCTTTAAGACGCCCACGATGGCCTCTAAGAACTCCTGATATGCCCCCTAAGAGGGCCCCAAGACGACCCAGACAGGCCACCAAGACGGCTTCCGACGGCGTCAGACCAGGAACGCCCTAAGATGGCCAACGAGGCCCCCAATAATCCCCCAAATGCCACCAAACACCCTCCACGAGGCCCCCAGGAAGCTCCCAGGAGGCCCCAAGAGTGCCCCAAGAGGCCTCCTCCTCCTCCTCCTCCTCCTCCTCCTCCTCCTCCTCCTCCTCCTCCTCCTCCTCTTGCTCTCCCACGCGTTCCCCGAAGTCTTTCCAAACCGACTCGGGGAGCAACTGGCCCGATAGCTTGGCCAAGCTCTGGCCCAGCTGTCGGCCACATAGGCGCTTCCAAAAAGGCAGGGGGCGGCGGTGATTCGCCGTAGGCGTCTTCGATCCGCCGCCCCCCGTTGATTGATCAAAGGGGTGCCTGGCGTTCCAAAATGCAAGAAATCCCAGTGGGCTTGGGCCCGTCGGCTTTCTCGCCCAAGACGGCCTTCAAGATGGCTCAGATGGCCTCCAAGAAAGCCCCAGATGCCTCCAAGACGGCCCAAGAGGCCCCCAAGACGCCCCAAGAGGGCTCGAAGTGGACATCCAGGCGGCCAACATCATTGCCTTTCCTTGATTTTAGCGTTCTCGCCTTTTCGGCTTCCGATGCTCCAGGGCGGCCCCATAGCCCCGCAAACCGGCCGAAGAGGGCCCCAAGATGGCCCAACAGGCCTCCAAGATGGTTTTATAGACCTCTAAAGCGGCCCTACAGTGCCAAAAAAGGAACCCACGACTGCCAAGAGGGGCCCCAAGGCGGCCTCAGGCCAAGATGTCCGTCCCTTAGAAGCGCCCAGAGGCCCTTCAGAGGCAGGACGGCCCAAGAGGGCCTCAAGAGGCCTCCCCCTCGTCCTCCTTCTCCGTCCTGTCCTCCTCTTTTGTCTTCCTCTCCCACGTGTTCCCCCAAGGGATTTCACAACGGCTGGGAAAACACATCATCCAATAGCTTGGCCAGATCTCGGCCCAACGTGTGGCCGCATGGTCGCTTCCAAGAGGCAGTGGGCGGCGGTGATTCGCCGTAGCTGTCTTCGGATGGAGGTTCCTTTGCAACATGGGGCTCTCCCTGTACTCTCTTGAGTTTTGTGATCCCACATCTGGGCAAGTCTCATGGAAGGGGGGGCATTTGCCAAAATGACGAGAGCATGGGGCGCTCGTTTCGTCATGAAAGAAACGACTTCCAATTCTTTCTGAAGATGGGACGTGGGATGGGAGGGTTTGCCGCACTGTCACTGATGTATCCGGGGCTTGCTCCAGTCCTCCTCCTCTCCTCCCCTCCTCCTCCCCCTCCTCCTCCTCCTCCTCCTCCTCCTCCTCATACCCTTATCCTCCTTTTGACCCTTCCCTTCCCTTCCCTTCCTTTTTATCCTCATTTTTTTTCCTTCTCCTCCTCCTCCTTCTTCTCCTCATCCTCTTCACTTTTGCTCGTCGTCCTTCTCCCCCTCCTGCTCCTGCTGCTGCTGCTGCTGCAGCTCCTCATCATCCTACCTTTTTTTCTTGCTTCTTCCCCTCCTCCTCTCCTTCTCCTCCTCCTCCTCCTCCTCCTCCTCCTCCTCCGGGAGGAGGGGGAGGAGGAGAAAATCCTCGTCTTCCTCTTCCTCTCCCTCCGCCTCCTCCCCCCCTGCTCCTCCTGGCCCGCAGGCTGCGCTGCAAGGGGCCTGCACCAGCGGCGGCTTGCCCGGGCGTACCGAAATCTCGACGGGGAGCCGAAAATGAACGCTCACCCTGCACCCTGGACGGGCGGGAAGATATTCCCTTTCTGCATGTGGTGCGGGGCTGGGGCGCGGGATCGGAGCGGGGAGCGCAACTCCACCCGCTCTTCTTCTCTCCTCTTCTCTCTCCTCCTCTCCGTTTTTTGTTGTACTCTCTCTCTCTCTCTCTTTCCCTCTATTTCTTTGTCTCTTTCTCTCTGTCTCCCTTTCGGGAAGATTGGGTACATCAGGCAGGGGATGAGAATACGAAGGACGAGGAGGATGAGAAGGATATTGAGGTGACGGTGGATGCGAGGTCGCTTCTCCATCAACATCGGAGTAATGATGAATTGGAGACAGGAGAGGAGTATGTGGACAAAGGCGGAAATGTGTAGGACAGACAAGATGATGAATGACGTGCTAGGTCATGTGTGTTCGCTGTCCGCGTCGTAGGTTTACCACTGGTTTGGGATGAGGGCCGAAAGCGCCCTGCCACCTTCCACGAACGAGCGAACGACCACACCGGACGTGTGTCCGGGCCTGCAAGGACCAGGTGGGTGAGGCCATGGCCTCCTGCAGACATGCAGACATGCATAGGAACTGCGAGACATACGAAAAGTTATGAATCTGCGCACCACACACGAAGTTATGACGGGGGAGGAGGGGAGGAGGAAGTCCTGGTTGTGACTGTCGGCGATGTGCTGATGTATTTGTGCTCGAGTGTCGACAACGTGGAGGTGTCTGGAACTGAGCGAATCCAGGTCAGATCGTTTGGTTTGCCTAGCTCATTGGTTGGCGTGGGCGCTGGTTGCAGGTCGGGTCGTTGTTCTCGGAGGAAGCTGATGCCGTCGTCCCAGCGCTTGCGCTGGCCGCCGTGGCGTCTCCGGCCACGTTGGCGTGGGTTTCTCTCCTGGTTGTCAGTGGAGTGCTCGCCACGTCCATCTGGAGAGCTCGTGGTTGGCTACCTTGGATGCCATGCGCCACAACTTCTTCCTGTGAACCATCTCCCAATTTTCAATGTGGTGGTGCTGCATTAGCTGCTCTGCGCGCCGCGTGGCTCACTGGATGTCGTCGACCCACGGCTCCATTGCGTCATCGTCATTGTTGCTGTCGTTGCTCTCGCTGTGTCGGTCTGTCGTGTCTCGTTGGGGCGTGTTGCTCTCAGCGTCGTCGCTGCTGCTGTTTTCTTGATAAGGTGTTTGGGTGGTCGTGCGGTCGTCCGCGTGGTCCTGGGCGCTGCTCGTCGGGGTCGTTCGGCGGGTCGCGCGTCGCCTTCGTGTCCTGATGATCATGCGGAGTGTGCGTCGTTGTGTTCGCCGCAAGTGTTGCCGGAGAGGTTCCGTGAGCGTCCAAGTGCTGCGGGTTTTACTGTCCGATTGCGAAGCCGGAGTCGGTGTGCCAGCGGGTAGTGCTTGCTCGTCAGCTCCTGTTTGCGCGAAGTGGACGTTGCCCATGCTGCCTTCGTGCGGTGGCGGATTTCAGTCTCCATCGCGTCGTGGAAGCTGATGAATTGACCCAAGTATTTGATGCTGCCACCGTGGGGAAGGATGTCGATGTCCACGTGCTCAATGTGCACGGTGCGCGAGCTTGCCCTGCCAGTCCGTCTTGTCTGGTTGCTGAATATTTTGGTTTTGGAAGGGTGCAGCTCCAGTCCGTGAGGTCGCACTGCGCGCGCGATGTCGTCGAGCATCGCGGTGAGGCGCGGCAGTGTTTGGCCGGTTAGGAACACCTCGTCGGCGCAGCGGAGGTTACTGAGTGCGGAGGTGGCGGTGAATCCTAGCTGGACTCCTTGCCCTTCTTTTGGCAGTCGGTGATTAGTGGTGCAAGAATATGCTGTAGCAAAGAGTTGAAAAGAAGGAACTGAGCGGATCGCCCTGCTTCGTTCCCCGGAGGAGACTGAAAGACCTGCTACTGACGTCAGTCTTGACCGTGGCCGTCTGCCCCTCGCACACCTGTTGGAGTAGTGAGATGTGTCCTCGTTGGACGCCCTGCGCCCCCAGTGCTGCCCACATGCTATTGTGCTCGACTGTGTCGAAATCTTTTTTGAAGTCTAGTGCCGCTATCCACAAATTCTGGTTCTATTCGTGCGCGCGCTCACGGAGGATGTGGCAAACGAACAACTGGTCGGTGGTCGAATGTCCTGGCCTGAAGCCGGCCTGGTCTGCAGTCTGTTGGGAGTCGAATGTTTTTTTTTTTTTTTTTTTTTTGTTTTCTCTCTTTTTTTCCCTACCTAGGCTCTGCCTAGAAGGGTTCTTACTCTCTTAGCTTAAAGGGGCCGGGCAGTGCAAAGCGCCCCGGGCGGTTCCCCCGGTCCCCTGGGAGCGGTTCCCCCCGGTCCCCTGGGAGCTGTAGCTTTAGCTTTAGCTTTAACTTTAGCTTAACTTTAGCTTAGCTTTAGCTTAGCTTGAGCTTAGCGCTTAGCTTAGCTTTAGCTTAGCTTGAGCTTAGCTGTAGCTTAGCTTTAGCTTAGCTGTAGCTTAGCTTTAGCTTAGCTGTTGCTCAGCTTTAGCTTAGCTTTTGCTTAGCTTTAGCTTAGTTTTAGCTTAGCTTTAGCTTAGCTTTAGCTTAACTTTAGCCTGGCTGTGGCTTAGCTTTAGCTTAGCTGTAGCTTAGCTGTAGCTTAGCTTTAGCTTAGCTTTAGCTTAGCGTTACTGTTACTACTAATGCTGCTTTCCTAGGGGTTCGCACTGGGATATTTTTAATTTTTATCGTGGAGTCTGTTGTAGAGCAATCTGCTGACAAGCTTGTAAAGTAATGGTATTGTGCATATGGGCCGATATTTTGCGGAAGTGTAAGGTCCCCACTCTCGGGAATGACTGTGACGACAGTGTTCTTCCAGCTGGAGGGCGGCGGAACGTCGGAGTGGATGATCGTGCTATAGAGATGGAGAAGCGCGCCGTGCAATTCGTCTGTGCTTTCCTTCAACATTTCTGCCCGTAGGTCTTTGGTGTCTGGAGCTTTACCTAGCCGGAGCCCTCTTATGGCATTCGCCAACTCTTTGCCAGTGAAAGTTAGGAGGTCGTCGCAGCGTCGCTCTCGTTGCGTCGGCTTGGCCGTTGCGTCGTACAAATGCTCGTAAAACTCCGCAAGTACATCTGCAATTTCTTGCCGGGCCGTGCGTTTTAAGCCTCCTTTGTCCGACATGTGTGTAATGAGTCCGTTTTCTGCGTGTGTTGATGCCTGGGGGACTTTTGAGGTCTCTGAAATGTTCGAGCACGCTTCCTATGTGGGCCCGTCGTGTCCGGCGCTTCTGTGCGCGGATCTCCTGCTGTATCAATTTGCTCAATTGTTTGCGGGTGTGGTGGTCGTTGTTTGGGGTCTGGTGTCGCTGTGCGATGAAAAGGCGTAGATGCCCTGCTCCCCTGTCTGGTTGTCGAATTGCCCGTGGTGATCCAGCTCTGCTTGCGGCGGCGGCGTCGATGAGAACGTGCTGGATGTGCTCGTCCAGGAATTGTGGGTCGGTTGGTAGTTCGTCTGGTTTCAGTCGTCGTCTTTGGTGGTCGTGGTAGACGTTCACATTCAAAAAATTGCCGGTGGAAGCGTTGCGTGGTGCATGTCTGCGCTGCCGTTTGTCGTCGTCGCGTCGTGGTCGCCTAGCTGCCGTTGCTTCTGGTATCTTCAACTCAGCGATGACAGCCTTGGTCGGATCCCAGGTCGATCACGTCGTTGGCCTCGGAATTCGTGCAATGCTTGAAGAGCTTGTGGTTGAACAACATGTAATCGAATTGTGTCTGCTTGTCGCTGTTGATGTATGTGATCTGCTTATGCACAGCTTTTTCAGAAAAAGGTGTTGGCAAGTACAAGCCCTTCTTGGGCAACCCAATGTCGCAACCATGTGCCCCTAGAGTTTTCGATCTCATATCCGTGGCGGCCGACACACCTAGAAGTGACGAGGTCGTCGTCATCGCCGCCGTCCATTGATATACGGGATGCCCCAACCTGCGCGTCGAAGTGGCCAGCGAGAATAATATGACGTCGTCCTTTGCTGTTCTCTCTGTGAATCTCGTGGATCGCGTCGTACATGCGCTGAATGTGCGGGTCGCTGTACCCGGAGCGTGGGAAATACGAGGCCACTAATTGCAACTTCAACCGCCCTCTTTTCAACAACAATTTGTCGAGTCTTGGCGAGTGGGCTTCGAACCTCTGTATGTTCTTTCCCCAACACTTGTGTATAAGAATTGCAACTCCGTGGCAAGCTTGGTCGTTGCCGGACCCAGCAAGCGTATGCCCTTCCATGGTTGTCCATACTTCCGTTATAGTCGTCCTCCACGTTTCGTTGACAAACACATAAACCCAATGGCCATTGCCGAGCTCTGCGACGAGTTCGCAGACCCGGTCGTCTGTCGTAAATGCCCGAGCATTTTTGTGAATGACCGTTGTGCGTATGTGTCGTTGGTGCTCGACAGTGTTCGGTGTCGCTAGCGCTGGTGCTCGTGGTTGGTCGTGGTCGGCACTGGTCTGGATTGGTTTGTGTTGGCTTGTCGCTGCTAGTCGGCTGTCTTGATGCTGGGTGAGTGAAATCTGCGGTTGCTTGGTTGTGTGTTGCTGGTGGTACTGGTCTGGGGTCCGTTGCGTCGTTGCTTGCTCTCGTTGTTGGTCAATGCTAGGTGGTGTGACCTTGCTGGTGCTAGTCGGTGCCACTGCTGGCAATGGTGGTCGGTGCTGGTCGGTGGTGGTGGCTTGGTTAAGTGTTGCTAGTCTTGTTGGTCGGTGGTCAGTGATGTTGGTTGTGTTGGTTGGCTGCGGTCGAGGTTTGCTGGTTCTGGCTGCTCGTGGTAGTCGGTCGCTGCTGGTCGGTGGTGTTGCTGCTGGTTGCAGTGGTCGGTGCGATTCGGCAGTGGAGTACGCTGTGCTGTGAAAGTGCTCAGTGGCACGTCGCCGTCTGCATGTGCCAAGCCTTTTCTGCCACCGCCTGTGCTGCATGCCGGCGTTGTCGCCGAAAGTGGTCGCGATGCTGGCCTTGACGATGTAGGTCCTGAGAACGGACTTCCTTGAGGGGGGGTAAAAAAGTAAATTGCCGGATTCGTCCTGCTGGGCAACATGTTTCGCCATGATCCTAAGCACGGGATGCGTAGAGAGATGTTGCAAATAAGTAGTACAGGAGATGGGAAGCCCCAATTCCAATCGAGACGATTTTTTCTTGGAGCCTTGATCCTCGAACCTTGACTTGAGCCTTGAGCCAGTCTGGCGCCGAGAGGAAACTAAAACGGGGGCCCAGGGAGGGGAGGAGGATCTGAGAGGAGCCTAACATGTAAGAAGCAAAAGAGGTGGTGGCTGGCCTGAAAAGCGGGCCAGAGGCGCTAGAACATCTACCATCATCGGCGGGCTGCGGCTCATCGTCCGAGCCCTCCCGAACGGTGTGTTCTGTCAAGGTCTTGATCTTGGGAGATCCTCCACGCCGACGCCGAAGGAGGCAAGCATCGACGCCGGGGAGGCAAAACCTGGGACCAAATCGGCAGCACCAGGAAACAAAAGGCCCGCCGAAACAGCAAGCTTGGGCTCGATCAGTCCCTCAAGTTCAGCCCTATCACGCAAACGCAACGGGCCAGGAGGACTGAACATCAGCGACTTGGTCGAAACCCAATAATGGGGGTTCTTCCCCGTCCGAATTTGGCTCCTCTGGGACTTGATGCCTGGTGTTGCAAGCTGGCCCTTGCACTGCTCGCGTATCGGGGGGCCTGGCTTGCACTCCGGAATTATGGACCATCCCTGACGCGAAGGAGTCTCGACGGCACATCTGACACTGCTGTGTCAATGGGCAAAGAAAGCCTGGGGAATCTGGTCCTCCCAAGCTTCGTCGATATGCACATCCTCCTCCTCCACGACTACCGACGACGACAGCTCACTACCCACCTCCTCCACCTCCACTGGCGGGGCGGGCTTCTGAGCCTCCAACTCAGCCTCCTGCGAATCGTGAAGACTCGCGACAACTTCGGCAGCGCCGACGGGCCCAACCAACGGTCGGGCGGCGGCAAAACCGACATTGTCTTTTCTCTCCGCCGACCCCTGGGACAGATGAACTTCGAGAGTGCCAGCCCGCCTGCACGACTCCGCAGCGAGCGGCTTGAAACCTCGAAAAAGCTTTGCATGCTCATCCGAAACACCGTGCACAATGGCGCCAACCTTCGCGTAGGTGTCAGCAGACTGTGTTGTCTTGCGCTTCACCACGCTGGGCGACCCACGTTGGTGTGGGTCGCCGTGGTATGAGCAAGAGTCTTGCACGCCTGGGTGTCCGAAGCTTCAAACGCACCCGGAACGGGCCCCACATGCGGGCCCTCGGAGACACAGCAGGGACCCCAGACTCAGGCCCACGGAGGAAAACATCCAGAGTGGACTTGCAGTCCAGGTAGGGCTCAAAAAAGGCCCGTCCCTGAAAACGTAGAGCATGTGGATCACGAGTTCCTCGCCATCCTTGGAGGTTAGGCGAGGGCCGACACTGAGCGGCATCGGGCCGTATGCCGCATGCAACACGTTACCGAAACTTTCTGCTTGCACCAAGGCCCACCCGGCTCGGGGGACTCCTGGTAGGCTGGGCCACGTGGCCGAGCCATCGTTGAATCTGACGCCCGAATGGAGACCGCAAGCTGGCTTGTGTACCCAACACACCATCACTTCAGGCTCCCCCCGCGGGATGAACGCCAGCGGGGACGGGGAGACCCCTCGCGCGAAGCGCTTGACCACCTCCCTGCTCCGTCCCTGGCACGGCTGGCGCGCCGGGCTAGCCAGCGCGACGTTCCGTCCCGCCTCAGAGCCTGATGCGCCGCAGACTCGCACTGTCTGTGCCAGAGCGCACCCCAGCAAGCTTGGTGCAGCTGGCGCAAACATTATTCGTGCAGCCTGTGGCCATGCACTCTAGCGTGGGGCCAAGGGACATTGCACAACAAAGACCTGAGCGCTCTCTCGTGTTGCTTCGGCCAACCTCGCTTGCACCCTCTGAGGAGCTGTTCCACACCCGCCCCAAAACATTGGGTTGAGAAGATTTTGTCGCACGACGCTCCCAAGCGGCCTGAGGCTCTGTGCGCGAGGCCGTTAGGGCAGCCACCTCGGAAGTCCACGAGGCCACCATCTTGGGGTAGCGAACCTCGGCCAGTTCCTCGATCGCCACATCCATTGTGGCCCTGAAAACAAAGCATCAGGAAACCTCTCTCTCCCAGACAACCGCCGCCAATTGTCCGAGCACATGCCCCAAACTGTGGACAAGTGGGTTTGTGAGACTGCCGAGCCTAAACGAATGGAGCCTGAACCTTGGGGATGAGCCCCAGGGAAGGCGATCGATCTCGCGGGCTGCCGAGAACCTTAGCCCATCGAGGGCCGAAGGCGGAAAACCTGTGACGCTACAGCCCCACAAAGCAACAGCTGCTGCACACTGCGGTGTATCAGACGAACTTCGGCTCAAGCATCTCTCGATATCTGCAACCTTATCGATATGGTTTTTGCAGCCGAACTTGCTCCTGGTTAACTCCACCCTGCTACACGTACCCATTGACGCATTGGTCCCGAGGTTCCTGGCCGGGTCCACTCTCGACGTGGGGGATATCCTCCGTGTATCTCGCACCAACTTACCAAGACCAACGCTGCACAATGATTTGGTCTTATGACCCCCCACGGGGAGCTTGAGACGTTCACATGAATTTGACAAGGCCTCGGCGCCTGATGCTGACAATGAAGTTACCTGCAAATTCTGCCCATACGCCTGCACTGCGATATCGTCTACTACGCTCCTGACGTATGACTGAGGCCGGCTTTCCCGCGCACGCGAGAGTAGGCCGAATCATCAATAATTTGACAAGACATGTGACTCCACTGCAGCCCGCGATCACCGTGCCATTCGCTCGCACCGCTCTCGACACCGCACTGCCGTAAATGAGGGTGCGTGGTCCAGCACACCGTGCAGAAACACCGCACTAGCCGAACGGGAAACCTCAGGACCAACGAGGCCTCCAACACACTCTCGTGCACTATGTTCTCGCAGAACTTGGGAAGGTCGAGCAACACCGATCCACTTTCGAAACCAATTCCATTGCAGAAACTTCTTCTAGGTCGTTAACCCACCCCGCCCCCTTACACGCGGTCCCGCTGATAATTCCCCAGAAAAAACTGTCTGTATGCTCTTGTTCCTCTGGTGTGAACAGGGGCTGTCTCACCCGAGACCGCAGGGGCATGAAAAAGACAAGGAGGCCGATGAGGTGCACGCCGCCGTCAGTCTTGTCGAGAAAGACCACATTCGTCATTACTAACACTGTTCTGAGGCGAACGCGCAAACCTGTGCAGGGTGTGCAAAAGACGGGCGAGGTACGTGTCGCCCAGGTCCAGGATCCACCGAGGATGGAACCCGTCCCAGCCGAATCCATACTTATTTGAACAATTCTTGCAACAACGTCTCAGGGCCTCCACAGTGATGGGTGGCACGGGCGCCTCCTCGGCAGGCCCATGCCATCAAGATGGGTGCTGGGCCCCACGGCCCTCGCCGTCCCAAAGAATGACCCACACAGTCAGGATGTGATCCAGGGTGTCCGGACCGCAGATTCGCTTTCCCAGGGCGTCGATCATTGAACCTGAACTTGAAAGGGTAGAGCGTGAGAACGCATGCGCTGCCTCCCTCCCTCCTTTAACCGACTCCACCGCAAAGGTCCTCTAACTACCGAGACTGGCTTTGGCGTCGTGCTTCCTCCTCTTGCCCACCTCCTCCTCCAGAGCGAATGAGCAGGATAGGAGAACGACGGAGGGGAAAAGGAGAAGGGCGACACTAGACGGAGGGAGCATGAGATGGAGAGGACAACGAGGAGGAAGAGAGGAGGGGGCAAGCGGGAAAGTGGGACAGAAGAGCAAGGGGGGGGGGACGGGAGAAGAATCTAGAGGAGAGAGGGAGCGAGGGATGAGGACGATATGGGGAAATGCCCCTTTTCATGCCATTCTTCCCAGAAGGGAACCTCTGAAATGGTGGGGCAACTGCGTATTTCCGGCTCCCCGCTTGAAGCCCCCAGCCGCGCCGCCCTGCGGTGCAGTGACGCGGTGGCAGGCCGGCAGCGTGGACAGGATGCTCTCGGCCAGGGCCTCAAAGCGGAGGCGGAGGAGACGGTGGAGGTCGAGCGCGCCCAGGGACGAGGGAGGATGATCAAAAAAGGAGCAGCGAGCGAGCGAACCTGGAGGAATCCACAACGATCCTGCATCTACAATGCCACTAAGCCGAACTCGTGTCGTGACTTCATCGCAGGGGGGCTTGGGCTCTGAGCTGGGGCAGTGCATCCCAACACGGGGGACATATTAGAGCAGACATCGTGCCTCACCTGCGCTCCCTTTCGGGGAACGCCATTGCCAAGAGAGAAAGGCGGATAAGAACACGACCGTGAAGAATGACGCACGTCCAGAGGCAAGAGAAATCTGCGCCCTTCGCGGGGGGCTTTCCCGCGCGAGGAGGAACACACTTACACGCAAGATGTGCAGCATATAAGAAATGAAAACCCGATCTTTGATCCCTCTGGGTGGAGGTGGTGCGGGCTGTTTCCTCTTCCACTCCCCTTTTCTCCGATTCGGGGAGGGGCTTACCCCTCCCCCTCCCCCCCATCCCCCTGGGTCTGGACGGGGGGGGGGAGGCGCGATATGGCAGAGGGTACGTTTTCGCCCAAGATGGCTCCAAGAGGGCCTCCGACGCCCCAAACTGGTCTCCAAGATGGCTCAAGATGGTCGGAGATGGTTTCCAACATGCCCCCAAAGGCCCCAAATATTGCTCCAAGATGGTTCCACGATGGTTCCATGATCCCCCCCCCAGGACCCCCCCAAAGGTGTCAAAATCCTCCAGCAACGATGGAAAACCAATATTTTTTGCTTTCTCGCCTTTTCGCTTGCGATGCGCTTGTAAGGCCTCGCGACGGCCCAAGAGAGGCCCAAGAAGGGCCCAAGAGGACCCTCAGGCGGCCCCATGAGCGCCCGAAGAGGGCTCCAAGAGACGGTTTTGAGGGCTCTTGATGGGGGGGGCTTAGATAAGGGACTCCATCTTTCATAGATGGCCTCGAAAATGGCGCCAGGAGGCCCTCCAGGGCTCCCAGGAGGCCTCACAGAGGGCTCAAGACGGCCCCGAGGCCCCCTGAAAGAGCCCCAAAAGGATCCCAATTCTCCCGAAGAGGGCTCCCCTAAAGCCCCTAGAGAGCCCCAAAAGGGCCCCGAGAGAGCCGCAAGAGGACCCCAAGAGGGCTGAGGGCCTTAAGAAGACCCCAAGATAACTGCCAGAGTCCAGTCCTCCTCCTCCTCATCCTATTCGTCATCGTCCTTCTCCTCGTCCTGGTCCACGTTGTCCCCCTCGTCCTTGTCCTCGTCGTCCCCCTCGTCCTCTTCTTCCTCCTCCTCCTCCTCCTCTTCCTCCTCCTTCTTCTCCTCTTCCTCCTCCTCCTCCTCCTCCTCCTCCTCTCGGCCTCACTTATCACCTCCTCATCCTCCCACTCCTCTTCCGCGTCGTTGTTTTACTCCCATTTCCTATCCCTCCTTCTCCTCCTCCTCCTCCTCCTCCTCCTCCTCCTCTTCATCTGCCTCCTCCTCTTCATCCTCTTCGTTCTCATCCTCCCCTCGACCTCGTCGTCGTCGTCGTCGTCCTCGTCCTCCGCATCCTCCTCTTCTTCCTCCTCCTCCTCACTCTCTTCGTCCTCGTTCTCCTCCTCCTCCTGCTCCTCATCGTCTGCACCCTCTTCCTCCTCCTCCTCCTCCTCCTCCACCTTCTCCTCGCCTGTCACGCGGGCTCTGGAGATGAACCCAAGAGGGCCTCCAAAGCCCCCCGTTCTTTCCAAAGATCTCTCAATTCACCCTCGTTGCCCGCTCTGTTGCACTATGTGTGCCTCTTTTTCCTTGCACCCAACAGCTCTCAAGAGGGCTCCAAGAGGGCCCCGCGAGAGCCCCAAGAGGATCCCAGGGGAGCCTCAAGAACAATAATCTTAATAATGACACAAGATGGCTGTCAGAGTCATCGTCCTCATCCTCTTCTTCATCGTCCTCATCCTCCTCTTTCTCGTCCTCATCCTCCTCGTCTTCGTCCTCCTCCTCGTCCTCCTCATCATCCTTTTCGTCCTCGTCCTCCTCTTCCTCGACCTCGTCTTCTTCCTCGTCTTTGTGTATGAGTGGCAGGGTTCTCGTCGTCGCGTCTTCCTCTTCCTGCTTCTCCGCCTCCCCCTCTTCCCCTCACCCATGCGGGCCCCAGGGATGGCCAGAATAGGTCCTCAAAGGCCACTCCCCTGCTCCCAGAAATCTCTCTGTTCACCCCGGTTGCCTGCTTTGTTTAAATATATGTGCCTCTTCGTCCTTTTTCCCGTCAGCTCTCATGGGCAGGGTTTCTGATTGGGCTTGTGGGGATACTTTCTGGTACGCGGGCGCGCGAAGCGAAGTCGAACGCCGAGCACGCTAGGGCGGTGTGGTGGGGATTTTTTTCGTCGCGGCCGCAGGCGAAGGCGCCAGTAGCGGAATCAGAATCTGCCCGGGCTACGAGCGAACCTAATTCTGGTGCGCGCGCCGAGCTAGGCAAGACCTACCGCCAGGGGAAGCAGCAGCGCCAGGGCTGAGCTGCGCCGAAGGCGGGGGCTGCAAGCTGCTGGGGCTGCCAGGAGGCTGCAAACGTGCGAGTACCAAGGTAGCTGAATCACCAAGTACGTGAATTGGACCTTGTCGCCGCAGGGCGCCAGAGGTCAGGGCAGAGGCCCGACAGGTGACACGCCTGGCCGTTCAAGAAGGCTGAGCCACTCCTGAGTGAACCGGCGGGCCAGTAACCCAAAGGGCCAGCTGACAGGGAACCAGAAACCGCTGGCGGGGATACTTTTTTGTTCGCGAGCGCGCAGGAGAAAGCCAGGCGCCGTCAGAAAACGAGGCTACCGAGCAGAGGACTAAATTAGCAGGAGCGGAACTGGTGGGGATACTTTCCGTTCGCGAGCGCAAGCGGTAGAGCCGCGCGCCGTCGCAAGGTTCAGGCAAGCCTAAAAACAACGGCCGAAGACAGAAGCTGCGAGCGAGCAGCGCGCTCAGACGCCGAAGAAAGCGAAGAGGAATAAACCCGTGCCAACGTGCGGAAGGGACCTCAGCAAATTTGTCCGCGAAGACCTCGTACCGGCAACCTTCGCCCCGACGGAGTTTTCCTCGCCGAACAAGCCAACGATCAGGGCCGACCGTGACACACCGACCCCGTCGTTAGTACGGGTCTTGTACATCTACCACGTAGCCAGCTACACGAAGGGGTACTGACTCCAGGCAGCCAGTCGTCCACTCAGCCAACGTACCACGGAGCAACCGACGCGCGGGGCGGCAGGTGCGGGTCAGAGTAACGCATTGCCGTCGGGATCATCTTCCGAGGAGAGGCCCTTGTGCTTGCTGTCACTGAGCCAATGTCTCAGGATAACGCCGAGGGCCATATATACAATGCGGACGCAGCCAAGTCGTGGGAGCTAAGGTAACCAGCCCATGCACCTCCTGCGGGGGGGCAGCCGCAGGACGATGGACGGACCGGACAGCTAAGGCGTGATCGATATATCTCCGGGCACGCGCGCCCCGAAGGGGGCGCTGAGCGTCAGGGCCGTGCTGTGGGTGGGGTCGCAGCTAATAGCCGCAGAAATGTTGTGTCAAGGGCGGCCCGTGCGCCTCCTGCGGGGGGGCAGCCGCAGGGGGCAATCCAGGGTGACCATTGCCAGCTGGCCCCAGCGCTCCGGGGGGGGCGCCGACGCCGCGGGCGCGCCGTGGGGGCGGTCGTATATATAGGCAAAGTGCGTGGTGCAGTCAGTGAGCCCGCGCCCCGCCTGCGGGGGGGCAGCCGCAGGGGGGTGGGCGGGCCAGCGGGGTCGGTCAACGAAATACCGCGATGCGCAAGCGCCTCTGGAGGGGGCGATGAGGGCCAGGCCATGCTTTTGAGGGGGGTCGCAACCAACGGCCGCAGATGTAGTGAGACCGTCGGGCGGGGGGCCTGTGCACGTCCGCGGGGGGGCAGCCGCGGGGGGGGGGGCGGGCGAGTCGGTCCAGTGAATCCATGGCCTGCTGGCCCCAGCGCCCCGGGGGGGGCGCCGAGGGCGCGGGCGTAGCGTGGGTGGCGGGCGCAGCTAACAGCCACAAAGCAAGTAGAGACAGGGCGAGCCCGAGCCCCCTGCGAGGGGGCACCTGCAGGAGGAAGGGCCGCCAGGGCGGCGCGGGGGCGGGGGCGGGGGGGGCGGCGGGGGGGGGCGGCTAACAGCCGCAGTCAGTGTGAACGGGGGAAGAGGCCGTTCGGCGGGAGTCTGAAGGGTGCGGGCCATCGAGCCGGGTGGCCAGTGAGGGCCAAGCGCCAGTGTGCAGGGCAGCGCTGGGCTGCAATATGTGCCGCAGGGGCTCTAGCAATGACGGGGGCCCGCTCAGGGGGGGGCCGATCCCTGAGCCGCCTGCGGCGCGCCGAGGGGGGCGGCAATCATCCAGGGGGAGAGAGGCCGCGTTGTGGCGTCCCGGAAGGGACTCGAAGGCCTATGGCGAGCCGACGGCCCCAGCTGGGCACGCCCTAGGCGGTATTGGCGCACGAGGAGGGGTGCGCAGGAGGAGCCGACCAGCCTCGTTGGCCCGGAGGGATTGGGCTCCGTGAGGCACACTGATGCACAGTGTGGGGCGTCCATGAGAAGCGTTGCGTGCGCCCGTCTGTGTGGCCTGGGCGGTGCCTAGGGGTCCACCCAGGGTTGGCGCCAGCCCGCGGCCCTTCGGGGTTCCACCGTCCTTGTCCAGCGGGGGTCGCTGTCTTCGCGAGCCCCCTTGCCTTTCGCCTTGCCAGGGATGCCCTTGGCCCTAACTCTGTCGCTGAACCGAGCGCGGACTGCGCCCCAGTTGACCCCCAGACGGAGCGATTCGTCCATCTTGAAGACATCGCACTTGTGACTGGTCCAGTCTCTGAGGAAGCGCACGCAGGAATCGGGGTGCTGTCGCGTGGGATCAGCGCAGGTGTCGCGGGTGATGCTTGGTTGTCCATTGGTGCCATACTCCGTTGAAGTAGTCACCTAGGTCCCTCTGAAGCCGCTTCACGGTCTCGATAAGAGCCTCGCAAATGGGGTTAAGAATGTCGACTCGCTCCAGCGGGGTGTTGTAGATGTAGGGTCCGGTGACTGGGTCGATATGGTCTTGCGAGATGTCGGCTTGCGCACTTTTGCAGGATGGCCAGGGGCCTGACCTGGGGGCGGGGAGGTTGTCGAGGTGTGTGTGCGTGTGTGTGTGTGTGTGCGCGCGGGCCGACTCCAGCGGTCCCTCCCAGCTGGGCCACCATGTCCATCCTGTCCAGTGGCCGCTGTAGGGGCTGCTGCGGATAGCCTCATGGTGCCATCGCGGGCGGCGCTCGCGCCACCCTTCGCCCCAATCAAACTCATCGCGCGTCGCATTGGCAGCCCGGGGTTGCCGGGGGATGCTAGGGGAAGGCGGGGCTCCTCGCTCTGGGGGGCGCGCGAGGTTTCTGTCGTCTTGCCCGGCCAGCGCTGGGGAGGCGCATGGACGGTCGGCGGGTGAGGTGGGGCTGCAGGGCTTGTCAGCAGCCTCGGGGCTGCCGGGGGAGTCAACCTGTAGGACTGGCGGTTCCGAGCTCGGGGTCGGGGACAGGGCAACGGGTGCCCCTTGGCGGCCCTGGTGCGGGGGGGGGTTGTCGTCGTGGGAGCCAGCCGCCGAGGTTTCCGAGCCAGCATCCCCGTGGCCGGCGGTGTCGTCGTCCCCAGTGGCGAGAGAGGGGTTAGCCAAGTTGGTCTCTTGGTGGGGGGGGATGCTCGGGACTACTGCGTCAATGACAGATGTACCAGCGGTTGGGCTCGCACGCCGTGGGCGGCGATCATCTGATGCCGCTCCGTGCTGGCGTCGCGGGCCCCCTCGTTGCCCCAAGCGCGGGTTCGGGCGTGCGGGCGGCAAAGGTGTGGAATTCTGCCAGTGGGCCTGCCATCTCAATGTGCTTCTCCCCGAACCGTGCCCACCAGTCCTTGTCGCTGTGCTCCCTGATAGGGGTGTTGTCGATCTGCCTGCGCAGCTCCTGCGTGCACGCGAAGGGGGCGTCCGTGGCCAGTTCCATGAATCTCCCAGTGGCGAGCTTATCGGACCTGACCTGCGCCAAGAATCCCACGAGGGCTTCCAGGGTGTGGCGAAGGGGGGAGGGGCCGCGTATGGACCATTGACTGGCGTGCTGGAGCCATTTGGGCAGTCTGGTGGGGTCGGTCGAGAGAACGCAGAGGCGTGTGACCACGCGGGCGGCGGCGAGCCGCTTGCTTTGCCAATTGAGGTCGTTGGGGAGGTAGGTTGGCGCCACCCTGTTGCCGTAGACCCTCTTCAGGAAGGGGCGCAGTAGGGGCGGGTCCCAGCTTTCGGGGGCCTCGGGGCCTATCGCGTTCCTGCCCTGCTCTGCCGTATATTCCTTCCACTGGTCGTCCAAAAATGGGTCCAGGTCGCGTAAGAAATCAACCAGTCTGACCTCGATGGGCCTAGCGTTCAGGCGGTTCCGTTCAGACTCCTCGGCAGCCGCCAGGTGATCAACGTCGATGCATTTCAGGGCGGGCCCTTTGGGGGGGGGGTCCACATGAGGTGAGAAGTCGTGCGCTTCCTCGGCCCCGACTTCCTCGGCCCCGCGCGTTGTGGGGGCGTTCGTGTTGGTCCGGGGCGACCAGGCCAAGGGCGCCGCCTTTCTTGCATAACGGGGCAGGTTTGGTAGCGGAGGCTCGATTGGGCATGAGCTCGCTGGACAGCGACGGCTCGTCAGGCACTGGCGGAGCGGAATGTGGCTTGGATGTTTGGGGGCGGGGGTGGGCCAGGTGGGTGTCCCGGTCGAGCATGTCGGTAACGGCGCTGGGCTTGACGTCCCATGCGTGAACGAGGCATTGGTGGCACATCCATGCGGCGTTCCAGCTGCGGTTGTTCAAGGCGACGGCGCGGTCCTCCCGCGCCGGGAGGCCACCCGCGTTTGTTTGCCGCGACTGCGTGTCAGCCTTCCATGCGAAACAGCCGAACGCAGGCGCTCCTACCTTACGAGAAAGAGGGGGGGCCCCGGATGGGCACCCGTCACACGTGGCAGTGTAGCGCTTGGATTCAGCTGCCTTGTGCCCAGATTTGTCGCCCTCTAGCCGTGTGGGTGGTAAGGTGCTGTTGGCATTCTTTGGGGCATGAAGGCCTGGGGGCCCCAGTAGGACATCTTCGAGGGCGCCGAGGGTCGCAGCGTGGGGGGGGGGGCGCCGAGAACGTGTGCTGGGAGGCGGTCAGGGGTAGTGTTTCCACGGGAGGGGGCCTGGAAAGGGGTTCCTGGCGAGTGCGACGGCGTGTGCCTTCTCGTGGAGAGAGTGGTCCGGGGACAGCTGGTGACCTTCCTTCTCGACCACGTGTGTCCAGCATTGTCCGCGCAGCTATGTGCAGCCTATCCCGTTGGCATGCGCCTGCAGGCGGGCCTGGGCAAGCTGCGAGCGGATCTTGTCGTCAAGCCAAGTGCCATCCGTGTGCTTGAGGTTGGGCTTGTATCAGTAATCGCAATTGTACCTGGCCGTCTTCCGGTCGGCGCTGAAGCGAGTGTCGCCAGGGGCCAGGTGGCAGGGTGTCTTGGTCACGCTGGGAAGTGGGGCAGGCGGTGGCGCCCTGTCCAGGGGGTTAGTCCGAACGAGAACCCCCCGCTGAGGAAGGGCACCTCTGAGGGGCGGGAGTCGGGACCCATGCCGTTGTCGCTGCCTGTGAGGTCCTGGTGCAGGAGACAGATGCTGCATCCCGACCCCGAGAGGATGCCGATGTTGGCCAGCTTCGCAATCTCCTCCACGACCAGCATCGGGGGGCCTTTAGCTTGAAGGGGAAGTTCCCCATCTCAGCGTAAGTAGTGGGGCAATGGGCGGCCATGGCGGTGGGGTGGTGGTGGGCAGTAGTCACGGGCTTGCCCGCCAAGGCGATCAATCCCTCCAGCCGCCCATGGAGCCGACGGAGGTCAGAGAGCGTGAGACCCCAGGAGGCCGCGAACTGGGAGCGGAAGTGGTGGTGGTGGTCGTTTTGCCGAGGGCATCAGACACCCAGGATGGCTTCAAGCGTGTCCCCTGACCCAGAGGGGTAAGGGAAGGTCCAAAGATGGGCCCGGGGTTCGCGCTTCATGAGCAGCATGATGATGAGAGCGCAGCGGGCCCTCTCAGTGGACATAATGCGGTCGTTGGTGTCCAGCAGGTCGACGCGGTGCTGCGTGGTTCCACAGCCCTGCAACCAGGGAGAGGCCGGGCGACGGAGAAGGCGGGGTCGGTGAGGAGCTCCTCTAATGCTGCTTCCATCCGGTGTCCGAGGTCTCCCCGGCGCCGGTCGACCTCCGGGGGGAGGTCGAATTGCGCGTTGAAGCTCTTGGCGTGCTCGTCCCGTCTCCTGGCCACCTCCTGGTCGACCAAGCTCCGTCGTCGTGTGCCCCTTTGGCGGCGGGGCTGTCGGGGCCCGCCGGCATCCAAGAGGTGAGTTTGTGGATGGGGTCGGAGGTGGGGTCGATAAACAGCTCGTTGCGTTTGCCAGGGAGGGGGGCACCCCGTGGGGAAGGACACTGGCGACGCCGCCCGCAAGGCCGCCGCCCGGGCCTGTGTATGCGGGCGAGGCGATGAGGGTCCGCGCGGGGCAACGGAGGCCTCGTGTTCTGACCAGTGGGTCTCCTGCAGCAGGGCGCGCCAGCCGTTGGCCGAAATTTGTGTGATGATAGCGTGCTTGATCTGGTTATTGTGCGCAGTGGTGCTGCGTGGATATCGAACGTTCCATGAGGCTATCTTGGGGCGCCCAGGCGAGCCGGAGGCAGCCGACCAAGCGCGCGCGTCGTCAATGGTGAAGTCTAGGCAAAGGTCCTGCCACGTGGGATGATACCAGGGAGCGTTGTGCAAAAGGGCCCAGAGGGCACGCGGAGAGTTGACAGGGGGGGCGTGCCTCTCGGCAAGGAAGGGGTTGAGTTGTTGGACCGCGGTCTTCCAGCGTCGAGTGGGCCGAGAGGGGGCCAGCAGGGAGCGGGGAGGTGACCCCAAGGCCTGGTGGAGCGTCCTGGGGTCGGACAGGGAGTCTGAGGGTGTGGCGACCGCTGGGGTTGCTGAACTCTTGGGAGGCCCCCGGCTGCTTGCAGCTGGAGCATGATGTCCCGCAGGAACGGGGCTGTCGCGAGTGGGGCGAACGGCGCGTGGACACGCGCGTATGCGCGCGCCTCCAGGAACGTGTCCAATAGGGGGGCCTCGTCGGGGGGGTGCGGCTGAAGAGTCTGGGGAGGGCTGCGGGGGCCCGAAGGGGCCGTGGCTTGGGGCTGCCCCGCCCAGGTCAGTGCTGCGCCCAGTAGGCGCTGCTGTAGCGACCTGGGGTCGAAGTGAATGCCCGCAGCGCCATTCAACGCCCTTCCTTGCAACCCGAGGTCGTTGTAGCATCGGCTGAGTCCAACTGCTCGGGCCCGTTCTTCTGGGGAGGGAGGCCGCGGCCCGTGCTGTCTGCCTTCGGCCATGGGCCACCTCCTCCAGGCGCGCACCTTGTCCTCGGCTCCGCGCCCTTCTCGCTCGCGCCCTTGCATGACCAGTTGTAGGCCCTCCACTCGCCCCGGGAAGCGTGTTGGCGGCGGTTTGGGCAAGGATTGCCTGGGCCCTGTCCCCGGCGTTCGCCATGGAGCAGAGGAACCATCGAGCGCCCGAGTCCTCATTGTAGAAGAGGCATGCCAGGTGCGTTTGGTAGCTGCTCGGGAGGACCTCTTCAGGGGTGTCGCCCCGCGACTGAGTCCAGGCGGGGACCCGGCCGTCTGGGCGAAACGCCCATCTGGATTCCCATGGGGACGGGGGTCCGGGGTAACTGAGGGAGGTCGACGAAGGGGGGGAATCTGCCATCCACGCGCGGCAGCGGTGGCTGGCAACCCAGTCGCCCGCGTTGATGCGGCAGGCCCAGTCCTCGGGGATGCCTCCAAGCGAACGGCGCATGATGGATCTATGGGCGTCCTGCATCGGGGAGACGTTTTCAGATATGACTATCACGTGGATGTCCGGCCGGTGCCGGACAGCTGTTTGCCATGCCATGGGGGTGGCGAAGAAGTGCACCGAGTGGTGACCAGCCAGCCCTTCCGCGCCTCCGTGGGTTCCAGCTGTGAAGATGTTGTTGCAGGGGCTCCCACCGACGATCAACAGAAGGCATCCTGTGGGGGGCGTGTCTAGGTATCTGGTCCATCTCGAGTGGCCAGGGTCGGCGGGGCGAAACAGGTTCCACGCGTCGGCAGAAAGCTGCGTGTGGGGAGGGCCCCCGTCGACGATGTGGGGGGGACCGCGGCCCGAGTAATGGCCCGCCCGCTGGGCTGCCTCGGCGTTGCACTCGGAGAAGGTTGAGGGGGCGAAGCGGGGCGATGGCCCCATCCTGCTGACGAGGTCGCCCACGGCATATCTGGCCAGCCCCCATCCGTCAAACAGGGAGACATGGTGGAGAGCTTGTCCGCCCGAGGTGTCGGAGGGGATGGGCCGTGGGATGGCCATGGCCACAGGGGTGCCCGCTATCGCCACCCCAGAAAGCTGCGTGAGATCCAGGTCTCCAGTCCGCTGCACTGCTACAGAGCCTGCGACGTCCCAGGGGGAACCGCCCGGGAGTCGGGCTACTACCCCTTGTTGCTCGAGGGTGCGTAGTGTGTTGATGATATGGGAGTTTCCCAAGCCTGCTACCTGGTGCGCTGCGAGTGTGGGGTCTGCGGGGGCGATCAGGGAGGCGCCAGTGTCGTCCTGTCTGTGTCGTTCCCACAGATTGCTGTAGGACGTCGATGGCTGCCGGTTGGGAGGTGGGCTCGTCTGGGGGGCTCTCTTTCGCGCGCCCTTGGGCTCTGTTGTTCTTCTGTGGGCTTGGGGCAGGCCGCCTGACACCTCTCCGAGGGATCGTCTGGTCAATTGCTTGGGAGGGCCTTGGGGCCGGAGCAGGGTCGGGGTGCCTGTCCGACGCGCGGGGCCGATGCCTGGCTGATCCCGGGAGGCGTGCCGCGGCTCTGCGGAGGAAGTCGGTGATTGCGGACCCTCTAGCAGCTCCCCTAACGGGAATTGCTGGGAGGGGAGGCGCCCTGGGGTTCCTGCGACGCAGGGGCGGGCTGCTGTATTTATTGTCTGCAGCGGGGTGGGGGGTGGGGGCCGCGACTGGCGGCCCGTTGGCTGCGGGGGTGCGCCCCTGGAGGGCAGAGTCGGCAGGCGAGGTTGTGTCTTTTAAGGGCGTTCCTGGAGTGGTCGCGAGCCCAGGCTCAGCGGAGCGGGTGTCCTCTAGGCCGCCTCGAATCATTCGACAGGCTGGGGGAAGCTGGGCGACCAGCTCCCGCCGCTGAGGCCGACCGGTTACCGCCAGCGTTCACCAGGATCACTTGGTTAAGGAGATTGTTCGATATCAGCGAGAAGGGGGCATGCGGCGCCCGATCTGGCCCCGCTATCCGCGAGGGGAGCGCGCGGAGGTCAGCGCGCGCAGCATCTAGTGAGATGGCCGCGTGCCTGGCAATCATCGGCCTGTTCATGGCAATCCTGGTGCCCGGGGGTGGACAGCTGGCCCAGAAGGCTCCGAGTAGGTTAGGTAGGTGGACGGGGGCGTCGTGGTTGGAGAAGACTCGCCGGAGGCGTCTGTCTAGTTGGGGAAGACTAGTACACCAGGTGACGTCGCTCAGTAGCTGCTGCCATCCATTGCGGTTCGCGGGGTCACGGAGTTGTGCTCCCACTGCTTCCTGTGAGGCCGTGGCAGCGTTAGTGGGGGTGGCTGCTGTCCTTCGGAAGGCAGAGTCGCATTCCCGTTCCATGCAAGCCAGCATCGCCGCACCCGGGAGGGGAGTGTCTCCCCGTGCGAGAAGGTCTCCTGCATATCGAGCGTTGGCTGTGTCTGGCTGGGGGCGTGGGGGGCCCCCGCGACTTCTCCTGTGGTCCCGTGAGAGGTTTGTGTCGGGTGTCGGGCCGGTCCGGCTGTTGCCGTTAGGGGCGCTCGGGGCTCGGGCAGGACTCGCCCCGAGGGGGAGGGGACTAAGTGAGCGGCCCGCTGTGGGGTGGGAACTTGTTGGCCCGCGGCCCGCGGGCGGGGCGGGTGTGCTGGGTCCCGGCGGGGCCGCGGAGCCACGGCCCTCCGCCTGCCCTGGCAGCCTCGAGCTCTCCTGCTCCCTGTTGGCTGAGGACTCGACTCCCTGGTGTGTCGCTGTCGCAGGGGGGGGATAGGGGCGCGGGCTGTGGCGGTGGGCTGGGTTCTAGGTCTGGCTGATCTACTGCGTCCAGCAGCCCTCGGGCTTCCTCCTGGGTCAGTCCTCTGGCGGTCGTCCCAGTGTCGCTGAGCGACCCTCTCCTGCGGTGCCAGGGGCAGCCGGTTTGTGCCCGGCTCGAATGTGAGGGAGGTGCCTCCCTCCACGTCCGTCCCGCGCGATGCTGGTACCTCCAGCTGGTGCGTGTGTGCTGTGTAAGAAGGGTCAGGATGGGGGGTGAGCCATTGGGTAAAGGGGAGCTGTCTCAGTAATTCCTCCCTGATCCCAAGCTCGCCGATGAGCTGGTAGACGTGGTCGCGGTCGAGGCGTGCCGGGTCGGCGAATTGCAAAAGCCAAATGGCCTCGAACATGCCCCAGTCGTATCGTGCGATCGGCCTCCCCTGGCTTTGTCTATTTATTTAGTAGCTGAGTCAGGCCTGGATGCCTCTTGCAAACTCATTGACCTGAGAAGTGGTGAGGCAGGCGACGTATCTTCCCAGCATGCCCCCCGGGCTGCTGCGAGCGCATCCCTGGGGGGGGGGTCGGGCCCCCGCCTGGGTCCGCCACCGGGAGGGGCCGGTTGACCCGCACGAGCGTTTCGGTGAGGTCTGGGAAACGGGTGGGTCTCGCTGGCCCCGGCTCTGGATGCGCCGAGGCGGAGGGCCTGGCCGGAGGAGGGGGCGGGCCAGGTCGGGCAGTTATCAATCTCGCGTCTGCTGGGGAGGGGGCAGGTGGCAATCGTGTGGGTTGCCTGGCTATGCGCATTCCCGCTGACGAATTGCATCCGGAAGCGGATGTGGGGTCGCCCTCCTCCCCAGGTGGCGGCTCGGAGGTCGGAGCTGGCCGGGGGTATGACCGTGGCCCAAGTGGGTAGCGTGGTATGAAGAAGGGCAGTCCCCCCGTCAGTGTGGATATTGATTGCCCCTCCAGCGGCAATAGCGACGACCGTGTATTCTCCTGGGAAGAGAGTCAGATCTACGTTGCGGAGGCCACTCGGGAGGTGTTGGGTGTCGTCTTGAGGCTGGGGGCCGTCCGTTCCAAATGCTTCCTGCCTGGGTCTGTCGGTGTGGCTGGCTATCCATTCTGGGGTCATGGGGGGGGGGGGGGCTGGTTGCCTAGTGATGGGGCCGCCAGGCGGCAGGGGCCAGGACCGGGTGCAAGCTCGTGCCCCTACTGCCCCGACTGGCGCCGCGAACAGCCGCAAAGCCTGGTGTCCTTGGAGCCATGTGTCTGGGCGCAGGTGTCTGGCTTGAGGTTCCCCTACTTGTTCCCCGGAGGCATCGCCGCACCCGGGAGGGGAGTGTCTCCCCGTGCGAGAGGGTCTCCTGCATATCGAGCGTTGACTGTGTGTGGCTGGGGGCGTGGGGGGCCCCCGCGACTTCTCCCGTGGTCCCGTGAGAGATTTGTGTCGGGCGTCGGGCTGGTCCGGCTGTTGCCGTTAGGGGCGCTCGGGGCTCGGGGAGGACTCGCTCCGAGGGGGGGGGAGTAGGTGAGCGGCCCGCTGTGGGGTGGGAACTGGTTGGCCCGCGGCCCGCGGGCGGGGCGGGTGTGCTGGGTCCCGGCGGGGCCGCGGAGCCACGGCCCTCCGCCTGCCCTGGCAGCCTCGAGCTCTCCTGCTCCCTGTTGGCTGAGGACTCGACTCCCTGGCGTGTCGCTGTCGCAGGGGGGGGATAAGGGCGCGGGCTGTGGCGGTGGGCTGGGTTCTAGGTCTGGTCGATCTACTGCGTCCAGCAGCCCTCGGGCTTCCTCCTGGGTCAGTCCTCTGGCGGTCGTCCCAGTGTCGCTGAGCGACCCTCTCCTGCAGTGCCAGGAGCAGCCGGTGTGTGCCCGGCTCGAATGTGAGGGAGGTGCCTCCCTCCTCGTCCGCCCCGCGCGATCCTGGCACCTCCAGCTGGTGCGTGTGTGCTGTGTAAGTAGGGCCAGGATGAGGGGCGAGCCATTGGGTAAAGGGGAGCTGTCTCAGTGCTGCCTCCCTGATCCCAAGCTCGCCGATGAGCTGGTAGACGTGGTCGCGGTCGAGGCGTGCCGGGTTGGCGAATTGCAAAAGCCAAATGGCCTCGAACATGCCCCAGTTGTATCGTACGATCGGCCTCCCCTGGCTTTGTCTATCTATTTAGTAGCTGAGTCGGGCCTGGATGCCTCGAGCAGGCGACGTATCTTCCCAGCATGCCCCCCAGGCTGCTGCGAGCGCATCCCTGGGGGGGGTCGGGCCCCCGCCTGGGCCCGCCGCCGGGAGATGGCGGTTGACCCGCACGAGCGTTCCAGTGAGGTCTGGGAAACGGGTGGGTCTCTGGATGCGCCGAGGCGGAGGGCCTGGCCGGAAGAGAGAGGGGCCAGGTCGGGCAGTTATAAGTCCCGCGTCTGCTGGGGAGGGGACGGGTGGCAATCGTGTGGGTTGCCTGGCCATACGCATTCCCGCTGACGAATTGCATACGGAGGCGGATGTGGGGTCGCCCTCCTCCCCGGGTGGCGGCTCGGAGGTTGGAGCTGGCTGGGAGTATGACCGTGGCCCAAGTGGGTAACATGGTATGAAGAAGGGCTGTCTCCCCGTCAATGTGGATACTGATTGCCCCTCCAGCGGCAATAGCGACGATCGTGTATTCTCCTGGGAAGAGAGTCAGATCTACGTTGCGGAGGCCACTCGGGAGGTGTTGGGTGTCGTCTTGAGGCTGGGGGCCGTCCGTTCCAAATGCGTCCTGCCTGAGTCCGTCGGTGTGGCTGGCCATCCATTCTAGGGTTATTGGGGGGGGGGGGGCGCTGGTTGCCTAGTGATGGGGCCGCCCGGCGGCAGGGGCCAGGACCGGGTGCAAGCTCGCGCCCCTACTGCCCCGACTGGCGCCGCAAACAGCCGCGAAGCCTGGTGTCCTTGGAGCCATGTGTCTGTGCGCAGGTGTCTGGCTTGAGGTTCCCCTACTTGTTCTCCGGAGGCATCGCGCGCGCTTGCCTCATGTATTTGCGGGTGGGAGGGCGCTCTAGGGGCTCTTCGAACTTCGGCCCGAGCGATCTCGTCCAGGTGGGCGCGTGCCTTTGGAGGGTTCTCGGCAGGGTGCGTCCCCGGTCTCTGGTGGGTGTGGCGGGGAATATGCGCGCTGCCTGCGTGCCGACGTCGATGCAGCCTGTGCCTGAGAAGGCCGCTGCCGCGGTGTCAGCCACTTGTGGTGTGACACTGACTTGGGGGGCATTTCCTGGTACTCTGGCGAATCTGGAAACCGTGCGAAGACGGTCGTGACCTGGTCCACAGTCCCCGCGCCAGTAGTGGCTTCGATTGCTTCCACGACCCTTGAGGGAGGCAATTGTCCGAGGTCCGCCAGATTCCAGCGGAGGTGGAATCCGAGCTCCGGGTCTGCAAGGCGTATGAACGAGGGGCCACAATTCCATGGGCCTTCCATGAATATTCTTCGCGGGGACGTGGCGGCGTGCTCTCTCTCTGTCTCTGTCTCTGTCTCTGTCTCTGTCTCTGTCTCTCTGTCTCTCTCTCTCTCACACGACCCAAGACGCAGGGGGGAACTTCGCGGAAGTGCCGTATGATGGGGGCAGCGGTTCGGTCGGATGCTTGCAGCAATAGCAGACCTGTGTTGCGCACTCCTACGCGACGCCCGAGGGATCGCGCTGCCAGAGCTGTGATGTAGTGGGCTAAGGGGATGGCTGGGTTGGAGAGGGGACTGTGTGCTGAGTCGCTGGACTCCTGCATCCTCCACGTGCATGCAGTAGGGGCTGCTATCATGGCCCACTGCATAGCGGCTTGCAGGGCGTTCAGCGGGGAGCGGTGGGGGTGGTGACGCTGTGCAGGGAGCGCGTGGTTGAGTCGTATGACGTGATGGAATAACGGCTCTAGTTCTGCCTTCAGGACGTGAGCGTGGTTGGGGAAGGGTATCTTGGTGGTGACCCATTGTACATGGGTGTGGCTGTTGGCTTCAGAGTCCCTGCTCCCTCGGAGAATCTCAACCACGACGGCTTCATTGGAAGACTGAGGAACCGAAGCGTGTAGGGCATCGTTGTCGTTTGTTTGTGGTCCGCCCCAGTGGGCGGCCACGGCGGGTGGAAGCGACAGGCGGTGGGGTCGCTCGGATATGTCAAACTGGGCGGCTACGAATTGCGTTAGGGGGGGAGGCCTGCCCTGTTTGGTAGGGGGGCCCAACCGGGACAAGGTGCGAAATCCTCCCTGCGGCCCTTGTGCCCCAACGCGCGCATGCGATGGTGGCAAGCTCGATGGGGTCTGGTCCACCTTGGGTGGGCGCGCCTTCGGCCGCCAGAGCGAGCGAGGTGGCGGGTCCTCTGGCTGCGTTGTCTGCTTCAAGCGCGGCGTCTATATGACTGGCCCCCGCGTCGACGAGAAGGGTGACTGGAGGGCGCCCTCTGTCGTCCACTCGGCATTTCGGACATCTGATGGGGACCCTGTGGCGAAAAAGGTGTCCGCAGGGCACAGGGCGTGTGCCAATTTCAAGGGGGAGTGGCAGATCACGCAGTCACGTCCCAGGTGGGGATGCTGAAGCTGCCTCCAGGGGGGGGGGAGCGGCGTCGTTCTCGTTGCCGCTATTCTTTGCTGAATGGCTCGCACGGTGAGAGGGGGTCAGGGTCGCTTCCCGTGCTCCGCAAGCTGGCCGGGGTGTGGATGCTCGCCGCTCGAAGCCATCTTGCCAGGACTTGGAAGGACCTTGGTGTGATGCCTCGCACTTGGAGGACGGGTTCGAGCAGGGGGTGAAGCGCAGGCAAGGGCAGAGCCAGGTGGCGAGGGATATCCCTTCATGAGCTATTTCCGGGGGGAAGTCGCCGCGGCGGATTCGTCTGACTGCCCATTGTGCGGCGTCGCCGTCGATAGAGCTTCGGTCCGTCGTCGACGGTGAGGGCGGTTGTATGCCTGCTGTCTCGTCGTCCCTCTGCGCCGTGTCGAGCTGCCTAATGACGGGGTCCATGAGCCAATCGTCGTTGGAGTCCGCCTGCTGCTGTTGGATTTCGCCGGATGTGCCCTCTGGAGGCGGCGCGCTCTCCTGTCCCGCGTGCGAGGCCTCCCGTGGTCTTGGGGGAGGGGCAGGGTCCCTGGCGGGGGAGGCGGCCTGCGGGGGCCGAGGGGGACCTGCCCTCGCCGCTCTGGCCAACTCGCCATGTCTTACTGCTTCCCTGTCACCCGACAGGATCTGGGCCTGGAGGATGTTGGAGGGGTTTAGAATAGTCACCATGGATTCCTGCAGCCTTGGTGCCAGGTAGCCTCTCAGGATCGGCTCGGGGACGGGCGCCGTGTTTGGTGGTCGCTGTTGCTTGTATTTAGTGCGCGTGTCCGCGATGATCCTGAGGGCGTCCTCGGCTGTTCTGGCGCCTCTCGATGTCCAGATGTCTCTGGCAGCGTCCAGAATCGCCAAGCGAGGCTGACCTCGCGGAACGAGGCTGCTAGGGCGGTCCCACCGTTCTCAGAGGCCGATTCCCATTTGAAGGGTACCAGGATGCGACTTCACGTGTACCCTGGTGGCATATCGCTGGCGGCCGCCAATCCTCGGATCCACCTCACTTCGTTGACGACAGCGTTGGCTCCGTGCGGTTGGGCCGCGGGCAGGTCAGCGTGCCTGCTGAAGGGGCGAGGGCGCTCCAGCGGGGGGGGGGCTGTGCCCGGGGTAGGTTGGAGTCTGAGGTGCTGTCCTCCTGGTAGTCAACCATCGGGGCGTTATTCAGGTCTATGGGGTCGTCCTGGACCAACGTTTGTAGGGCTCTCATATAGAAGACTGCGCCCCGCCCGAGAACCACCCCGAGGGGATCAGACATGTGCAGCCGCTCCGCAAGGAGGCGCATGCCGTCTCCCCTCGCAATGGAGGCGTACGAATTAAGCAGGGCCGTTGCTGCCGTCGTCTCCGCCAATGTGTATGTTGTGGCAGGGCCGCCGAGCTGTGGTTCCGCTCGGGGCGCCGATGGGCCCACTCGTAGTCGGAGCCACTGGAAGTCCACGTCGCCCAACGGGGCGGGCCCCTGGTGTCTTGGCTCCCTCGGGGGACTGCTGGTAGGGTGGGTAATCGTGCATCGCTTGGGGGGTCCAGCTCCCGAGGAGACGGGGGTGCGATGGTGGGCCTGCGAGCGCTGCCTGGCCGTCCCCCGCAATTGGGGGAGGTGCCCGAATCTCGCGGCTTTGCGCCGCGTGTGTGTGTGTGTGTGGCATCTCCGAACGTGCTGTTGTGGCCCAATCGAATGGAGCAGCGCAGAGCCTGGCTAAGGCGCTCGCAGCTGTGTGTACGCCCGCTTCTCTGGTGGGGGAGGCTGTTTGGGCGACCTCAAGGTCGAAGCTGATGTTGTCACTGTGCTCCACCATGTGCCTCCAGCCCACGAGCCAGGTCGCTGTGCATTCGACAGGCCGCCCTGGCCAGCTGCATGGCGAGAAGGGGGCTCAGTCCATCCGAAGGGAGCAGCGGGGCTGGTCTGGTACCCGTCGGTCGGGGGCCCCCTAGAGTCTCCCGCGGATGCCCCGAGCGGTGGCATGCGGGGCAGAGCCCTGGTGTGGGCCCCCGCAGCGTCCAGGTGCCATGCCACGGGCACTGGGGGCCAGGATTGAAGAAGAAGTCGATCTGGAGTCGTCTGGCAGTGCGGTCCTCAAGACAGTGGATGCTGGGGGTGCCTTGGGTAGTTGGGAGGCGGATGCCGGGTGCGCGAGGGGGGGGGCCATGTTGAAGTGTGGGCGGGGGGTGTGACCGCAAGGGTGGCCCAGGATGGGGTCCGTCCCCGGTCTGCTGAATCGAGTGGACGTCGTGCCCAGCGCAGGGCTCTATGCCGTGGAGGCTGACCCACCTCGCTAGGTGCTCGTGGTCTGGGGCCTCCCAGCCTTGCTTCGTAGTCGCATCCATTGGCTGACCATGCAAGGCCTGTGATGTCGAGGCAGCAGAGGGCGCTGGCAATGTGCCGCGCGCGTGGGTCGTCGTCCAGTTCGAAGTCTTGTCCGATATCCTCATGGGGGCCTCCTGGGCCGCCTGGGTCGTGGAGGGGACTGTGCCCCGTCCAGGCATTGTGGTGGGGTGTTTCGAGGTTACGCTGCTGTGCCGGAGTGCCTGAGCGGGCCCACCGCCCGTCCAACCATGGGCCGCCTGCTCGCTCATCTGTTTCCAGAAGGGCGTCCATGGGCCCCCCGCGGCCTGTCCGGCGGGGGTCTTGAACGCGCGGGCCGCTGGAGGCTTCCTCCCTGGCTGGCCGTGGGGAGGGGTATGGTCTGTCCGTGGCTGCGCCTGGCCCATCCTGTGTGAGGATCTCCCCTATGTAGCGGTGGGCTTCGGCCCCCGGTGGGGGGCTAGTGTTCGCTCCTTGCCCGATATGTGCATCTCCTCCGCCGCGGAAGGGGTTTGCCGCCCTCCTTGCGTCCTGACCTTGCGGTGGGGTCCTCCCGGGGCTAGGCGGTTGTCGGTCTGGCGGCGTGCGCCTTGGAGCGCGACTAGGGTTTGAGCCGCGGCGGAGGGGGTGGGGAAAGGAAGAAGGAAGTGGGGGGGGGGCGAGAAGTGGCGGCTTCCGCTCGCGATTCGATCGGCCCTCGCCTTCCCGGGGGCCCCCCCCGCTTCCCCCCGCGGGCCTGGGCTCGTCGAGCCCCAGGCCGGGGGGGGAGACAACCTGTCATCCTCGTGGGAGCGGGGGGAGGCACCCAAATTCAAGTGTGCGTCCGCAGGAGGTCCGCCCCCGCAGATCCCTTTGCTCTGCCTGCCACTTCTCTGGTCTGCGGTCATACTGCGGGGCCTAGTGCGGCCAGCGCCGTTGAGATCGGCCCCGCCCGCGGGAAAAGCCGCATCATTCTCCCTCCTGGCCCGTGCTGGGCGGGGTAGGGGCACGGTGGGGGACATTTCGTCAGCGGTCAAGCTGGGGAGGGCGGAGCTCCCGTTTTGCGCCAGTGTGCCTTGGCCTGGGCTAGGCGGTCGCCCTCCATGAGAGTGGGGCGAGGGCCTGCCATCGGCGTCTGTGTCCCACCTTGAACGCTCTTCGCCGTTCGTGCCTGGTGCGGTGGGCCGCTGTCCTGGAGGGTCACTGGTTGGGTCCTCGCTGCGCTGTCCCCCCCAGGCGTTGCCTCTCTCCTCCGCGGGCCTGGGTGTGGGGCCTGGTACGGGGGGGCTCTGGTAGTCTCGGTGAACCAGTGTGGGGGAACTGAGTCTTGGGGGGGGGCTCTCCCGGGGCTGCGTGGAGGCCTGGGGGGGGTGGGGGGCGACGTCCCAGCCTGGCCCGTCGCCGCTGATCGGGCGGCAGGCTGCCAGGTGGCCCGGGGATTCGGCGCCAGGAGGGGAGTGTGATCGAGGCTCGGCTGGGTGCCGAGTGTCAGTCGCCGCATCGTGTAGGGCAGAGCCGTCTGGTCGACAAATCTCGTGACCGGGGTGAGTCTGCGTCCTTGCTGGTGGGCCGCTGGGCCCCACTTCCCCTTGCCTCTCCGCTGGCGAAGCGCTCTGGTCCCAGCGGCTGGGCGTGGCCCCTTCCCCGGGGAGGTCCGATCGCGGCCTGGTGAGTGAGCAGCTAACAGCTGCGGAAGTGTGAGAAGAGCTCAGGCCTGATCGGTCGGTCTGGTCAGCGCAGCGGTTGCCCGTCTCAGTCGCCAGCGTAGGGCTGGGGCCTGCGGGGGGGGGGGGGGGGGGGGGGCTCTGGAGAACCCGCTGGGGCCGCGGGGGGGAGCTGGGCCCTGGGAGGGCGGGGGGGCATCTGAGACAGGGGGGGGGGGGGGGGCTGGAATGGGGCCCGCCACTTCGCCGTGGCCAATGGTATCCGGCGGCGGGGGAGTTGCCCCGCCCGCCTCATTCCAAGCCAACCGACGGGCAAGCTTTCCTCCAGAAGGGGTGCCTGCTAGAGGATCGGATCGAGGCGCAGCGAAGGAGCAGCTAACGAGCGCTGCATGGGTTGAGATATCTCTATCTGGTCAATCGATCTCCCGATCAAGGTCCGACTGCCTGCCGGCGGGGGGGGCCTCAGTCGCGCAGCTAACAGCTGCAGAAGTGTGTGAAATATCAGAGCCTGATCGATCAGGCAGATGCATGCGGGCGACGTCCACCTCAGCCGCCCGCCTAGGTCTGGGGCCTGCTGGGGGGGGGGGCTCCGGAGTTCCCGCTGGGCCCGTAAGGGGGGGCTGAGCTCTGGGAGGGGTCCTCCTTAGGCTGGGGGGGGACGTGGGGGGGCGCCCAACACTTCGCGGCGCTCCGCAGGTCTGCTGGTCGTGCCGACGCTCGGCTGAGGTGCAGCTAACAGCCGCGGGATGGCACAACGTACTATTGCCTGGCTGGATGGGGGCTTTGCTCGCGGGGATCGATCTGATCGAGGTCCAACAACGGTGCAGCTAACAGCCGCGGAAGTGGTGAAGTTATCGGGATCTGATCGCTCAATGCCTCGTTCTGGTACCGAGGGCGCGGCGAGTCTGAGAGCTCGATCATCGCCGCCATAGGGGTGGTCCGATCCTCGCTCCACTCCAGTGTAGCTAACAGCCGCAGTTTTGTGGGTCGAGCCTGGTCGGTTGATCCGGCTAGCAGAGCCCGAAGGCGGATCGGCATCGGGGGCTTGTTCGACCGGAAACGCAAGTTGCGGATGGATCAGAATGAACTCCGAATCGGGCGGTCCGGTTGGGTTCCTGGTCCCCAGGGGTCCGTACCCGTCGTGATTTCCGGGCAGTGTCAGGGCGCCCAAGCCCTGCGCTAGCTCTAAAAATACACTGGGGTTAGGGTTTCCTGGGGGCCGATTTTCCATCATCTGAAGCCCCCGCAGAGGCAGCGGGTGCCGCCAGCACAAGAGGATGGATGGCGGCGCTGCTACCGCGGGCGGTGGGCGGTGGCGCAGCGGCGGGCGCCCCTCCCTGGCCGTGCAGGCCGACCTCGAGCCCTGACTCCAAGGAGAGGAGCCCCCCCCCGGGAGACGACTTGAGCCAGGGTGGCTATGGAACTGGTGGGGATACTTTTTGTTCGCAACCGCTAGCGGGCAGCCGCGCGGCGTCATGAGTCGAACGAACGCCAGGCCTGAGTGGAACAGGGCGGGCCTAAACTACAGCTGGCAAGCGCGGAAAAGGGGCGGGGCCGAAACCGAACGCGAGCGGCGGACAGGCAACGAAAAGGGACAGGCGACTAACGCGGCACAGCTCAAAAGCCTAAGATCACGACCCGAGCATACCAGTGAACACGACATCCTCGGAGGGCACGCCACATCTCCGCCAACGCGTATGCCAGCGTGAGGACTGCGAGGCTGGCGTCAATCAAGATACAATAGGCCAGCCGGCGTAAGCCCACCGTGTGGACGTGCGCGGACTGGAAGCGCTAACTGGTGGGGATGCGCGAAGCGTGAAGAATTAAAAAAGGCGGGCGTGACATGCACAAAGTGATGGGTAGTGGAAAACCGGTAAAGCATAGGTGCTGCTTCAGCCTGCGCCAAGGGATAGGTAGCAGAGAAACTGTACTACCCGCGCAAGGGGGTAGGACAAGATCAGGGAGGGCGGGCATCTTCCTAAGAAGCTGCGAGAATCGAGCTCTGGCAATTCGCTCCCTTTCGAGGAGGAGGGGCACGAGGAGGCTCTGCGGGCGCAAGCGAGGCCGACAGACCCCACTGCCGCCTCTCCTCCTCCAGCTCTGGCACACGCGGGGTCTCGGCTGATGGCGATAAGGGCCCGAGGCATCTCGGACTCAGCAAATGCCCGAAGGGGGAGTGGGGAGGAGAAACAGTAGGGGGTGGGGGCATGGGGAGAAGGAGGGGCAGAACATGAGCGGGGAGGCGAGTGGGAGGGGGGGGAAAGGGAGGCTGAACACGATGAGGAACACTCCAAATGCGACGCGCATGAATCGATGCGCGAGCCCGGCACATTTGCTGCGACGAAATGATTGGTTTTCAATATTGTTCCGCGTGACGGTCGTTACCCGGGGTGGTTGGGCCCCCAAGTTACCGTAACGCTTTGGGGAGGGGGGGGTCCCGGCCTTCCCCAAAACGTGCTATCGGTACCATTACTGGGGGGGGCTTGGCCGGGGTAGCGACCGTTACGCGCCACAGGATTTTCAAAACAAACATTAAATCTCGAAGGAGCTTCGCAAGTAATTCCGTTGCGCCGAGGGTCGGGAACGGATGCCTACCCGTAGCAACGCAGAAAGCCCTTTGGAGTCCTCTCTCGCGGCGGCCCCTCTTCCTGCGCTCCTGCTTTTCCTCCCCCTTCCCTCGCGCCCTGCTCGTCCTCGCCGTCCTCTTCCCCCGCCCCACGATGGGATCCGCCTCCAGGGAGAAGCTGCCGTGCTCGGCGCCGCCCTTCCCCAGCAGTCCCTGCAGCAGGCCGTCGGGGTTGATCCTGCCACGGCGAGGGAAGGGCGGCAATGACGAATCGGGTCGAGATGGGAGGAGTTTGATGAGGCTGTGGCCGACGAGGGCCGCGAGGGGAAGTACGACAAGTGTGAAGAGACGGACCAATAAGCCACCGCTACCCCGCCCTCTGGGGGCCATCGGGGTGTGAACGGATGAGGCTTCAGCAACCGAGAGGCTGACCTTTCACCAGCCAACGGACGAAATAGTGAAAACTCATGGTTTTGAAGGTCTGTAGGTTTTTCGGGATTTCGGTTCAATATGACTCAAAGAGGGCTTCAAGAGGCTCTGATATGGCCCACGAGGGCCGCAAGAACAAGCCAAATTAGCCCAGGAGGGCCCCAATATGGCCCCGGGACAGCTAAGGAGGGCCTCCGGAGAGGTCCCAGACGCCGTCCTCCAGAAGTTTGGCAACTTGGCACACGTGATTTGCCAGCCAAGAGCTCGTAGAGTTTCTCAGGAGGTGAACTTTCTGTTTCTGTAAGCGCGCGCTGCCCTCCCTTCCCCCCCCTCCCACGGCTCCAAAGGAAACCTTCGCCACGCCTGAACCATGCTTCCACTCCTGGATGATATGTGGCACGAGAAACTTATGCAACATTGCACTCCCGATGCCGCAATCGACAAGCGAAAAAGACTGTGGGCCCGCACCCCCGAGGACACACCCTGGGGAACACACAACAGATCCGCGTTCCCGAGGCCACGATCTCTTGTAGAAACAATGGGTCCGCGCTCCCTAGGCCGCGACCCCTTCTGGAGAAAAGTGTGGATCCGCGCCGCCGAGGCCATTATTGCTTGCAAAGCACACTGGGTCCGCGCTCCCCAGGCCGCGACCCCTGCTGGAAATAAAATGTGTGGATCCGCGCCCCAGAGGCCACGATCTGTTACAAAAGAACGGGTGGTCCGTGCGCCAGAGGCAACGAACAGTGCAGGGTCGGCGCTCCCGAGGTCAAGATCCCGAGGCAAAACCAATAGATCCGCGATCCCGAACCACGATCTCCAGTAACAGAACTGTAGATCCAAGCACCCGAAGCCACCTTCCCTAATAACATTTGTGGATTCGCACTTCCGAAGTCAAGCTCTCTCGTGAAAAAAACAATGCATCCGCGCTTCGGAGGTCACGATCTCTCTTGTACAACAATGATGGGTCCAAGCCACGCCCCCTGTAAAAACATGGGTCTCGCTCTGGAAAACACGCTCCGCGTAAAAACCGCAGATCCGTGCTCCCGGGGCCACGGTCCCTTGCAGAAAGCTGTCGCTCCGCGCTCCGGAAGCCACGATCTCGTGTAAAAAACGGTGGGCCTGCGCTCGCGACGCACTATCCCTAGCACGAAATTCAATGTCCGCGCTCCCGAGGCGACGATGCCTTGTGAAAAATAACGGGTGCGCGCTCCCGAAGCCACGATCCCTCATAGAAAGGATGGGTCCGCTTTTCGAATTCGCCAGCCACCCAACCAGCTTGCAAACCAGCCAGCATGCCAGCAAACGAGCTCATCAGCCAACCAACCAGCCAATCAACCAATTAACACAATCGACCCAACTACGCAAGCAATCAGAAGGGGGCGCGGCAGAGGGAGAAGCCTTTCAGATACAAAGACGTGCAAGGCGGGAGACAGAAACGAACAATATGAGGTGTATAACAATGAAGTGTCTCGACGTGCTGGACTTCGCGCAATCGTTGCCACTGGGCACACTCAAACCATAAAGTCATACAGGTACCAAAGCGAGGTCCAGCAGTTAAGCATGCAAGCAGAGAGCCTCGGGATGAAACGCATTGGTCCGTAGAGGAGCAAAGAGAACCGTTGTGAGCCAGGTTTTTTAATGGCCAGCAATCCTGCGCATCCGCCACGCCGACTGTCATCGAGGCCAGCGTTGCTAGTGGCTGTTCTGTGATTCTCGCAAATAATCAGACTTCTAATGCAAACACATCAAACAGTTCGCCCGATCCGACCATTCAGGTCGCCTCTCCTGTGGTGCCACAGGCGCACTCGATCAAATTTTAGTTGCGCTGTGGTATTCGCGTCCTAGATGCCCTGACAGGCCGCCTTCGTCTCCGTATCTAATCTCGTCCTCCACCACCACTCCCTCGCCTCTTTTGGCCCTCATTGTTGCGCTGCGGATCACACTCGCAACAATCATCTACCAGAGCTGTTTGCGTGACCATTCCGTGGAATACTAAGACGAGAAAGACTGATCAAGAGAAACAAGATAAGGGCCAGCATACGCGAGGGTGAGGACAAAGACGAGGAGAGGGATGAAAAGGATGAGGATGAGGGGGATAAGGTGGCGAGAGGGATGACGAGGAACAGTAGGAGTAGCAGGAGGATATGGGCCCCATCCACTCCACGCGACTCCTCTTCCTCCCCCCCCCCTGCCCGCAATCGTCTCAATCCCAGACTTTTCTGTAAACGCGCTATCTCGCTCATCTTACCTTTCTCGCGTCATGCTTCCCTTCCCCCACACACTATACTAGCCTCACTTTCCTCTACGATGCCGCTGTAGCAAATAGACCACTGCCCTTTCTCATTCAGCTCCAGTCGGCGCGAATCTCCTCTTCTTGTTGTTCGGTGCCCACAAATTGCGCGAGTCTGCGTACCGCTTGAGTTCGTGTTGTAGCTCAGGCTTGAGCCAACAAGCGTCTTTCTCTTTAGCAGCCTCGAGTCGGGCAGGGGGAATGTAGAAGAGGATGTGGAGGAGAATGCGAGGGAGGAGAAGAAGGCGAGCGATGAGTATAATGATGAACAGGGGGGAAGATGTGGATGAGGAGGAAGGTGCAACTTTTCACAACATATGCATGCGGTGCGGTCTGGACCCCAATCATGTTGAATGGGGCGACCCCGCACGCCATGCCGGGGGGACAACCGCCGCAACCACTTGACTCGTGTCACGCCCAGGTCTGTGGTCTGTTGACACGTCACCCCGATAGAGGCGTACACATTTCTTTCCGAAGAAGATGAGAGCCGACCCCATGTCGAGGTAAGATTTAGCAATACTTTTTTTTTCCGCTGTTTTGCTTGCGTAGAAAAATCAACACACACACGTTCATCATACACATGTCGATTTAACCGAGGCGTTTTGTGAGGATCTCGGCTAGGTCATACTCATACTATGCGAGGCACGCGAGCCTGGCCCACGCGTGAAAATCGAAATCACCCAGCAGCTATGAGTTTGGTCGGCATTTCGGTGTACACTTTTTTCCAGACAGCTATGAGCAACTAGTTGCTATCATCACAAATTTGTCATATTCATTGCGCGCCTGTATTTGCCGGATCCATAAGAAGAGCAACGGTCTCCTGTCATCCCTGTCTAATGGCCACACGCGCGCGCGCCCCCGCACGCGCATTTCGAAACCATGCAACAACAACCACACACTTGATACAACTTATATGTTGCAGATTCACCCGTCATCCTCGTCAGACAGTACCATGCCAATCACACGCGCGCGACCCCACGCGAATGCCAGAACGAGTCAAACGCACTACTTGTGTGTATAATTTCGAACTGGTTCCTTTCATGACCAATTAGAAGCTGAGCAAGTTCTCGACCATATGTATTGCATATTTACCCCGCCAGCCATCGCCATCACTCGCACGCCCGAGTCATGCGTCTGCTTGAGAAGGGTCCGCGCGTCATTCCGCCTGTTGGGACTTGCGCACGAGCTCCGATATGTAACTGCACCCACGGCCTCTTGTCTTGCCAGCCACTTGCGGGTGTGACCTTGGGATGTTTGCTCGAACGTTGGAGCTGGCTACTTCACGATCTTCGAATTGGTAATACCTCCATGGATTGGACAACGCAGTTTTCACCACATAGATCGCATCGCATATCTTGCACAGTCTAGTTTTCCACACATAGAATGCACATGATAATGCAGGGACCCATCGTGCGGGTTCCACGCTAACAACAATATCTAACGTTGCGAATCCCCGCAAATGTGGGAAGTGCTGCTGGACATTGGAGCCATAAGCAAACCTATGCACTCCAAAGCGGCGGCCGACAAAACTGTGACTCCCGTGCCGGCGCCCGGGTTTGCTGGCAGCACCAGAGGCGCAGACAGCCTTTGGGGGGCAAGCAGGCCTGGGCGCAGCTTTGTGCCGTCCCATCGCAAGCAGCTAACACGGCGCTCGTACATTTTCTATTTTTCTATGAACAACAACCTACCTGTCTCGACTCAATACAACGACCAGGCTGCAATGCAGGGGAGCAATCACCAGCCAAAAGCAAAATCGCGGCTCCCAGGACGCACCGCGCCGAAAGCTGGAGGTGGACTGCAGATCTGTGTCCCCATCTCGTACACTTGGACGGAGTTGAAACATCAACCGAAGCGAGCCAGCCAGTCTTCTTCCTGGATATTCGTTATCACTGCAGAATTCCCCGATGATGTCCCATAGTCAATGGGCTTCACAGAAGCCTGTAGTGAGGAGGGCGGTCGCCCTGGGCCACCTCTCCCGTGCCTGCACGTGGGCGCGACACTGCACACGAGCCCTTCGGCGCCGTAGAGACCCGACATGGGGCGGATTTGCTCCAGTGGCCGCTGCTGGCTGGCCGTCCCTGGGCCAGCTGTCCCCAGGATGCCTCGGACCTCTCGTGCGCCCTGGCGCACGGGAGAGGAAGGAGGAGGGAGACCATGAGGGCGAGAGGAGGAGGGGGAGGAGGAGGAGGAGGAGAAGGAGGAGGAGGAGGAGGAGGAGGAGGATTAGGAGGCGGATGAGGAGGAGGCGGAGGAGGAGGAGAAGGACGACAAAGAAGTCGAAGGGAGGATAAAGATGATTACGAACTTACACTGAGCATGAAGATCAGGATGATGACGATGATGACGGCGACGACGACAACGATGATGAGGAGCGGAAAATCCGCCGGCCCCCTTGTGGGGCCACCAGGCTGCGAGGCGCGTGATTCGCAGTTTCCTGTACCAGTCGTAGGTTGTAGTTTCCAGTGTTACAGTTCTGCTTCTTGCTGGTTACTGTAACTAGTTGACTTCTTGCTGGTTACTGTAACTAGTTGATTGACCGCGCGAGGGGGGGGAAGCCAAAAACAAGATTTTTAGCTTCACCTGGGCGCGTTGTCTGAATTGCTGGGGGGGCTCGAAATCGACACCCCTCACGCAGATCCGCGGGGTCAGGGTCCAAAAACACATGGGATTTGCCACATTTCTGAAATTCGGTGCCACCCCTCACGCAGATCCGCGGGGTCAGGGTCCAAAAACACAAGGGATTTGCCACATTTCTGAAATTCGGTGCCACCCCTCACGCAGATCCGCGGGGTCAGGGTCCAAAAACACATGGGATTTGCCACATTTCCGAAATTCGGTGCCACCCCTCACGCAGATCCGCGGGGTCAGGGTCCAAAAACACAGGGATTTGCCACATTTCTGAAATTCGGTGCCACCCCTCACGCAGATCCGCGGGGTCAGGGTCCAAAAACACAGGGGATTTGCCACATTTCTGAAATTCGGTGCCACCCCTCACGCAGATCCGCGGGGTCAGGGTCCAAAAACACATGGGATTTGCCACATTTCTGAAATTCGGTGCCACCCCTCACGCAGATCCGCGGGGTCAGGGTCCAAAAACACATAGGATTTGCCACATTTCTGAAATTCGGTGCCACCCCTCACGCAGATCCGCGGGGTCAGGGTCCAAAAACACAGGGGATTTGCCACATTTCTGAAATTCGGTGCCACCCCTCACGCAGATCCGCGGGGTCAGGGTCCAAAAACACAGGGGATTTGCCACATTTCTGAAATTCGGTGCCACCCCTCACGCAGATCCGCGGGGTCAGGGTCCAAAAACACAGGGGATTTGCCACATTTCTGAAATTCGAACCCTCACGCACATCCATCGCAAGGCGTGGTAACCCAAACTGCGAGAACTCCCTCGGCCCTTTAATCGCAAGGTGTGGTAACCAAGCCCTTAAACCATACACGTCTTACCAATCGCCAGGTGTGGTAACCCCTCTTGTGATCAGTTGGTTTTGCTGATTGCGACTCGGCTTCGCATGAAGTTTCGATACTGCTTCACGACAGCGCCAAGGCCTCATGACTTAGCTCTTCCATGGCCCATTCTCCGAGAGAAGGGGCCGGCGGCAGGGGGCGAAGCTCTTACGGATAATGCTGCTACGCTTATGATTGCTGTTCGGACCCTGGCATTGGGAGTCCGCGCCTCGGCCTGAGCGCCCAAACCCCATCATCAATGAACTTGCTGAAGCTGTGTCCCAAGCCTGGCATTGCCTCATGCTCCCTCGGGAGAAGGAGAAATAATAAGGAGAAGAGATGAGCGAGGGGGGGAAAGATGATGATGAAGTTGCTGGTGATGATGCTGACAAAGACGATGACGATGATGATGCTGCTGATGATGCAATCACATGGCATTTTGGCAGGATACATCGAGATGACGATGGAGGAGGAGGAGGAGGAGGAGAAGGAGGACGTGGATGAGGAGAAGGAGGAGGAGGTGGAGGCGAGGCAGGAGGCGCTGGTGGAAAGCCACGACGAAGAATCGAGCGGGCAAGGAGCTGGAAGCTGGTAAGGATGTCGCCTCGCACTTGTCTCCCAGGGCGTCCACGAGTGGTGCCAGCTTCGTGGCCCGCCACACAGACTCCACCTGGAGGGCACGTTCCAGGGCGAACGGGGAGGTGCAGGAAGGGGGCACTTCCACCAGCGGTGAGGAAGAGGAGTGTCAGAAGGGCAAGCTCCATCTCCTCCTGGGGAATTTCACCTGCCGCAAGTTGCACTTGTGCAATTTCTGACATGGTCTTGGACGCCCCGCATCCCCAAACCGTCCAACATCATGAACAACACCAACAACGCTTCTACACATAACGCTCCACAACAGACGTCGATACTGAAGCAACATGGCAATTCTCCTCTCTTCTTGCGCCATTATCCTCCCCCCCTTGCTAACCCCGACCGCCCCTGCCCTATGGCGCCTCCTCATTTCCCCCCCCCTCCGAGAAAGGGGGTGAAACGCCAACGGGGCGAAGGAAGCGATCAGTCACACAGTGCGTGGTACCATTCCTTCCTCTCACCCCAGGTTTGTAATTCGTAACCTTACTCCTCCTCTTGCTTTCTCAGTGCCCGCACGGCACACCTTCGCGAACGCCTCTGCTAGCTGGACAGCGGACAATCCTTTCTGTGATCTCGGCACACCATTCACAATCGACTTGGTCTGCATATCAATGGGATGTTACTACTGAACAAGCAAGGCCAAACAACACTGCGACATTCAGAAAGACAGACGCGGTGATACGGAAGGGGGGGAAGAGGAGGAGGAGGAGGATGAGGAGGAGGGAAGGCGGAAACCGAGAGGAGGAGGAGAGGGAGGAGGAGAAGGAGGATGAGCAGGAGGAGTAAGAGGAGAAGGAGAAGGGGGAGTAGAATAATGAGGATGAGGGGGGGAGTTCAACGGAACTCGAAGGATGCCGAAGAAAAGAAGGAGGAGGAGAAACTCTCGGGCCCTCGCGGGGTCCTTCGGGGCCACCTTGAAGCGATCGCGGAGGCCTCCTGGGCAATTCATTGACGCTGCTGAGGCCGGAGCGGCGGCAATGCTAAGCTCATCCATCAACCTAAGGAGTTCAAGGCCGGCGGCGACGACGACGACGAGGACGACGACGAGGACGACGAGGACGACGAGGACGATGAGGACGACGAGGACGACGAGGACGCGGAGGAGGAGGACGACTACGACGATGACGGCGACGCAACGACGAAGAGGAATTCAATGCTGGTGTGCCCGGCGAAACCCTCCAGGGTGCCTGGAAACTCGCGCCAGCGCCGCTGCCCGTGCCGCCACTGTCCTCGGTGGCCTCAGAGGCCTCCGCAGTCTCACCGCGCGGCCACGGCCTCCATTCGCGGATGTCGGGGTGATCGCGCAATATCCTGCACGGCGGATGGAGGCGAGGAGGACATCGATAAATAACTACGCAAAAGAAAGGGTGGGAGGGCATAGTGACGGGAGGATAGGTGCGAGAAAGGGGAGGGGAAGAGTTGGGAGGAGGAGGAGGAGGAGGAGGAGGAGGAGGAGGAGGAGTGGAGGAGAGGAGGAGGCACAGGAGGAGAGGAGGAGGAGGGAGGAGGAGGAGGGAGGAGGAGGAGGAGGAGGAGGAGGGAGGAGGAGGAGAGAGGGAGAGAGGGAGGAGGAGGAGGAGGAGAGAGGAGGGAGGAGGAGAGAGGAGAGAGGAGGAGGAGGAGGGAGGAGAGAGAGGAGGAGGAGGAGGAGGAGTACGAGGAGGAGCTGCCGTGCTGGCGCGAGCTCAGAAGACCCACCTAACTGAAGCTGCCGGGAAGCACCGGTACGGCGTCGGGCGCAAGGGCGGCGCGAACGTGCTGGTTAAGAGCTTGCAGGCTCTCACGGAGGCCGGGCCGAACGCGACGTTTATCAAGGTGGACGTCAAGGCGGCGTTCCAGCGGATGCGCCGCGACCCCGCCTTCGAGGCCTTGGACGAAGCTGTCCCCGAGGTGGCGGCGGCCCTGAGGGCTTGGTACCCGGGCCCCGCAGAGAACTACTGGCGCACTGCTGACGGGCGCTTCGAAGCGGTCTGGAGCCGGCGCGGGTTCGATCAGGGAGACCCCCTGTCCCCGGCGGCCTTCGCCGTGGGGCAGCGGCGCGCCCTCGAGCAGTCTTGCGCAGGCTGCAGGAGCTGGACCCAGCCGCCCGCCTGTACTCCTACCTCGACAACTCCTACTTGGTGGTGCAGGCGGGCCTCGGCGCCCTCGCGCTGACGGGCTTCCGCGAGGTGCATGCGCTACTGGGGGTGGAGCTGAACGACGACAAAACGCTGGTCTGGTCCCCAGCGGGTGTCCAGGCTGTCGAGGCCGAGCTCGCGAGCAAGTGCGTGCCCGTTCTGCCAGTCCTCGGCGCGCAGCTCCGGGCTCCTGGAGACGCCGACGGGGCGGCGCTCCCTCTCGATGGCCAGGGCTGCGGGCTGGACGGGGCCACGGCGCGCCTCGAGAGGCTCTGGGCCAACCTGGAGCGGTTGCTGCAAGGGGCGCTGAAGCGGCAGGCGGCGGGCGCGCTGCTCAACGCCTGCGCCGGCAACGCCAGCCAGCACAACTTGCAGCTGGCCTTGGCCGCAGGAAAGGAGACCTTCCGCTACGACGCCGCGCTGCGGGGCTGCTGGGAGAAGCTGCTGGGGCGACAGCTCGGGCCAGATGCGTGCGAGCTGCTGGGCCCGCCAACGAAACTCGGAGGAGCCGGCGCGCAGTGGGCGGCCACGAGACGGGCGCCCGCCTGCTGGGCGGCGTGGACGCAGGCGGCGGAGGAGGTGCGGGACGACCTCTGTGTCTCAGGAGTCTCCACTCTTGCAGACATGCCGGCGGCGCTGCCGCAGGCTGCAG
>CAUYUJ010014575.1:140015-142515 GCA_963575745.1 Prorocentrum cordatum | reverse complement strand
GGTGGGGGTGACGCATGCGGGCGGCGGCACTGAGGCCTTCGGTGGAGCTCCCTATGGAGCCACGAAGCGTGTGAGGGGCGTGCCGAAATGAGTGTGGGTGACGCATGCGGCCGCGGGCACTGGGGCCTTCGGTGGAGCTCCCTATGGAGCCACGAAACGTGTGAGGGGTGTGCCGAAATGGGTGTGGGGGACGCATGCGGCCGCGGGCACTGGGGCCTTCGGTGGAGCTCCCCATGGAGCCACGAAACGTGTGAGGGGTGTGCCGAAATGGGTGTGGGGGACGCATGCGGCCGCGGGCACTGGGGCCTTCGGTGGAGCTCCCTATGGAGCCACGAAACGTGTGAGGGGTGTGCCGAAATGGGTGTGGGGGACGCATGCGGCCGCGGGCACTGGGGCCTTCGGTGGAGCTCCCTATGGAGCCACGAAACGTGTGAGGGGTGTGCCGAAATGGTGTGGGGGACGCATGCGGCCGCGGGCACTGGGGCCTTCGTGGAGCTCCCTATGGAGCCACGAAACGTGTGAGGGTGTGCCGAAATGGGTGTGTGGAGGCATCGCGGCGCGGGCACTGGGGCCTTCGTGGACTCCCCTATGGACCCGAAACGGTGTGAGGGGTGCCGAAATGGGTGTGGGGGACCAGATGCGGCCGCAGGCACTGGGCCTTTCGGTGGAGCTCCCCTATGTAGCCACCTAAACGTGTGAGGGGTGTGCCGAGAGGGTGTGGGGGACGCATGCGGCCGCGGGCACTGGGGCCTTCGGAGGAGCCCCTATGGACCACGAAAGTGTGAGGGGTGCCGAAATGGGTGTGGGGGACGCTATGCGGCCGCACCTCCTTGGGGCCTTCGGTGGAGCTCCCTATGGAGCCACGAAACGTGTGAGGGGTGTGCCGAAATTGGTGTGGGGGACGCATGCGGCCGCGGGCACTGGGCCTTCGGTGGAGCTCCCTATGGAGCCACAAAACGTGTGAGGGGTGTGCCGAAATGGGTGTGGGGGACGCATGCGGCCGCGGGCACTGGGGCCTTCGGTGGAGCTCCCTATGGAGCCACGAAACGTGTGAGGGGTGTGCCGAAATGGGTGTGGGGGGGACGCATGCGGCCGCGGGCACTGGGGCCTTCGGTGGAGCTCCCTATGGAGCCACGAAACGTGTGAGGGGTGTGCCGAAATGGGTGTTGATGATGATGATGATGATGGGAGGGGGGAGGAGGCAGCGGGAGGAAGGAAGGAGGGAGAACGCGGGGCACCGTCTCTTCAAAACGAGGACCCAACACCACAGGATGGTTGGGAAATAGTAGTGGTAGTGGTAGTGGTGGTAGTAGTAGTAGTAGTAGTAGTAGTAGTAGTAGTAGTAGTAGTCGTAGTAGTAGTAGTAGTAGTAGTGGTGGTGGTAGTAGTAGTAGTAGTAGTTATAGTAATAGTAGTACCACTACTAGTCGTAGTAGTGGTAGTAGTAGTAGTAATAGTAGTAATAGTATTGGTAGTAGTAGCAGTAGTAGTAGTAGTAGTAGTAGTAGTAGTAGTAGAAGTAGTAGTAGTAGTAGTAGTAGTAGTAGTAGTAGTAGTAGTAATAGTAGTAATAGTAGTGGTGGTGGTAGTAGTAGTGGTAGTAGTAGCAGTAATAATAGTGGTCGAACTAGTAGTAGGGGTAGTCGTGATCGAAATCGTACTCGTAGTGGTAGTAGTGGTAGTAGTAGTAGTAGTAGTAGTAGTCGTAGTAGTAGTAGTAGTAGTAGTAGTAGTAGTAGTGGTGGTGGTAGTAGTAGTAGTCGTAGTAGTCGTAGTAGTAGTAGTAGTAGTAATAATAAGATAAATCGTAGTAGTAGTAGTAGTAGAAGTAGTAGTAGTAGTAGTAGTAATATTAGTCATCGTAGCAGTAGTAATAGTGGTAGTGGTAGTGGTAGTAGCAATAATCAGGATAGTCATGCTAAAACTACCATTAGTAGTCGTAATCGCAGAAGTAGTAGTAGTAGTAGTAGTAGTAGTAGTAGTAGTAGTAGTAGTAGTAATAGTAGTAGTAGTAGTAGTAGAAGTAGTAGTAGTAGTAGTAGTAGTCCCCGTAATAGTGGTGGTTGAAGAAGAAGTAGTAGTAGTAGTAGTAGTAGTAGTAGTAGTAGTAGTGGTAGTAGTAGTAGTAGTAGTAGTAGTAGTAGTAATAGTAGGAGTCGTAGAAGTGGTAGTAGTAGTAGTAGTAGTAAAAGTAGTAGCAGTAGTAGTAGTAGTAGTAGTAGTAGTAGTAGTAGTAGTAGTCGTAGTAATCGTAGTAGTACTATTAATATTATCATTGGTAGTAGTAGTAGTTGTCGTAGTAGTAGTAGTAGTCGTAGTAAGACTAGTAGTCGTAGTCGTAGTAGTCGTAGTAGTAGTAGTAGTAGTAGTAGTAGTAGTAGTAGTAGTAGTAGTAGTCGTAGTAGTAAAGGCCGTCGTAGTAGTACTAGTAGTAGTAGTAGAAGTCGTCGCCGTCGTCGTTGTAATAGTAGTAGTAGTAGTGGTAGTAGTCGTCGTAGTC
>CAUYUJ010014575.1:132885-139915 GCA_963575745.1 Prorocentrum cordatum | reverse complement strand
CTGCGCCGACGGAGGACGCAGCCTCCGCGTCTGAGCCGTCTTGGCTGGCAGCCATGGCGGCCCGCGCGGGTGGTCGCAGCCACCGAAGCAGAGCACGCAGTGCGTCCGCTGGAGCTTACAAGCTCCGCTACCAATGTCAGTGCAGTTGTTTTAGCTCGGGCCGCGCGGCAGTCCAACTGCGGGTGCAGTCCCAGGGCCCTAGGACTAGGGCCAAAACAGCGGCGAGCAGCGTGCATGCCACAAACATGAAAAGCATGCACATCATGCGCACACGGTGGCACGGGCGGCAGAGGGGCAGGGGAGTGCACTCTTCGCGCCGAGATGCGGTCGGGAGACGGACGGGCCCACGAGCCCGCCAAGCTGAAACGCCATCTGAAACGGTTCCCCAAGCGAGGCGCATATGAACGCCGTGGCACAATATCCTTGGCCGCGGACCGCGGCAGGGGTCGCAGAGCCTGCCCCCGGCCCGTGCCCGCCCCCTCGAAACCGTTGCGCACGCAGACGGCGAAGCCGAGGGGTCCGACGGCGCTGACGGCGCCATCGGAGCACAACACGTCCCTGCTCCCACTCGCACTCGTTAAGTCCAGGGCCCAGTTGAAGCTGGCAGCGCAATCGGCGGACACGCACTCCGTCCAGTCGAGCGTCTCTCCAACGCAAGCAGGCTGGGTGGCCCCAGCGCGCAGGAACCCCAATTCGAGAGACTCGCTACCCCGCGGGGCCCAGGAACGGACACACCTGCCACCGCGCGAACCTGACCCTGAGTCAGGATTTGAACATGTAGACGGCCAAGCATCAAACACCGCACCAGCCTAACAGGTCGCCCTTTCCCAGCCGTGCTCCTCGGGCCATGCTTTCATATATGTTGTAGATCAAGGACAACATGTCGAATAGGCCACCGCCCACAGGGAACGTGCACCAACGATGTTCATCGCCATCAGCGTCGTCATCGTCCTCCACTGCGACACGACCAAGGTGGGCAACTTCCTCCATGGAAAAGTCGTACTCCCGTACGAACCTTGGGACACCGATGTACCCGAATAGTGTCAAATCAGGCTGCTCCACCGCGTGTACTTCAACTACTTGGCCCACAAAAAACTCAACCCATGTCTTGATCTGGGGCATCCTCCTCTCGTGGCGATCGGCGGACCCCTGGGGCCAACAACTTGACATCTTTGCCTCGTGCGATCCGTCACATTTTCCAGCGCCGTCCACATCCCCCTGACACACATGGGCTGCTCCATTGTGCGTTTTTGACGATGTGCTGAAGTAGTTGCGCCATAATGTGCACCAAGCCACAGAATAGTTATCATGTCCCACACCGTACTCGAAGAACGCATGCCTACCATCCGGCCACGGATCAGGCCCAGCTTCTTCCTTAGCCAGCGCCCTGTCAAACTCCTCTTCGCCTTCCCCAACCTATGTAGAAATGTAATCATTGAGCACATCTTCCTGCTTGTGGAACCACCTCGAATTTGGCAGTACGCTCGAGTAGCAGCTTGTGTAGCCTGGCGCACCCTGGCCACATCCGTGTCTACAGCTCGGGATGAAAATGTGGCTTGGCGCCCTCTTTGGCTTGCTCGTCTGCCTGCTCGTTGCCTTGAATTTCTCGAAATGACTCAATTTGCCCTCGCGCACATCATTCGTTGAACAATGCGCCTTGCCGTGTCTGAAGCATTGTTCTCTAAAACCCTCTCTTTCAAACCAGCTTTCTTCAACATGTGAGCTCTTTGGCACTGCGCTCCAATCCCGTCCCAGCAGCCTGCAACAGTTGACCGCGCTTTTGCAATCGGAGAGGACGGTCCAAGTCCAGACAACTCTCCTTCATGCTTGGGATGGTGCGTAATCCCCACCGTTCTTGGCCACTCGCTGACGACCGATGTCCTCGGGAACGGACCGTCTGAACCACGTGGCGCCGACCCTGTCTGCACTGTGTACGGCGACCGACCAACCCACCACACGAAGCTCGGGGTATGGAAGTTGGTATCCGCTGCCGCCCACAAAGATGACACCCCCATCCACCTGAATCGCTCCTGTGCCGTCGACGTCGAAACAATCGTGGGCAACACTCCTGAGTAAATTGAAGAAGACCTGGCCAAGGCTTGGCACTAAACCACCGGCGAATCTCTCTTGATGTGCTGGCGTGTTGCACCTCAGCGTCTCCACTGCTGGCCTAAGTTCTGGCGACATGAGTAGTCCCTGAATCTATGCACAGGCGTCGCGGCAGACATACATGGGAAACACACGTATCTGGAACAGCACCGCATCGAGCACATATACTGCTCTGGAAATTTATTCTGGCACCAAGGAATCCCTGTGATGAGTCCTCTGACGGTCCTTCTGGTGGTGAGGAGGAAAACGAAAACGAAAACGAGGACGAGGAGGAGGAGGACAATGACGGATATATGAATGAACTCTGACTTGGGTGACGGGTGTGTGTGAGAGGAACGACAACGGGGATGGAGAGGGTGGAGGTGCATGGAGAGAAGGGGGGGGGGAGGCGGGGCGGGGCGGGGAACAGGAGAAAAAGGGAGGGGATTCACAAGAGAACGCGGGCATGCATGCATCCTATCCCCCAAGGTGCGTGCTCGCGCTGTCCAGGCCGCCCCCCCCCCCCCTTCCCAAGCAGCTACCTCGCCTACGCACGAAGGGAAGCGGCCGCCTCTACCCCTACGCGCCCCCCCTTCAAGGGGGGAGGCGTCATGCATTGCACCCGCGGGTGTTTCGCTCCGCGGCTGGTTGGTGTGGGTCCCGCTCCGCGACGGGGGGTAGCGCCTCGCTGCGAGGCTGGGTGCCCGCGCGCGCGGGCGGGAGTCTCGGGCGGGGAAGCTGCTTCTCATCAGCGGGGTCTCGCCCCGCGACATGTGGGGCCTCGAAGCACTGGAGGGCGAAGCCCGCTGCGAAATGTGCACGATGGGATCCTATAGGATTCGTGGGGGGATCCATGGGGCCCCTGAAACCACTCGGATTCCATAAGAAAGTCTGCTATCCCATCGGGTTCCGTAGGATCCACTCCATGTTCAGGAGGGGTTCCTTGAGATTGCTTGGAGACCTTCAAGGTCCCACAAGAATTCGTCAGGATCCCGGAGGATATCCTGAAAGTTCCAAAAGACTCTTCTAAGATTCTGGACGGAATCCGGGGGATACTGGAGAGGAGGTGATTCCGTATGAAGCGGCCGTGGCAGCGAAGGCGACGAGGAAGGATGGGCCGATGACCAAGGGGTTGAACCGACAAAAATGGTGCCTGCTCTGAATGAGCTTTCCACTTCGTGATGCCTTGTCCGCTTGACCCGTCGCAACCTCGCTCTCTCTCCGCGTCCTCTCCATCCCTCCTTGCCCTCCCTCTCCTCCTCGCTTTCTCTCCCTCCTCCACTCCCAGTCCGCCTCGCCTCATCCCTCCTCCTTCCTCCATTTGCTGCTCTCTGCTTCCTCAAGCTCCCTGCTTTCTGCGTGGTTGCCTGCCTTGCTAACACATCGCCGCACCACTCCCTCTCGATCTCCAAGCGTACTCTACTCTACACGCTCCATCGCCCCTCGCCTTCTCCTCCGACTCCTCCTTACCATTCTTTCCTTCTGTCCGTCCCCGCCCCCTTCGCTCCCTCTCTGATCCCTCTTCGAGTCCTCGTGACAACAGGATCAGCAGAGCCCTTCTTCAACGCGAGCCAACCGGAGTCTTCTAATCGACCTGGCACGGAGAATAACAATGCAAACGCGACGCTGGCGAGTTTTGGGCACGCGAACAGCTACGCAACACCCCACAATTGCAGATAAGAGCGAGGGTGGGGCGGGTTCGTCGGCAGTCCGCGAGGTTCTGAAGAAGCCCGCCGCAAGCACCGATTCTTCTACATTCTAAACAACGAGCCCGCCGCATGCTCCGATTTTCTCGTCAGAGTAACGTGGGTGGGCCGCGGGCAAAGACGACGATGACACAGAACAGCATCACCACCAACAACAGCATCAACAATAACAACCGCAACGCCAAAACCTCAACAACAACAACAACCACAACAACAACACCAACAACACCATCACACACCAACAACACCACCACCACCAACAACAACACGCTCTCAAGATCTGGGCCACGGAATCCATAGGTGCAAGATCGTTCAGCTCCATCACCCTGACAAGGTGCAATAACGATGACGAACACGGCAAAGAGCTACGTGCTGCCGCCTTTCGGGCTACCACGCGCGTATGCCACACACACACGTACAACACACAAACACCACATGCATGTGCACATCCACTCGTACACGCACTAGTGAACGTACCGCTACCATGACAAGACACTCACACATACACACATTGGAACAACCATAGCCAGCCGCGCTGGGACAAGTACAACAGACACACGACACCCTTAACAACGTCATTCGCCCGAGCGAAAGCGCCATAGCGCAATCTTGCAAACCACTGTGTTTTCGTGAGGGGCGTCGAAGCCCAGTCTTACTCTGTCTGTATAGGCTTTTGAGAGCATTGCTAACATGCGGTGGTGGAACCATGCTCAGCTCATAGGAAACTCTAGTCATACGGCACGGACCCTTTGGGCTGCAAAATCACATGCAGACGATGCTCCCGTAATGCGAGCTTCATTAAGCGATGGCTTGGCGCCAGGCATGCACAGCAGGTGGTAGTACGTAGGCTGGGGTTACTTGGCTGCGTTGAAGGCAGACGGTATGAATGGGCGGCCATGCTAATGCGCGCAATCATTGGAATCGACAGGTATATCGTCTGGGCGCAGTGCCTCGTGCAGCACTAGGAGGGCATGCCAGCTCACGCAATGTGCTGAGATTTCAGGGAGCTCTCTCAAGCCCCCTTCAAATATATCAGAAGTTGTCGTGCCGAGTTGGGTCCTTCACTTGCTTCCCGTCCTCCTCCTTCTCCTCTTCGTTTTCTTCGTCCGCGTCCACCGTGGCAAACACTTTTCAACCACCAGCGATGGCGGCCCATCTGGACGTCTGGTGCTGACGCATACGCTGACGCACCTTCTCAGCCCGCGGGTGCCCCTGACCATTCTGACGTAGGCTACCTCTGGGCTTTGGCTAATGGACCATTGGACGAGAAATCCGGGGCCTCCTGTCCGAAGGATGTCATTTCTTGGGGTGGATCCTGGGCCACCCATCTCGCCTCGGCAGAAAAGTCTGGCCGTCGGGAGGAGCATTCTGGTTAAGCGCCTGTTACCGCAGAGTGGCATACTATCGTATCGCGAACTTGTGTGCGATCGTTCGGCCGAAGCTCTACGGAGACCACCAGGGTAGCATTCGGATCGAATGTCGAAGTTCGAAGTGTAGAGAGGCCGAGTAGGCCAGGACGAAGTCGCCATCTGGCTCCTCTCCCCCCACTCCTTGCTCCTTGCCTTCCACTCCCTCTTCCTCTCCATGTACCTTCCTCTCTGAGCTGCTGGTGGGGCTACGACTCGGCACTCTTCCCATGGGCTGGGCGCGAGTACTTGGCCCTGCTGCTGCAGTTTGCCTCGGCGCGTAGCCGGGAGCCACAGCCGACTATCCCAGCTTCCCTGTCGTAGAGAGGTGGAGCGCTAAGCACGGAGCTCAGGAAGGTCACCAGCTTCTGGGAGCGTTTGCATGCGGTTCTGACGCCCTCCCTGCTCAAACATACAGCAATACCTGCCATCGGTCCTCCCTCACCCCCCCTCCTCCTCCTCCTTCTTCTTCTTCCTCCTCCTTCTTCTTCTCTTCTTCTTCTCTTATTCTTCCTGCATCCTCGCTCCTCCTTCGTCTTCCCTCCTCCTCCTCCTTCTTCTTCTCTTCTTCCTCCATCCTCCTCCCTTCTGTTCGCCACTCTTGACGCTCCCCGGCGCACTTCCCACCACCACGCTGGCAAGACGCTCGGGCTCTGCACCTGAGGCTTGCCAACGACGCTCGTCCTCGACCTACCCTGTCGCCACCGAAGGTCGTGGGTGGACGTGGGCGGTCAACTTACGACCGTTGATGAATTTATTGTTTGATTGCCTTGGACCCTTTGTTAGAGTCAGCTTGGCATTGCGCTCTCACGATGCCCCTTGCTGATGTCCCGTGGATGCCTCGTAGATCTGAGGCAGGAACTTGGAACGCATGCACATCAGCACCGGAGCCGCCGAAAACGTGCAATTCAGTCGGCCATCAAGGCTGCCACAGGAAATACCACATACTCAACCACGGGGGCCTGTCGACCCAGTTCTAGGGGACGGCCCGGACTTTTTTGATCAGCGACCGCAAGAGAGCCAGTCGACGGTCGGACAGCGGCGGTGCGCGCCGGAGGGGCTGGGGGCCGAGGGAGCCACCCTCAGGCCGTGAAGGTCTTCGTGGGCGTGCCAGAGAGCAGGGCGAAGTGCAGGGCGGAACGGCCCGAACACGGGAGCCCCTCCCGGGCCCAGAAGCTGCCCGTAGGGGGGGGGGGCACTCTGGTCGGCCCACCGGGTCTTCCCCTCGGTCTCCGCCCCCCGCGGCGCGAGGCGACGAGCTGCCGCGGCAGTGCAGCAGGGCGACGTCACGCAAGCGTGGGTCGTCAGGCTGGCCCTCGGATCCCTTCGCAATGCCCCCGTCAGCTTCTGCGGCTGCGGGCACCTCGGAGGTTTGCGCGCCTGCACAGTTCCGACTCCCCGTGGCTCGGCGGTGGGGTTGTCCAGGGAGCGCATGTAGGCGTGCCCACAAGGAGGCCAGAGCCGACTAGTAGGGCCGTCATTGGAGATTGGGGCGTCAGGGTGGCCACTGGCAGTGCCGTTGCCTCTGTTTCTGCCTGGCGGGCACCACCCATTGCCGGCCCTGCGGATTGTTCCTCAGACTCAGGCGGGCGCATCAACAGCATTCACCACCGTCCTCCACGAACTGCAGGCCCCTCCCCTCCTGCGAGGAGGAGGAGGAGGAGGAGGAGGAGGAGGAGGAGGAGGAGGAGGAGAAGGAACAGGATGAGCCGAGGGAGGGAGAGGACGACGAGAGACGAGGGACTCCCTTCAAAAGGCCGACGTAGAAGAGAAGCGGGAGGGATAGGAAGGAGGATGACTGCAGGTGTTCAGCTGGCGTCCTCCTGGAAT
>CAUYUJ010014575.1:87885-127885 GCA_963575745.1 Prorocentrum cordatum | reverse complement strand
GTAGTAGCAATAGTAGTAGTAGTGATAGAAGTAGTAGTCGTAGTAGTAGTATTAATAGTAGTAGTAGCAGCAGTCGTAAAAATAGTAGTCGTAGTCGTAGTAGTCGTAGTAGTAGTAGTAGTAGTAGTAGTAGTAGTAATAGTAGTAGTAGTAGTAGTAGTAGTAGTAGTAGTGGTAGTGATTGCAGCAGTTGTAGTAGTCGTACTAGTAGACATAGACGTAGTAGTCATAGTAGCAGTACAGTAGCAGTAGCAGTAGCAGTAGCAGTAGCCGTAGCAGTAGTAGTAGTAGTCGTAGTAGTAGTAGTAGTAGTAGTAGTAGTAGTAGTAGTACTAGTAGTAGTAGAAATAGTAGTGAAAGTAGCAGTAGTAGACGTAGTAGTAATGATAATAGTAATCGTTGTAGTCGTAGTCGGAGTAGAAGTAGTATTAATATCACTAGTAGTAGTAGTAGTAGTAGTAGTAGTAGTAGTAGTAGTAGTAGTAGTCGCAGCAGCAGTAGTAGCAGTAGTAGTAGTAGTAGTAGTAGTAGTAGTAGTAGAAGTAGTAGTAGTAGTAGTAGTAGTAGTAGTAGTAATGGGAGTCGTAGTAGAAGTAGTGGTAGTAGTAGTAGTAGTAGTAGTAGTAGTAACAGTAGTACAGTAGTAGTAGGGGTAGTAGGTGTAGAAGTCGTAGTAGCATTAATCGTCGTAGTCGTAGTAGTAGTAGCAGTCGTAGTAGTAGTCGTAGTGGTAGTAGTAGTAGTAGTAGTAGTAGTAGTAGTAGTGATAGTAGTAGTAGTAGTAGTAGTAGTAGTAGTAGTCGTAATAGTAGTAGTAGTAGTAGTAGTAATAATAGTAGTAGTAGTAACAATCATACTAGTCGTAATCGTGGCCGTAAAAATAGTAGTCGCAATAGTAGTAGTAGCAGTAGTAGTAGTAGTAGTAGTAGTACTCGTAGTAGTCGTATCAGTAGTAGTAGTAGTAGTAGTAGTAGTAGTAGTCGTAGTAGTAGTAGTAGTCGTAGTAGTAGTAGTAGTAGTAGTAGTAGTAGTTAGTAGTAATAGAAGTAGTCGAGTTAGTAGTAGTAGTAGTAGTAGTAGTCGTAGAAGTAATAGTAGTAGTAGTAGTAGTAGTAGTAGTAGTAGTAGTAGTAGTAGTAGTAGTAGTAGTAGTAGTAGTAGTAGTAGTAGTAGTAGTAGTAGTAGTAGTAGTAGTAATCGTAGTAGTAGTAGTAGTGGTAGTAGTAGAAGTAGTAGTAGTAGTAATAGTAGTAGTAGTAGTAGTAGTAATAGAAATAATAGAGTTCGTAAAAGTAGTAGTAGTAGTCGTCGTCGTCGTCGTCGTCGTCGTCGTCGTCGTCGTCGTCGTCGTAGTCGTAGTTGTAGTCGTAATCGTCGTCGTCGTCGTCGTCGTCGTCGTCGTATTGGTAATAGTAGTAGTATTAGTAGTCGTAGTAGTAGTAGTAGTAGTAGTAGTAGTAGTAGCAGTAGCAGTAGCAGTAGCAGTAGCAGTAGTAGTAGTAGTAGTAGTAGTAGTAGTAGTAGTAGTAGTAGTAGGAATACTGTAACCGCTCCATGCTCGAGCACCCCATGATTGGGATTCTGATGGAATCGAGAGTCCTAGAGATCTCGGAGGATTTCGAAGGTTTGTGAAGGATTCCTACGGATTCGTAAGGATGCCCAGGGAGTCCTCCTAAGGATTCCGAAGGGATCTTCGAGATTCCTGGAGATCCCTAGGGAGTCCTGGGGATTCCCGAGGACTCATGAGGATTCCTGGGGAATCCTGAGGGGTCCTAGGGGGTCTTTAAGTCCTTCGGATTCTGGGGGCTTCATCGGGTTCCTAAGGGATCCTAGGTCTGCCAAAGGACTCCTCTGGATTCTGGAGGATTTCTTAGGATTCTCGACGATTCCTAAGGATTCCTTGGGAATCCAAGGGTCACTGGAGGTTCCTAAAACGATTCCTGAAGCTTCCTATGTATTCTGAAGGATTTGTAAGGAGATTTCCATGAGTTCCGAAGGAATCCTTGGTTCTTGAAGTTCTTGTAGACTCCCAAAGATCCCTGGGGACTTCTAAATATTCTTACGGATTCCCTCGGATTCCAGAAGACTCCTATGGGTTCTTGGGGATTCCTTGGGATCCCAAAAGATCCCGATTGATTCTTAGGGACTCCTTCGGGTTGCTGGGGGTTTCTTGGGAGTCTTGAAAATTCCGGAGGATTCCTGAGGATCCCTGATGATCCCCAAAGACTCTTATGGGTTCCTCAGGATTCCTATGGCTTCCAATGGATTCCTGAGGGCTCCCAAGGTTTCCTTCGCATTCTCAAGGATTCCTCGGGATTCCGATGGATTCTTATGTTTCCCTCGGGAGCCTTATGGATTCCTGACAACTCCTAGGGATTCGTAGGGATTCCCAGGGATTCCTAAGGAGTCTTAAGGATTCCTGAGGATCCTGAGGGAATCCTGAAGATTCCGATGAAGTCCGATGGGTTTCAAGGATTCCTAACTACTCCTGAGGATTTCTGGCGATCCCTGAGGTTCTCAATGGAGTTGGCTGCTCTCTGTTTGCTTCCTGGGAACGCTCCCAGAGAGCGTTTCTTGGAAGCGTTTCCTGGGGGCGCCCTCCCTTGGAGCGTTCCCTGGGAGCGCGCCGGGAGCGCTCTGGGAGCGCCCTGGGGGAAGCGCTGTGGGAGCGCCCTGGGGACGCCCAGGGAGCGCTTCTTGGGGGCGCTCTCTGGGAGCGCCCTGGCTCTGGGAGCTCTCTGGGGGCGCCCTGGGAGCAGTCTGGGAGCGCTCCCTGGGGACGCCCTGGGGGCGCCCTGAGAGCGCTGTGGGAGCGCCCTGGGGCACCTCCGAATCTTCGGGGATCCTGTGAGCTCCCCGGATTCCGGAGGAATCCTGACGAATGCATGGGAATCCTGCTGGATCTTAATGGGTCTGTGGACGTCGTACCCAATCAGGGTCGGCGTCACCGGCCGTAAGGCGTTCGCAACAAAACCCCTAAAGCATACGGATTCATGGAAGCCATACTACATACTTCCACGGTGAGCAGTGCATGCTGCAAATCTGGCTTCAAGAGAATCGTGAATTTCTGCTCTTATTGCTGCTGCCATCGCCGCCACTCATATCTTTCAATCTTCTTCTGCACGCGTTGCTCCCGAAACTACTCCTCCAAAGTCCATGCCACTGTCTAATCCGGAGTCAAAGCACGATATTCCTTGCAGCCGCTGGACTTGACGTCGATATTCGTGCCAGCTCGTCTGCATGGTCGCATATGCTGCGCATACAGCGCGTTGCCGGCCATGGGCAGGTCCTTGTCCTGCGCTGCACAGAGTTGCAACGGCGAAGCGCACGGTCAAGGACTTCGGCTTTTGCTTCGCGTGTCGCGGCGGCGGTCCCAGCGACACGCTGTGCCTTGCGAGGTGATAGCGTGTCGCCCCGCTCCGCGGGGCGGGAGGCTGGGCAAAGCAAGCCCAAATTCCCGACCGTATCCTGCTACCCCCCTAGTATTGTTTTAAAGTCTCTGTATGAGGAGCCTGGCTACCCTCATCTCCCATCTCCTCTGGGTGCGCCTTCTCTCCCTAACCATCACGGGGAACCTTTCCTTGCACACGACTTAAAGCCTTCCTCGTACGTACTTCCAAGCGGCAAGGACTCCATGTACCTGTTGCAATCTTGTATGATATTCTGAAATCATTGCTGACGGCTCTCCCTGTCCTTCTTCTCGTCATCCCCCTCCTCCTCCTCCTCCACCTCCTCCTCCCCCCTAGTTTTCTTATCTGGTATGGGAGAGGGACAGGGCGAAACGTAGAGTCAACAGTTCTATGCATGACTTTGGTGGCTTTCACAACATCTTGCAGACGAAATGCGACTCTCGCAAAATAAGAAAAACGAGGAATGCATGGAATCGTTGTATCTCCTTTTGGCTAGTTGTGGGCACTCGTTGTACTCTTGTGCACGGACTCTGACCACGAGGAAGCTCGATCCAGCACGCGCGCCACAACTACCCCCTCCCATTTCTCAAGGGCTGGCAGTTGAAAGAGTAAGGGATGCCTGACCGTTCCACCGTGACACCAAAACTCGTTGAAAAGGCGCACCTTTCACAAATCAGTGGTGCACTGATGAGCTCGCGCGCGCGGGTCACATCAATAAGCGAGAGCGCACTGGGTCGGCGAAGCTCCGTCTTCGCTGTGGGCAGAGCACCGCATTGAACAGCTGACCCTGGGTAGCACGCTCCATGGGAAATGCTGGGGGTCCAAGGAGCAAGGGAAAGACTCGGCCAGGCTGAACTCGGTCAGCCTAGCTCGGCGAAGCCGAACTCGGCCTGGGCTGCATTTAGCTTGGCCGAGTTCAACCTGGCCGAGATCAGCCGGCCGAGTTCAGTCTGCCAAGTTCAGCCGACCGAGTTCAGCCTGGCCGAGTTTAGTTGTTGCACAAGGTCCGCGGCCACGATCGCCTGGCGAGCCATGAACCTCGTTCCTCTCTCCGACTGCATCTGCCGAGGTCCGCGCCCGCAGAACCCTGCCCCCGTGGTCGTGTCCTGCTGCGCGAGCTGGGCGCCTGGTCGATCACGCGGACGGGCGTGCGCGTGCCTGGGCCGCGAAGGGGCGCCTCGCTCGACGAGGGCATGCGAGGACGACTGTGGGCCCAGCGATCACGCAGGTGGTCCAGGTTCTGCACACCTGGGAGTCGAGGGCAACCCCGCCCAGTGCGCTCTGGGCGAGCCGGGGAGCGAGCAGACAAGCTGGCATGGGGCGAGGGGGCAACAGTTCACACCCCCGAGGTCGCAAGGGGGCTGCTGCCCAGGTTGTGTCGGAGCTCCCGCCCCCTGCCCTGCACGAAGGCAGCATGCAGGGGGGAGGTCCTCGAACCGCTGCGGCTGCTCGAGATGCGGCGGGAAAGAGAAGCGACGCCGCCCATCGCCGGGGCCGCCGCTCCAGCGGCGCAGCCTCCGCCCCACGGCGGGGGGCTGCTCCGAGGGCCACCTACTGCAGTCCTTTGCCAAAACTGACTCCTGATTCCAGAGGGCCCACTGCAAGCTCATGTCTAGGCCGCGCTTCGCCGCTAAACTCCTAGGATGCCCCTCGCCTCCGGGGTCTGCGGCAACCGCATCCCGTCGGCCCCCGCCGCTGCGGGCTGCCGCCGCCTCCCGAAGGCCGGCTCCGCGGGCGAGGCCGCGTCCCCGCGCGCGGGAGGGGCGGGCCTGCGGGCCGGCGGTCGCCGGGGAAGCGCCCGCTGAGCTCCACCTCCTGCCACCGCGCCCTCGGCACAGCACGCGCGCACCGCCGCTGGACTGCCGTCTGCGTTGCAGCAAGCTGCGGGAGAGGGGGTCCCACGACCACCGTGGGCGGCGTCGCCCAGAAGCGGCGCGCGGGCTAGAACCACAGGGCGAAACACGACTAGGTGCCCGTGGGGGGCTGGAAGGTAGGGGTGCGAAGGAGGGGCAAAGCGGCCCCGCTTTGGGAGACAAAGCTGGCGGTTAGTAGGCTTTGGCAGCGAGGCCGATTGTTTAAAGCTCATCCTCTGCTAAGCAAGGTGCCGCAACGATTGAGAAGGCATGATCTATGGAGTTGTGAGCCGTCTTCGTCGCCTCTTGGGAGAGAATCAATGCGCCACGTGCTGAAATGGGCCTCAGCACGAACGGTTCTGAGCCGACGGCCCCCTCGTCGTCGTCGTCGTCGTCGTCGTCCTCCTCCTCCTCCTCCTCCTCCTCCTCCTCCTCCGTCGTGCGCCCTCTTTGTGTGAACCTCTCAGCCAATCACCTGTTCCCCATTCGCGATGGGGCTACCTGTAGGCTTGGAGGTAAGAGAGAGGGAGAGAGAGAGAGAGAGAGAGAGAAAAGAGAAACATATACATACAAGAGAGATAGAGAGAGAAAGAGAGAGAGAGAGAAAGACAATAGAAAGAGAGAGAGAGAAGTGGAGGAGGCGGTGCCCCCTTCCTCCTCCTCCGTCCCTCCCTCCCTCGCTCGCTCCCTCCGATCGTCCCTCCTCCTCCTCCTCCTTCTCCTCCTCCTCGTCCTCATCCACGTCCTCGTCCTCATCCTCGTCCTCGTCCTCGTCCTCGTCCTCGTCTTCGTCGTCCTCCTCCTTCTCGTCCACTTCCTCTTCCTCCTCCTCCTCCTCCTCCTCCTCCTCAATGTTCCCGCCTTCCCTCCCTCCCCCCCCTTCTCCTCCTCGACCTCCTCGCCATACCGCGAACAACCGCGGACGTCCTTTATTCTCGTCTTGGCCGCCTGGAGGAAACACTCCTGCGGGATGTAGGGACTTTCGCGCAGGACCAAAGCTATCTAAACCGTAACAGTGTGTGGACAATACCGCATGAGGAGGGCGGTGGAAGGATACATGCCGAGCAAGGACAATGCTGACAGCGCGTGGACCCCAACGAATACGATTCTTGGAACCGTGTGCGTGTGTGTGGGTGCTTGTGTGTGTGTGTGTTGTGTTGTGTGTGGCAATGGCGTTGTGTCGTCTGTTGCAAGCCTGGTGGCGTCGCTCGTCGCGCTGGAGCGCGTCTCGCGTCGCCACCTAGCTGGCTGAACTGGGAAATTATCTCTAGACCGACTAGCTAATTCGCACCAGATAGCTGCTCACGCTTCAACTCCTGGCGTTGAGCCACGCTCCGCGGCATGATTGGCCGCTGCGCTTTGGCTTTGCAGTGCCTAATTTTTCCCACCACCACACCAATCTGCATGGCCGTCGCTGGATTCTTTTATCACGACGCGTTCGAGTAAATTCGTTCGCAAATGGCACCTTCACCTGCCGACCGCGCCTGAATTTCCTGTGCGCCGCCGACTCTTAAAGTGTGTGTGTGTGTGTGCGTGCGCGTGCGCGTGAGTGTGTGTGTGTGTGTGTGCCCGCGTGGGCGCCGTGTGCGCTGCCGGCGCCGCGGGCGCAGCTGGCCCCGTGGGCGCCGCGGGTGCCGCCGGGGCTGCAGGCGCCGCGTGCGCCGCTGGTGCTGCTGGCGCTACTGGCGCTGCCAGGGCCGTGGGCGCCGCGTGCGTTGCCGGCGCCGCAAGCGCTGCTGGCCCCGCGGGCGCCGCGGGCGCCGTGTGCGCTGCCGGCGCTGCGGGCGCCGCGGGCGCCGCTAGCGCCGCGGGCGCTCCTGGCCTCGTCGGCGTCGCGGGCGCTGACGGCGCTGCCAACGCCGCGGGCGCCGCTGGCGTATCTGGCGCCGCGTGCGCCGCTGGCGCTTCGGGCGCCGCAGGCGCCGCTGCCGCCGTGGGCGCCGCGGGCGCGGCTGGCGCCGCCTCGGCCGCCGCGGGCGCTGCTGCGGCGGCGGCTGCCGGGCTCTGGGCGGCGGCGGCCACCCTCGCCCAGACGGCGCCAGCTGCGGCCCGCGCGGCGGCCCAGTCGAGCGCGCCACCTGGCGGCCGCGCATCCCGACGCTATCCAACCGTGCAGTGCGTCAGAAAACTCATGCAGAAGATGACTCTCCTTGGCTCCACGACTGATGCCGAAGCCCACCGAAGAGCATCCGTCTCTGCGGATGACGCTGGAGCTGCTGCCCTTCCCGCAAGACAGCTCCACGAACGCGCACCGCTTCATAATCTTCTCATGGCCAGCGGCTGGCTGGAAAGCCCGCTGCACGTGGTGCCGCGCCGCGCCGGGCCTGGCCGCCCATCCCGCCAGCGCCTGGGGCGGCCTGCGGCTTTGCCGCCGGGGCGGTTCGGGCGGGGCCCTGCGTTGCTGGCGAGCGCGGCCGCTCGCCGGCATCGCGGCCGACGCGGGGCGCCGGCGAGAGCCATCTAGAAGGCGGCTCTGAACCTCGACTCGGCCAACCTGACGAACTCGGGCGTGGCGCTCGGGGCCCGCGGAAGTCTCCGTGCCTTTGCATGTCGCTTCGTGCCAATGTTGCGGCCCCGCTTTCCATGGAGTCGCGCCCGCTCCGGGCCCGCGGTGCTCGGGCGGGGGCAGCTCCGCGCCCTCCGCCAGCCGGGCGGCAGGGTTGCCGTCGCCTCCGCGGGCGCCAACTTGAGCGCCTTCAGGTCGGCGCCCTCCGCCGAGCGCTTCAGCCGCGCGGCATTCACCGCGAGGGCCATCGGGTTCGCGTCGTAGGCGACCACTGACTGCTTGAAGCAACGCGCCCCGCTTCGAGCACGTGCTGCCAGGGCGCGTGGCGGGCGCGCCCGCGAGCCGACGGCCCGGCCAGCAACGATTGCAGGCCGCGTCGGACTCCGCCTGCCAGGCAGCGGTGCCAGGCCTGGCCGCTGGCGATTAAGGCGGCTGCTCGCCGCGCCGTTGCTGACCGGCAGATGGGACCGGGTCGCCTGCTCACCTGCGGCCGCAGGGTAGAAGCTCAGTGGCCGCGTCGCCCTTCCGAGGACAGCGCTGGGCGGTGACCTCTGGTGGCCGTCCTCGCTCGCCCCGGACGGCAAGGTGATGCGGTGTAAGGGTCGCGCCCAGCTCGGCCTTCGAACTCTAGTCCCGGCGGCGCCCGTGCCGGAGGCGCGGTGGCGCCGGCGCCTACCAGCTGGCCTCCAAAACCGCGGGGGGCCCCGCGCTTGCCACCTTGGTTTGCGCCGTTGGGGCAGGCCAGGTGACCGGAGAACCAGCCGATCTCGCTCTGGGAAATCGTTTCGACCGAGTTCGGCTCCGACGGGGCCCAGCGGGCCGCCAGTCTTGAGCTGGTGGCCAAGGACAGCGCGCAGTGGCGCACGCGCTGGCGAGGGCGAAAAAAATGCGCGCCCATTGCCCGCGGCCAGCGCGAGAGGGGCGCCGTTCGAAAGTGCCGGCAACCGCCGCCCGTGAGCTCCCCGACTTCCCGGGGTGATCTTGAAGCCCGTGGTCGAGGCCCCCCCCGCCAGAAAGTGCATGTTGTGCCCCTGCGGCGCATGCGTCGCTGAGGCCATGCTCTAGCAATGCTGACGAAACGGGCGTTTTGGCGACTCCGTGAACTTCTTCGAGCGCCTCGTCGGGGCTCGCGGCCCGTGGGGCCCCGCCATCGACCTTATCCCCGTCGTCTCGTCCTCGTCCGCCCAGTCCTCCTCCGAGGCCCGCTCGCGGGCCCGCGCCCCCTCCCTCGACCTGGAAGCGGAGCCGCTGCTTCTGGCGATCCAGCTCCTCGATTTCCGGAGCGCGAGTCTTCCGCCGAACTGCGCCTGGGCCAAGTCGAGATGCGTCGGCGCGCGCGACGTAGGGGTGCCATTCGGCCTGGAGGGCCGCGCTGCAGAGACGCAGCAGGTTGCGGACTTTCACGAGTTCAGATTTTACAGACTCTCTCATGCTAAGCGGCGTCGGCCCAGCAGCTTGTATGGGCGCGGGCGCCGCGTGCAGGAGGGCCGGGCCCCCCCTCTGGCTAGGCTCGTTCACGTCATGTGCGCGACCGCGGCCCAGGGCAGATGCTCACTGATGTTCGGCATTCTGAACAGATTTGTCCAGGGGGCACCTGCGTCTCCATGCATCTTGATTCTTGACGGGCGCATGCTGGCTCCCTCGAACAACTCCAGGTCTTTGCCGGCCCCCCTTGCTCGCGCGCGACCGGCGACGGGGGCCGAGGCTGGGCGCGGCGGCGCCTGGGGGCTCCTAGACATTTCCAGGGTCCGAGCTCAAGGCCAAGAAAACATGCGCGGAAGCAGCCGTCCCGCTGGCGCTCCAGAGCACAGCCCCGGGTCGCCCGTCTAGGACCTGACCCCCCTGGTTGGGCCCCGCGCGCTTCAGGCCCCCCATCGAGAATGTTCTGGCGTATATGGCGCGCCCGAATTGATCGCGTAGAAAGCGCGCGTGCACGCGGTGGCATACTGTCGCTGGCCCTCAGGGGGGCGCCTGGCATGTTGAATATGTGGAGCAGGCCGCGTGTGTGCTCGATGCCAGCTGGCAGCCTCGCGTGATGAAGCGCCGCGTCTAGATCCCCGCCTGCCGCGAACGAAGGGTTTCCCGCGGCCTCGAGAGAGGCGGGGGCGGACGGGGGCGGACGCCGAGTCGACGGCGCATCTGAGAACGTGAAATTCGCCAGTCCGGCGTCAAAAATCACGCGCTGGGCGTCGCTGTTCTTGTTCGCCCAAAAGCGCGCGCGCCAATGTTGTCTCCGCGCCATTCGGCGCGTTCCCAGGAAAGCTTCCCCAGGAAGACGTACCCGCCAAAAACTCAGCACGCCGCCGCTGCGAATTCTTCAGAACGGGATGATTGCGGGGCCCCGTGGGCGCGCTTCTCCTTGCAGGGCGCGCGCCTGTAGCTCTTGGCGCGTCATTTGGCGCGGCGAATCTCCCGGCTGTTTGAAGGCTGGCCCTGTCGCGACCGTCTCAAGCGGAATCGGGTCCACGTGCTCCGAAGGCCTCGAGGCCAGGTCTCGCTGCAAGGAGGCTACCGCTCCTCCGTCCGAAGTGCGTGGAGAGCGGGGCCTCGAGGGGCGACCATGGCGCCCGCCTGCAACGTGAATGCTGCTCGGAGGCCGTGACCGAAAGCGCGCCAATTGCGCGGCGCCTTTTTGACATGTTGTCCACCGCTGCGCGCTGCCCTGCATTCTCAAGAGTGCTGCCGTGGGAGGTGCAGACGTTCGTCTTCTTGAAACTAAGGACTGCTGCGCGGTCGAGGCGCCTGTCGTTCGCGCTGCGGAGCCGCCAGCTCTGGGCGACCCCGGAGACCTTCGCGACCGTGGGATTGCGCAGGAGAGAAACAAGAACTGGGTAATAACACACACGCACACACGCATACATATATATATATATATATATACACGTATATATCGGTACTGATCGCCAGCCATTTCAGGACCATGCTTGCAACTGCTGACCGTCGAGGGGCCAGGTGGGCCCTGCTGTCCCTCAAGGCTGCCGCGGGCGGATGATGGCCGGGCCCCGAGCCTCCACCGCGCCCTCGCGCATCGCCGTCCACGCCGCCCGTCTTGCCATTCTTGCCCTTCCTGACGCCTCGGCGCCTGGGGCGCGAGCGGAACAGGGCGGGGGGCCTCCTCCAGTCGGCGCGCGCTGCGGCCGATGATCGAGGGGAGTCGCCGCCTCCCTAGCCAGCGGGCATCTGGGCCCACGCCTCGCGGTCCGACCCGATGATCTGGCCGTTGTCCCACTTCGGGCACGCGGCAATCTCCGCGCCGTCCTCGGTCGCCCGCGTCTGGCGGCTGCTGCCACTGTGGGCGGATATGCTGATCGAGGTATCCCCCGCTCGAGGCCGCGTGGCCCCTCCGGAGGAGGACGATCTCCCCGTTTGGGCGTCTTCACTGTCTGGCTCTTGAAGCCGCCGCAGAGCCCCGCGGCCAAGGCGGCGCGCGCCCAGTCGACCGGGGGCGCCGGGGCGTCCTCGCCCAGGGCCAGCGGCGCCACGAGTCGTAGGAACTCCTCGCCGAGGTCGTCTAGGGTGTCGCCCGCGCTGGCCCCACTGCCGCTGCAACTGGGCCCAGACTTGTCGCGGTCGTCGCCCTCGTCTAGAAGGTGCTGCCGCGCGTGCTCCGCGAGCTGGGCCGCGCCGCTCTCGAGGCGCAGGCCAGGCCCCGCGACTCGCCCAGCGAGACGAAGTGGACAACCTGTGTCGTGCTCTCGTGCTCACCCAGTCGGACCTCGCTGCCGACGACGTGGTAGTGCATCGATGCCAATGCACCTCCTTCGCCCATCTCGGACCTCGTGGAATATCCCTCTAAATTTGCCTGCGGGCAAAGGCCAGCCGGTGGCTCAATCATCGCGCCGGACTCCTTCGCGAGCTCGCGGAAGGCGCGCGCCAGCTTGCCCTTGTCGGAGGACTCGAGTAAACCTTTGGGGAACTCCCATGCGGCTGTGGCGCCAGGGCGCCTGCCAGGATGCCTCGGGATGGCAAACGCCTCGGGCTCGCCGTGACGGCCCCGGAAGCGGGTCAGCAGGGCGCCCGTCAAGACGATCGGAGAGGCGGCGGGCGCCTTTGGCCGTCGCAGCCGAGATGACGCTCGGCCGCGTCGCCGCCATGGGGGCCCTGAGGGCTCCCCGCGGCCCCGCCCCGCTCGGGGCGCCTCGGGCTTGCCTCTCCGCCGAACGGCCCGTAGACGAGGCCCGGCGGCGGCGGGTGGTTCGGAGGCTCCGGCCCCTGGGGTGACGCCCTCCGCCAATAGCGGGGGCGTGTCCACCGCCTCGCCGCTCGACGACTCGGCATCGGCTTCGTCGCAGGCCGCCACGTCCACCTGGTTGGCGAACGCGCGCGGGCGGCTGGGCTTCGCGGCGCCGCTGGCGAAGCAAAGGCCCTTGGAGCGGAACGCCCAGTCGTCGCGGGCCGGGCAGTCCCAGTCGCCGGCGCGCCTCTGGACTGCGGCGCCCTGGCGCTGGTTCCGCCGCCGAGCCCGCGTCCGACGGGCGCCCCCGGCATCGGCCGGCTCAGCAGTTGCCCGCGCCGAGCGCGGCGGAGCGTCGCGAGATCGCAGCCGCGCGTGCCGCGCCTCCAGCACTGGCGTGGGAAGGGGGGCTAGGCGGCCAGCCCAACCCTCCCTCGCCGTGCGCGCTGGGGCCGCTTTCGCGCTGGCCGCGGCTGAATGGTGGCGAGCCCAACACCGCTGGCTGGTATCGGGGACAAGCGAGCTCCCTCTCTTGAGGACTTGAGCGGGCAAATACGGCGGGATGCAGACGGGCTATGTCCCAAACTAGTAGATGTGCCGTGTATATATACACATATAGATATGTGTATGTAGGTGGGTATGTCTATAAACATGTATGCATGCATGCATGCATGCATGTATGTATGTATGTATGTATGTATGTATGCATGCATGCATGCATGCATGTATGTATGTATGTATGTATGCGTGTATGTATTTATGCATGCATGCATGCATGCATGTATGTATGTATGTATCAATATATATTATATTATATTATATTATATTATATTATATTATATTATATTATATTATATTATATTATATTATATTATATTATATATGTATATCGGCGGTGCCCAGTGCGGAACGACACTCCCCGGTAAACACGACCCCCCCCGGTGGCCGGCACGAACCCCCCCGGTAAGCACGAAACCCCCCAATATGCACGACCCCCCCGGCATGCACGAACCCCCCCATGACCGCCCCCAGGACGTGCTGGAACAAGGCGGCACCGCTCTTTTGTGCGCGGCCGTTTCGTCGACCCCTCCCAGAAGGCTCGGAACGTCGTCCGGGGCAGGTGGCCCACCCGGGAGTTGCAGCTGCCTCCTGTTGCCACGTGCCCAACAATGTCGACAACTGCGCTGCCAATTCATCCTCCTCCTCCTCTCCTCCTCCTCGTCCTCCTCGTCCTCCTCGTCCTCCTCCTCGTCCTCCTCGTCCTCCTCGTCCTCGCCCTCGTCGTCGTCGTCGTCGTCGTCGTCGTCGTCGTCGTCGTCGTCGTCGTTGTCGTCGTCCTCGTCCTCGTCCTCGTCGTCGTCCTCCTCCTCCTCCTCCTCCACCTCCTCCTCCTCCTCCTCCTCCTCCTCCTCCTCCTCCTCCTCCTCCTCCTCCTCCCCCCACCCCACCCGCGCCCCCGCCCCCGCCCCACCCCCCACTCCCACCCCTGCACTCCCACAGGGGGGGCGGGGGGTCCAGGTCGAAGCCCCCCCAATGCGGCCTGCACGAACCCCCCTGGTAAAAGGACAGGGGGTGGGGGGTTCTGACCCGTCGGCGGCACCTGGTGCGGCCTGCACGAACCCTCCCGGTAGTACTGGGGGGGGTTTCGTGCCACGGGGCACCGCCGACATGTACACAAAACTTGCATGCGCACTAGAAACAAGCGCGCGCTCGTGCTGTAGCCAGACACACATCTAGGGTTCTTACTGGAACCATGGAGACATGGGAAGACTCAGTGGGAACGATGATTCTCAAAGAACGTAACGTCAGGAGGAATGAAGACACATGGAGAAACAAAAAAGGAAGGGCGAGGGGGCAGGTTCGAAGGCGCACGAACGGGAGGAAGGCGTGAAATGGGAAGGAAACAGGATGGCTGGGGGTAGGAGGGACTGTGAAGGAGGGAGCACAGATGATTGCAGGTGCGACGTATGTGCCACAATCTAAAACAGGAGGTCGCAGCAAAACGTCGGTGAACGGCCTCCAGCCCAGAGGCTTGCCTGTGCATGGTGACGAGCATTGGAAGTAACGAAATCATGCTAATCGCCTTGGCCGCACGTGAAACATTTATAAATAAGTATGAAGGCGACATTGCATGATCACGCTAACGCAGGAGGAGGAAGAGAAAATGCCTCAATGTGGGTGGGCCTTTTTGAAAGCCTCTGGGTTTTTTTGGGGGGCCGTCCTGGGGGCCTGTTGGGGGCCACTTGGGGTTCGTCCTGGAGTGCCCGAGAGATGTCTTGGGGCCCTCTTGGATCGTTTTGGGAGTGGCCTCTTGGGGGCTTCCAGGGTCTTCTTGGCGGATTCTGGGGACCTCTTGGGGTGTTTTGTTTCTGGGAGCCCGCTTGGGCAGTCTTCGCGCTCTCTGTGGCCGTCTGGCTTGGGCCTCTCTGGCGTCTTTCTTTGGACACCCTGGGGCTTGAATGGGGAGTTCGCCGCTTGGCAAGCTTATCAAGATGCTTTTTGGCGGGGGCGGGGCTGTCTGAAGCGCCCCTGAAACCACGTGAAGGAGAATTGCTATAGGAGAAACCCTCTCCCAAAAAGAAACTGCAACAATGGTTGTCGACTCCCTGTGTCGGAGCCCATATAGGCGCCTCTTGTTCGCATCGTGGCGCCTCTTGGGATATGCTGAATTATTCTCTTACACATGGTGTCTAGAGCTCCGACCATCTTATTTCGGCGTCGCACCGCCCCCCCGCCCCTCCACCCACGCACCCACACCAACCACCAACACCACCAGCGTGACACCGCCCCCCGTCCAGTGCTCCGCCCCGATCACTTCATTTCGGCGTCGCACCCCCGTCCAGTGCCGCTTCTACCCCGGGACCCCGCCCCCCCCCGCCCCGACCACTTTATTTCGGCGTCGTACCGCCCCCACCGTCCCGCCCCCACGACCCTTCCCCCCTCCCCAGCCGCCCACTGCCCCCCGCCCCCCTCAGCCCCGACCAGTTTATTTCGGCGTCGCACCGCTCCCACTGTCCTGCCTCCCCGACCCTTCCCCCCTCTCCCCAACCTCCTACTGCCCTCTGCAGCCCGCCCCCACTGCCCCGACCATTTCATTTTGGCGTCGCACCACCCCCACCGCCCCGCCCCCCCGACCCTTTCCTTTCCCCCTCCCTGGCCGCCCAGTGCCCTCTGCACCCCCCCCCCCGCCCCGACCACTATTTTCCAAAGTCGCACCGCCCCACCGCCCCGCCCCCCCGACCCTTCCCCCATTCCCACCCGCCCAATGCCCTCTGCCCCCGCGAGCACGACCGATCGCAACCACTTCGGACCGATCGTCAACCACTTCGGACCGATCGCAACCAGTTGCGATCGGTCCGAAGTGGTTGCGATGTTGTTGGGTCGTTCGAATAAGGTTTCGGTTAAGGAAGAGATCATAAGAGCGCTTCTGGGTGCAATGAGCTCCCTGAAACCGCCATATGGGAATCTGAAATATCTGTTGCGGTCCGATCACCGACGTCCGATCAAGATATCAACTAAACACATGTACTTGAGCTCGAACGTGGCCATGGTCCGTATCTGATTCCCATGTGATTCGTATGCGATTGAAACCGAAAAAAACAACAACGCCTGTTGTGAAACGGATTGCATCTCAGGAGGGGGGGGAGGAAGAGGAGGAGGAGGAGGAGGAGAAGGAGGAGGAGGAGGAGGACGAGGAGGAGGAGGAAAAGGAGGAGGAGGGAGGGAGGAGACGGAGGAAGGACAGGAGCAGGAGGAGCAGGAGCAGGATTGAGGAGGAGGAGGAGGAGGGGGAGGAAAAGGAGGAGGACTGAGGACAGGATGGCCAGGCGGAAAGAGGCGGCGGCCCAGACCCCCAACATCATGACTATTCCGGAACGTCGACCCCCATAGGTTTGGACGAATGACCCCACGGTAGGTTCGCGCGGCGTCGGCGCTCGCAAGGCTTTTGGCACCGCGTCGATCGTTCAACCTTGAATCGATCGCGGCCCCGATCGTTCAAAGTTGAGTTTCGTCGGGTGCAGTGGCCCCACCGTTTCCCTCGGTGCTTCCGCGTCGCAGAATTCAGCCTTGAACGCCTTCGCCAACGTCGCCGGCGTGCCAACGCTGCATGAACCTACAATAGACCAATATTGTATACTGAGCCACTTTTGGACAGCCCCTGGGCCCGGGAGCCGCAGCACCTGTGGGACCTGTGGGGGCTGCAGGGCAGGCGGGAACGGTGGGATCCTTGGGACTTGTGCAACCTGTGGGAACAGTGGACTTGTGCGAAATCTGGAACGCGCGGGGCCTTTGAAAGCTTTGGGGTCCTCTGTTGCCGCAATTAGAACCCTCTAGCGCAAAGCAACCAGGAACACAAACATCTCAGGATGAAAATACTTCTCAGACCGAAGTAGTTCCTGAACAGTCCGAAGTGGTCGTGATCGGTCTTATTCCCGGGCCGCAAGCCTCTGAAAGGCTGCAGAAGAGCTTCTGAAAAGGCTTCAGAGAAACCCCTGAAAAAAAGACTTCAGAGAAGCCCCTGAAAGGCTTCAGAGAAGCCTCTGAAAGGCCTCGCTGAGGCCTCTCAGAAGCCTCGCTGAGGCCTCTCAGAGGCCTCGCTGAAAGCTCTGCAGAAGCTCAGCAGAACCTCTTGGATCGATTGCAATCCGGTGTTCTCCAGAAAGGTTTGTTTAGGAATCCTTTAGGTTGCGATCAGTCCGTTCCCAATGGTTGCAATCCGATCGAAGTAGTTCCTGAACAGTCCGAAGTGGTTGTGATCGGTCTTATTCCCCTCTGCCCCCCGACCCCCTCAGCCCCAACTATTTTACTTCGGCGTCGCACCGCCCCCGCCGCCCCGCCCCCCCGACCCTTCCCCCCTCCCCACCCGCTCAATGCACCCCGTCCCCCCTCCACTCCGACCATTTTTTTTCGACGTCGCACCGCCCCCACCGTCCCGCCCCCCGACCCTTCCCCCCTCGCCACCCGCCCAGTGCCCTCTGCACCCTGCCCCCCTCCGCCCCGACCCCCACCGCCCCGCCCCCCCCCCGACTCTTCCCCCCTCCCCAACCTCACAGTGCAGAGGGACCCCGCCCCCCTCCGCCCCGACCACTTTATTTCGGCGTCGCGCCGCCCCCACCGCCCCGCCCCCCGCGATGCTCCCCCCCTTTTTATTTCGGCTTCGCACCGCTCCGCCGTCTCTTCCCCGACCCTTCCCCCTCCCCACCCGCCAAATGCCTTCTGCACCCCGACCCCCTCAGCCCCGACTATTTTACTTCGGCGTCGCACCGCCCCCGCCGCCCCGCCCCCCCGACCCTTCCCCCCTCCCCACCCGCTCAATGCACCCCGTCCCCCCTCCACTCCGACCATTTTTTTTCGACGTCGCACCGCCCCCACCGTCCCGCCCCCCGACCCTTCCCCCCTCGCCACCCGCCCAGTGCCCTCTGCACCCTGCCCCCCTCCGCCCCGACCATTTCATTTCGGCGTCGCACCGCCCCCCCGCCCCGCCCCCCCCGACTCTTCCACCCTCATCCCCGCCCAATGCACCCCGCCCCCCTCCGCCCCGACCACGTGATGTCGGCGTCGCACCGCCCCCACCGCCCCGCCCCCGCGAGTCCCTTCTCCACAGCCGTCCTGTGCCATCTGCACCCCGCCCCCTGCTCCGACTATTTTACTTCGGCGTCGCACCGCCCCCACCGCCCCGCCCCTCCCGCCGCTCCACCCATCCACCCAGACCAACCACCACCACCACCACCAGAGTGACCCCCTCCGTCCCGAACATTTCATTTCGGCGTCGCACCGCCCCCACCGTCCCGCCCCCACGAACCTTCCCCCATCCCCGCCCGCCCAGTGCCTTCTGCATCCCGCCCCCCTCCGCCCCGACCCGCCCCTCCTCCCCCGATCGCTTTATTTCGGCGTCGCCGCCGCCCCCATAGCTCCCCGCCCCTGCTTTCCCCATCAGCCCAGTGCCCTTTCCACCCCGCCCCCCTCCGCCCCGACCACTTTATTTCGGCGTCGCACTGCCCCCTCCCGGCCCGCCCCGCCGCCCCTGTCTCCTCCCGACCCGCCCACACCCACCACCACCACCACCAGCGCGCCTCCCTCCGCCCCGACCATTATACTTCGGCGTCGCGCCGCCCTCACCGTTGCCCAGCAGCCCAATGCCCTCGCGCCACCCTGACCTCCTCCGCCCCCCTCCGCCACGAACATTCTTTTTCGGCGTCGCACCCCCTCCCCCCAGCGTGACCCCCTCCGCCCCGACCACTTTATTTCGGCGTCGCACCGTCCTCACCCCAGCGCCCCCAAGCAGTCCTCACCCCAGCAGCCCCCCCAGCCCAGCGCCCCCAAGCTCCCCTCCGCCCCCCTCCGCCCCGACCATTATATTTCGGCGTCGCACCGCGCCCACCGACCCGGGGAGCTTCGTCAATGCCTCTATAGGGCTCCCAGGGACCTCTTGAGACCCTCTGTGGATTTCTTGGGTGTCTGTTGGAGGCCTCTGGCGGGCATGTTAAGGGTCTTTGAGGCCATCTCTTGGGGGACGGCCCGTAGAGCCTCCTCGAGTTCGCCCTCTGACGCCCTTCTTACGGCCCTCTGTGGGCACTCCTTCTCCGATTTCTCGTCCCCTTTCTCATCTCTCTCCCCTCCTCTTCCTCCTCCTCCTTCTCCTCCTCCTCCTCCTTCTTTCCCGTTCCTTTTGTGCAAGAGCCATGGCACGCGTGCCACTTGTATTTGAGCATCTGGAGCCCCCTGGGAGGTGTCAGAGCGTCCTCCTGAACCATTTCGGAAGCATCTCAAAGGCCCAAATAGCAGCCCGAATGCAACATACCAAGTCCTGGACTCCGTGGGCAACAAAAGGGTTCTCTGAAACAGTGGGCCGCCCCAAGGCCTCGTAGGCACGGTCGCCACTCTTATCTGGATCCTCGTCCATCTCCTCCTGCTCCTCCTTCTCCTCCTCCTCCTCCTCAGCTCCTCCCACACTTCCTCCACCTCCTCTGCCATCACGGCCCCCCAGTCCCCTGACCGAGGCCAGCGTCTTTCATCCCGCAAGGCGAACGCCACGACTCAGTAGGCGCATGTAGCGGTGTATCCTGGGGGCGTCTCGGGGTTCTGTTGCGGGTATGTTGGCGGGACTCTGGGCTCCGAGTGGCCATGTGCGCGTGTTCGGGCAATCTGAGGGTTCCTCCTCGCGCTCCCCTCTCCCTCTCTCTCTCTCCCACCTCCTCCCCCTCCTCCTCCTCCTCCTCCTCCTCCTCCTCCTCCTCCTCCTCCTCCTCCTCCTCCCCCTGTCCAACTCCTTTCTGGTCTCCCCCTGCCTGCTTAGGTATACTGGTCCAACCGCAATAGCCAAGAATGAAGGGCTGCCTGTTGCCACGGCGTGGGAAGGCCATATCACAGAAATTACAAAACTGCGCTCTGTTTGTGAAGCGTAATCGGCTGTCCACAACGCATTGAATGCAAGCGAAATGCGACATCGGCGCCCCTGTTCTTGGTTTTGCCGTGTGCCAACGGGCGGTAAGATGGTCCCACCCCCTCTTGGATGCGTCTCTGGGAGCGGAACGCGGAGTTGTCCCGGACCTGTCTGAGCATCCTGGCTCAGGACGGATCCACGTCTAATCACTTTACCTCGCTTCTCCGAAGCTTCAGCCATCATCTTTCAACCAGAACGGCTGCTGAGGAGACGAGGAATGAGAGGAGAGGGTGGAGGAGCAGGGAGGAGGAGGAGGAGGAGGAGGAGGAGGAGGAGGAGGAGGAGGAGGAGGAGGAGGAGGAGGAGGAGGAGGAGGAGGAGGAGGAGGAGGAGGAGGAGGAGGAGGAGGAGGAGGAGGAGGAGGAGGAGGAGGAGGAGGAGGAGGAGGAGGAGAGGAGGAGGAGGAGGAGGAGGAGGGGGAGGAGGAGGAGGAGGAGGAGGAGGAGGAGGAGGAGGAGGAGGAGGAGGAGGAGGAGGATGATGGATGGATGGATGGATGGATGATGATGATGATGATGATGATGATGATGATGATGATGATGATGATGATGATGATGATGATGATGATGATGATGAGGAGGAGGAGGAGGAGGAGGAGGAGGAGGAGACGATTTTGCGATTTTGGGAGCGAGGAGGAGGGAGGAGGCTGCAGGAGGGATGAACCACATACGTAGAACGTAGAGGCCTCCTCCTCCTTCTGTGTTCCTCGTCCTGATCTTCCTCCATTCCCTCCTCCTCCTCCTCCGCTTCCTCGTCTTCCCCCTCCCCATCACCCTTCTCCACCAAGATGAAATTTGCTTCGCGTCCATGTGGCTGCATCATGGTGCAGATAAGTTTCGTTGTCTCACTTTCTCTTCCTCCTCCTCCTCCTGTTCCTGTTCTTCCTCCTTGACTGCATGTTTTCCCAACATATCCTCCGCTTCTTCTCCTCCTCCACCTCCTCCTTCTCTGTCTGGGTGGTGGCTGGGGCTTCGGCGGTCCGCTTCGTAGGGCGGGTTATGGATAACACCGTTCGCCCCCTCCCCCGACAAGAGTAAGATCGTTTCGGGGAAAGCGCCCGCCCTCTGGTCAGGCTCCGCTTCGAAATTGCTGCCTCCTGCGCTCGTTACTAACCTTGGCTCACCCGGCTCTCAACCAACCTCCCACACATCCTCCGTCGTGATTTTTCTTGGCGTGGGCGCCCCAGAGGTTTTGACCTCTTGCTGGGGGCAGGCTTTTGAATCGTCTGTTGACCGTCCGGGGACCCAGCAAGGGCCCGCAGAGGCCGCACATGGCCACACCATTTGAACACATAGCGACATCTTCAGACATCACGACCACCGCCGTAGACCCGATCTTTCTGCAATCGAACCAGAGTAGTGGTTCTGACGCAGATGGGTCCGCGGGGACAGGTGCACGAGCACTTGCTTCAGTTAGTTGCGATAGGCTGCGCGCTGGATGCAAAAACTGCATGTCATGGTGAAACTTCTTGCCCGCACAAGACCCCGTGCCCCTCTGCAGCGCTTGCGTACTACTGCGCGCCAGAGTCTGCACTTCAGGAGCGATGGCGCCTCTCGCCGCCGACCCGCCTGCAGCAGACCCATATCGACCCGCGAGTACCCCGGGGCACGGAAGCTGGGAGAGGCATCGCCCGGTGTGAGAAAAGTGCTACAGTCGAAACGCTGTCACAAGGAAGCCTGAATGGGGAACGAGGCCTCTTTCTCCCATAAGCTAAACTTCGATTGCCCATCGGAGACCTAATGAACACCTGAGACGAGCTGTGAAACAACGAGGGAGCACCGAGCCCCTCCCCAGCGATAAGGGCTTCAGCGGCCGGACTGTAAGGCAAGATCTCAGCGTCGGCTCCCAACCAACCTCCACGCCTGGCGGAGGCCCGCGGCCAGTCGCCCCGAAGCCCGCTCGGCTGCACGCAGGAGCGACCCCGGGCACGCGTGAACTCTGGTGCGTGGCTTGCCGACCGCTGCGCGCGACGCCCATCATCACGGACTGCGTGCTCGGGTTTGGCCCCCCCCGCGCCCCCCCCCCCGAGATCCGACGTTGCGAAAAGCAAGTGCCACGTCGCGAAAAATCACGACGGGACCCCTAGACCCCATCTTGCTGCTGCATTTTTTGAGCCGGATCGATCTGTGCTGGTCCCTGGGCCCGAGACTGGGCGAACGCGCCCAGTGTGGAAACAGTTGCAACTCGGGGGGACGTAAAGGTGGGGTTGGGAGGAAAATTGCTCTAAACGGCTCCAGGAAGAAGGAAATCCAAGCCTCCAGCTGGGTTCGTTCCCTAATCCTACCTTGGGAGAAACCCCCTCTACGAACCCCCGAGCAACGCCCAGATCTCAGGGCCCTGAAGCCCGCGCACCAGAAGGTCACTCTGGGACTCTGACGAATGGCCACTCCTGCGAGCAGCTGGCCCGTGCCGTCCTCCAGTGCGCGCGTCATCGCCTCTGGCGAAGCCGCGCCCTCGGTGGCCTCGTCGCCGTCGGTGACCCCGGCGTCCTCAGCAGGCTCGGGTGCCTCGGCGCCTGCGGGGCAGAGGGCCCCTCATGCGCCCTTCGACGACGGAGGGGCAGAGTCGGCGGCACCCGGGGAGATCCTCTGCGCCGGCATCAAAGGAGGCGGGCACCGACAAGTGGGAAGCAAACCCTGGGACGTGAACGGCAACACCAAGGTCTGGCGGGCCCGCGGTGCCCGAACACTGGGGCTCGACCGGCTTCTCGAGCTCGGCCCTCACACGCAAACACAACGGGCCAGGAGGGCCGAAGGCCAGGTTTTTGGTCGAGGCCCCGGGGGCGGTGGAGGATGATGATGATGATGATGATGAGGAGGAGGAGGAGGAGGAGGAGGAGGAGGAGGAGGAGGAAGGAGGAGGAGGAGGCGGAGGAGGAGGCGGAGCAAGGAGAGGAGGGGGAGCGGAAACAGCAGCTCATGACAAACTCAGAGACGCACTCGTTACCACAAAAGCTGTGCGCACGACTGGAAATCAAACGCCCAGCAGCGTAGTCGGGCTGCCCCGCCAATAAGTTCACGGCGAGGACCTCGCAGGACCCTGGGGGCTGAAACAGCAACCGTTCGGCACGGCGACCGGATGCCGCTTCGACACGGCGCGTCCGCCACAACGCCAACAGTGGCGGCGGGCGCGCCGGCCAGCTCGCTTACAAACGCCCGCGATGATCTCTGGAGGACTCTCGGCGGCGCGTCAAGGGGGGAGGCGACAGGCAGCAGACCTTTCGAGAAGCCTTTTGTGGCTTCGGAAAATGCTCAAGAAGCTTCTTAGAAGCGCGGGGGCCTTCCGAGCCTTCTGTTGTCGGGTGCACGCTAATATGATTATGGATCCATGGATCTGGAGCGTGGGCGCCAGACCCACGGATCGGGGGAAACACCCCTTGGAACATGAAGCACGTGCCGCCTCATTTGGCGACGGACCGCGCCGATGTACGGAGATGGGGCCCGTCGCTAATCCACGCGTCGCTGATCCACGTTTGCGCTTCTTTCAGAGGAGGCCCGGCCCTTCTGCCTTCCCCTCAGGGCGCGCCGCCCACTCGAGAACTCGCGGGGTGACGGGGGGACATCGGCACCACGAGGGCTCACGAACCCAGGCCCCCCCCCCTGGTGTGACTTTTTCGTGGAGGCGCTGACCGCGCTCCCCCTGGGGCAGTCCTTCGCCCCAGGCAGATCCCTGATGGCTCCGCGGCCCGACGGGTGGCCCCGGGCACAGAACTCGAGGAACAACGCGGGAACCGACAGAGCATCGGGGGAAAACGGAAGGATTCCTCCGCGGGGGAGCGGGCGGAGCAGAGGGGCGACTCTGGCTGAGCCAGCGTCGGCGCTCCAAGGCTCCACGGGCGGGCCCCGGCTGCGCGGCAAACTCTCGCGGCGGCCTCCTCTCGGAGGCCCCTGCGCGCTCGGGCGGCCCATGAGGGGCCCACCCGCCATCGGCACCACGAGGGGAGGGGGGGGGGGCGCCACACATCAGAAAACAAGAAACTTGCATCTGCTTTGGGGTCGCCCCCCCCCCCCCCCCCCACGTGCTCCTCGTGAGGCTGGGCGGAGGCGCCGTGCGCGGCGGCGGCCTCGCGGCGGCGCGGTCCTGTGGCATCGCGTCCTCAGGTTGAACCATGCCAAATGCTCAGGACTTGATGTATGATACCCTGGGTGCTCCAATGCAGCTCTAAAGTGGTGTACCCTTCATCGAACAGGTCGTGGCTCACCACCTCGTCCTCCCGCAGAAAGGTGTCTTTACCGTTGTTGGCAGCTCAAGTCGGTGTAACACATCGCTCAATTTTCGCTTTTGTCCAGCATGGCTAAATAGCGGTAGCTGCACGATTGGGGTCGCGCCCAGGCAACGGTCTACCGTGTTGTATCTTCGTGTTGGGCATTCATGGGGAAGGTTTGCTTCCTGATCATGGTGGCAATCTGACCGTGTTCGCACCAGCTTGTGCTTAGTCCATTCAGGCCCCTCAGCACCGACGCGTGCGGTGTCGCGAGGGCCGAAACAGGCTGCGTGCTGTCGGTGGAACGGTGTGCGGGATGAGCCCCCGGGGGGGCGCGGTTGGGGAGGCCTGGGCGGGGCTGGGGCTCGAGCCGACGCGGCGGCGGCGGCGTCCCGAGGATCATCGAAGAGGGGGCGCCGGGCCCGCACTCCAATCTCGCGAGGGCGGCCGCAGGATCAGCATGTTCAGCATGCGCGGGAAAAAAAAAGACGTAGAGGTGCAGCTGCCACTGGTCGCCCGACATGCCCGTGCGGCCCGCGCGGGAAGCGGCTCGCCACTGGCCTGGCGCGTGCGAGGCGGCCCGCGGGCTCCGGAGCGGTCGCGGAAGGGAGGAGGAGGAGGGGGGGGAGGAGGAGGGCGAGCGAGCGAGCCAGCGGAAGCGCGTGTCAGTGACTGGCGCATCGCTGATGACAAGGTGAGGGCGGAGCGATAAGCAGGGAAGCCTACCACTCCGCAGGAAGGCAGGGCCAGAGAGGCACTGCGGGCCGCCTAGGGCGACCGAGCCACGGCGGCAAGCCACCGCGGCAGCTACATTAAGCAGAAAAGGGGGCATTGCAGCCCCTGTTAATCAGAAGAGTCGGATCCCTCCCCCGAGTAGTCCACCGCCCGAGCCCCGTCCCTTCGAGAAGAGGCAGCAGTGGCGGCATCGTCCTGCCGCAGCACAGCAGGCGCAGGCTCTAGGAGTTCACCAGATGTGGGGTGCTTCCCGCGCTTTCAACAACTTCTTAGCCTGCGCCGCGCGGTCGGCACGTGCCTTAGCAGCACCTTTACATGTCCTCTTCAGGCCGCGACAATGCCCAGTGGGCAAAATCAGGAAACACGTGCAAAACAGGCAAATAATGGTTCGGCCATGCCGAGCTGGCCTGTGATTCAACTCGCGGAAGACTTCAAGCCCATCGGTGCCCTGGCCATGGTCTCCCTCGGGAGGCAGAGGAAGCAGGGGGCCCGGGACCTCAGGAGGAGCGGGGGGGTTCCCAGGGCCCAAGAGATCTTCGGCCAGGGCAAGGGCAGCAGAGGCGGCTTGGGACGATTCGGACGTCGAACCAAGGTTCTCGGCGAAGAACAGCTGCGCTCTCCACCTCTGAATGGCTGTCGGGCGGCAATGCCTGGCAGCGCCACTTCGCAGGCCTTTGAGCGTGGACTGCGACGACGCTGAAGCGTTGCATTCTCTGCGCAGCCAGACACCAAACTCCGCGAAATGATGCAAGTCATGCTCTGCCAACGCGAGCCTCGGGCCACTGTGCACGGTCCGAGTAGGCTCTGCAGGGCTATCAAGACAGCTAGCCATAGTACTGAGAATCTGCACAGCACTTGAAAGGAATCTGCAGGTTAGCTTATTTTGCTTGAGGTGGGCAGCTTCGGCGTCCACTGCAACTTGAGCGACCTGGTTCACTTGGGCCCCTAGGCGGGCGAAACAATCGGCCCAGTGGTTACCCAAAAAGTAAAACATAGCCTGGGGTTCGGAGTCGAGCACGTCTTCGAGACCTCGGTGGGCCTTGGCCCAGACGAAATCAGGAGGGCGCCTGCTGGGAGGACATCCCTGGAAGATGTGCCGCCAAACGTCAGCGTGCTTGCCTCGGGCAGAGGCTAAAAAGGGCTCCCAGCTTTGGCCTTCCTGTACAGAGGCAAGGTGGTCGCTACACAGGGTCTCGATCTGGGGGGCTACCTTCAGCGCGCACCAACCCGCGTAGCGCTCAGCGCGGGGCACCGACTGGCGCCCAGGCAGCGGATCGTACAAAGCCCTGGCAGGCAGCCCACAAGGGCCCAGCTCGACGACAGCCCATCCACACCTTCGCAGCTCGGGGCTTGCGTTCGCAAGCCCCGAGCCATCGGTGTAGACGACGCGCCTTCCCCAAACCTCATTGGTAGCTCCCCAGGCGAGCATAGGGCAGGGCGGGTCGTCTGGCGGCAGCCTGATGGGATGGCTTGGCAAACCAAAGGCAAGCTCAGGGGTGTCCCAATCAGGCCTACCTAACCCAGACTCTCCAAGGCCCTTGAGAAAATCCCTGCGCTCCAAGACCTCTGCAGGCATCAAATCCAGCTCGAGTTCTCCAGGGGGCGAAAGGAGGGGGGGGGGGCAATCGAAAAACTGGCGCCCAAGAGTGCCTGGGACCCCAGAACAACAAAGCTCACAAGCCTCCGAAGACGCATATCTCTCAGCCTTCTTAAGCGGTGGGGGCCAGAGAGCGTTGCCTAGCAGACATCTGGCGCAGCCTCTGTTTATATATGGTCTCTAATCGACAGAATGCTGCTCCTAAGCGGGCGCCTCCAGATCGCGGAACCGCTGCCCGCCTCGGGAATCCTCGCAACGATCCTTGCCATTTGCCAGCGCCCAATACCCTCGCGAAGCAGCGCGCGAACTTCACCGGGCATGGTGGTGTAGAGGCTGATCGAACGCCCGAGGTCGTTGACAAGGATATGAGCTGCATACATCGTCCAACCAACCCGCTTGAGCGATAGGTAGACTGCTGTCATCGGGCCATGGCATCTGGTCCAGTTCGCACCATCAACAAAGGTGCGCATGAGCTGCTCCCAGCCACGCTGCAGTAGTGCCATGGAACCGATGTTGTCCCAGAACAGCGCGGCATATCTGCAGCCTAAACCGATCGTGACATCAAATTAGGGTCGTAGAACTCATCCGTCTGTGTGGCGAGCCACGCCGTGCGGCCCGCATGTTGCCGAGCCCCAACCAGCAGCCCTGCCATGCTGCGCAGCTTCGCGAGCGTGGAGTCAACAACTCCACCAATGCCTGAGCCGTGGGCTGCAGCTGGCAGCAAGTCCGTGCGCCAAAGAGCTCTCACCTTGCCTTTGGACCCTTTGGTAAGAGCCCTCAGCTTGTTCTTCCGCTGCTGGAGGCCCATCAACCGTTTGCGCTCTTGAACTCTGCGCAGTCGGGCTCCTGCCAGCTCGTGGTCAAGATTGCGAAGGTGTGAGTGGCACTTCAGCTTGAGTAGCGCTGCCATCTTGCCAACTGCTTTAGATGCTTTGGCCGACGACGTGATGCATCCACTCTTGCTGGCTTGGATGACCGATCCGAATTCGAAAACCTGGTGTGTGAACCAGCGCACCGCTCCAAACAATTGCTGCGACCCGTCTGGCTGAGGCCCAGTCCATTGGAAGCTCACGTCGTCCATGAGCGCCCTGGGGGTGACCTCCACAACCAATCTTCGCACCTGGTGCAGCATTCGTCCCATCAGTAGATGCATCATGGCACAAGCGAGCGAGCATCCCGCCAAGATACCCTGATATGTTGTGTACTCCTGCGAAACCGACCCGTAGGCTTTGATGAGCCTAGGTGCTTGGTGCGTGCAGAATATCATCCAAATCAAGCGCAAAAGGAAATTGCTGCTGTCGGGCGTGCTTGAGAAGGTACTCGGGCTTGATAGTCTCGAAGCACTTATACATGTCAATCAGCACGCTCACCGACGCATGGCCTCGAAGCCGGGCCAGCTCTGAATCTAAATTGTGTTGGAAAGCCGCGTCCACCGATGTCGCACCTGGACGTGACCCCCAGAAGGCGTCACACGGGTGTTGGAGCTCCCATCTCTTGGACAGTGGTCGCCTCAACCGACTCCATATGCGGACCAATGTATTGATGAAAGCATCGATGTCCACCGTCTGGTATTGCGAGTCTAACCAGTCGGGTCTGGGGCCTGCTGTCAGGCCAACAGCGCATGTCCTCGCACTTCATCGGGAGCTTTGCCACCACATGTAGTCCAATATCTGAGATCGCGTCGAGCGACCTTGGCTGCATGTTGATTTGCCCAAGCGCTGTGTGTAACTTGAACTTACGGATGACTCTCCTCGCTTGGTCACCAGTGATAGGTGGGAGCTTGTCCCACTGCTGCCAGTCATCAGGGCGCTGTAGCTGCTGGCATCCATGAAAGGGCCCAGATGGTAGACCAATGATCAAGGCAAGCGTCCGCCATCTGGTAAGTCTGGCCCGCGTCGTCGGTGAAGTCGCGGCAAAGCTTTCACCTTTGAGTAACGATGTGCCAGCTTAGCTCCTGTGAGGAAGGCCTTCCGGGCCCAGTCGGGCCAGTCGCTAGAGGCAAAAGCGCTGATCGCATGAATAACCTTCTCCACTTTGGCCAAAATACGCTCCGCTCTGTCGAGGAAGTCCGTGGCATAGAAGGTCGTGGCCACATCGGCTATCTCCAGCTGGTCCTCGGCATCCAGCAAGTCGTGCACCCATCTAGCCTTGGCAAATCTACAGAAGAAACCATGCATGTCCCATGCGAGCTTGGCTAGGAGGTGACGCTGCTTGCTGGCGTCAGACGTGCCCCCCCCCCCCCCCCCCCCAGGCATCACGACTGCCGCGGAGATCTGGGAGAAGGCGTGCTGGGTATACTCCTGGGCCTTCTGCGCTTTGCACGACGCGCTCGACGCGCGTGAGCATCCGAGTATATCGCGATCTCATGTGGCGAAACCACCTGCCGAATGTCTTGTAAGCATGAAGTCGCTTAGGGGCGGGTGGCTGCAGGGGCTCGGTTCGCTTCCAAACCCAGTCAGGGGGGTCCTGCGCGCCCTCGGTATCTGCGTCGTCGATGCGGTTGCACAATGTCATGTCGATCCAGAAGTTCATGCTCCAGTCCACAGAGCACTGCGTCCCAAGCTACTGATAAGGACTGGCTGCAACCACTGTTCGCAATGGGATTCTCTGCCCTGGCCCACCTGGCCACTGGCGGGAAGCGCGCGCACCCTGGCAATGGAATCGTATTGACCTGCATTGGTTCCACTGGCACTCGTGCCCGCGTGTGGTGCTCGGCAACTTCCATTGTCAGCTTGACTGGCAAGAATGGGTGCGTCGAGGCATCCTCAAGGACCTGAGCCCCTCGGGCCTTAAGAGCAAGCCCGCTGGAAAGACAGAAGTAGTTGAGGGTTGCGCCTGGCTTTGCGCTCGTGCATGTGGGCTCAGCTGGCACCTGGGAGAAAACAAGCACTGAGTTGAAATACTCGGTAAGCCGCTCGGGCGCCATGTTCGAATCTCCAGCTATAATCCAGTGGCGCTGCTGCACGTTCAGCATGCTGATGTACTTGGCTAGGGGCGAGAGTATCTCCAGGTTGTCATCATGCAACTCAATTGAATCGATCAAATACATAGATATGAGAACCACGCCGTTCTCAGGACCCCAATGGATATGCGACGCCAATACTCGACCTTGTACCAACTCGGGCCCTTCTAAGCCTGGTCCAAGACTGACGCGAATGCGCTTGAGCGCCAGGACCGCGAGGCCCCCGTGCGTTCCCCCTCTGCCCGTGTCTGGCGCTGCAGCCCAACGTCCCGCGAAGCTCAAGCGGGCAGCAGCCGCTTGTGCATCTGGGAGGTGCTCTCGGTCAGCGTGGTGCTCCTGCACCAGCGTAATGGAATTGCTGCAACTGGGCATGCCGAGGGCATCCGTTAGCACCCCATGTGAAGATATATCAGCTTTGACAACGCTGCACACTGGAACTGCACCTGCTCCAGGGGCAGCCCCTGCAAGCATAGCCCAGAGTCGGCCGCCTGCAACGCGACGTGAAGGCGTTGAGAACAGGCCAGGTGGTACCCGACCCCCAACATCCGGACGACATGTTTTTCTTAGCCGCATCGAGCGCAACGCGGGGGGGGGAGACTTGGAAGGCTTGCCCACCGCTGTCGTAGAACGCCACGGCCCCAAACCACTGTAGCTGCAGGCCCACCACTGCATAACTGCTGCCATTGCAATCGCCATCCACGAAGACCACGACCCCTTCTCTGCTCGCCTAGGGCTCTCCCTGCCGACCCCGCGTGAAGGCGCGTGGCCACCGGGGCCGAGAACATTAGGGCATAGCCGCCAACACGTATCGGGGGGTGGGGGGCCCGCGAGTGAGTGTAAGGGCAGTACCTGAAACCACCCGCAATGCACGATCCTGGGGGTCGTAGCCGGCGAGGTCCACGATCCCTGCTCTGCTCGCCTGGTGCCTGCCCTGCCGACCCCATGTGAAGGCGCATGGCCACGAGGGCCGAGAACATTAGGGCATAGCCACCAATGCATATCGGGGGATGGGCAGCACGCGAGCGAGTGTGAGGGCAATAACTGCAGCCACCTGCTCGACACCAACCTGGGAGGCGTAGCCGCTCCTGATGCACACGTTCCCTTCACTGCACACCAGGTGCCTGCCCTGCCAACCCCGCGTGAAGGCGCATGGCCACTTGGGCCGAGAACATTCAGGCATAGCCACCAACACGTATGTGGGGTTTGGGCGGCAGACGAGTGAGTGTGAGGACAGTATCTGACACCACCAGCAGGCCATGTAGAAGAGGACCAGCCACGTCAGACAACCGAGCATGCAGACAGCAGGCTCACGCTGTAACCTTGCGCCGCTTGGCGTTGTCGTTGGCCGCCTCCGCCATCCGCTTGACTCTCTCACGGACTTCGGCCTCCTCTGCTGGCGGCTCAATCCCGACTGCGGTGAGGTACGAACGCAGCTCCTCGATGTCGTCGGTGTCCATGGGGACGGGGACTGCTGCAGCATCTTGCTGCTGCCCCTGTCGCACGGCATCAGATGCCTGCCCAGGCTGCTGGCCAGGTGGCGGCGTCTCCGAGGACGAGGACGCGGCCGCTGCGTGCGCAGTCGCCCTGGCCTGCAGCTCACGAAGCGCGTCGAAGCACGAGCTGACGGAGGCGGTGAACGTAGCGTCCGCCCCCAGCTCTTGCAGCAACTCGCCAAACTTATCGACTGGGAGCCCCAGCGCTGGCACCATCGTCTTGAGCGAGAAGCTGCCTGCAGCAACAATGGGCGCTTTGAGCGCCACTTGTACCCGCTGGGCCTCGAGGTCGACGATCTCCTGCTCCAGCTTGGCGAGCTCTGCAGCTGTCTCGCCGATGAGCAGCTCCAGCTTCTCCTTGTCTGCCTGCTAGCTGGCCGACTTGCCTTCCAACTCAGACTACTGGCGCTTGCACTGGTCAATGCGGGTCGTGAAGTGATGCACCTGCGACGAGAAAGGCTTGCTGGCAACAGTGCGCCCTTTGAACTCATCTCGTTCACGTACGAGCTCGTCGCTGGCCCGCACGACAGCCGCATCCTCGAGGGAACCGAAGGCCTTGAGGGTGGTAGCGATCTCGCCCAGTCCCTTCTGCTCCAGGTTGGTTGGCTCAGAAATAAGCGGCTCCTGTGTGGCTGCAGTACCTGCACCCACTGCCTGGAGCTGGGCCTTGAGACGCATGATCTCCAGGTCCTTGGCGCGGAACTCCTTCTTGGGATTGTCCTTGGGCTTCGGCTGCGGCGGCTTGGCGTGCGTGTTGGGCAGCACAGGCGCCTTGTTGCCCCCGAAAGCAACTCCCTTGGTGCACGAACACATCGAACACGAGAGTAACTCAGCCTTCTTCCACCACTTTTCTCCTGTCTTGGGGTGCACACACCATCGGCAGTGCCAAGCCTGTGCCCAAGCTCGTCTGGCGGCAGCCGCTGAACCATTGGAAGGCGGTCGTCCGCCATTGGCCATGTCACGCCTGCGACAGGAGAGGAAGACTGGGAGTCGATGCTGCGTGGCCGGGCGGCACGCGCAGCGGAGCGATGAAGAAATTGAACACTGGCCGCGGACTAGCGGTATCCGCTTGTTTCCGCTGGGAAACCAAAACCTTGAGCCAAAATGGCTACGGGGAGGAGGAGGAGGAGGAGGAGGGGGAGGAGGAGGAGGAGGAGGAGGAGGAGGAGGAGGAGGAGGAGGAGGAGACCCTGATCTGGCCTTGGGATATAATGTCTTGTCGCCAAGAGGTCCACCAACCACAGCCATTGGAATCCAATCTGCAAGGGCTGGCATCCGTAGAAGCCTGGGGTGCAGCTGAAGCAAGGCTCTTAGGGCGCCTCGGCCTCACTCCCTCTATATCAGAGATGTGTTGATGACCATCTCCCAGGGGTATCTGGACGTCCCCAACGGCCGCCGGCGGTCCTTACAAACAACAACGTTCTCAATCCTCGAACCTCGAACTCCAAACCTTGCCTCGATCCCTGGCCACTCGACTCACGATCCTCCCTGATCCTCGATGGCCCACAACGAGCATGACAGGATTCAACTAGGACACCGCCGCATCATGGCGGCATGATACCTTCCCTCCCGACTGAGCTCTTGTGTCTGCTACCGTGGATGGAAGCAATTAGCGCGACAATTAACCATAACATCGGAGCTGTGCCATTCAATGGCCGCGATTTCCAAACTGGACGCGATCGGTGGCTGCCGCTGAAGATGTAAACAGGCAAACGCGAATCGCAAGTGTAGTTTCTTCAGCCTGAGGTCGTCGTGGCCTGGGCCGCGCTCAATCTTTTTGAGCGGCTGATTTCCAAAGTTGTCATTTGGTTTCGCGTTAATCTCACCAGCCCTCTGGGCGCAGGTGGTCTAACGATGGCTGTCTTTCCTCTTCCACAAACCCCTCTTCCCCGTCGGGGTGGGGTTTATCACTGTTCCCTTTTAATAAACACCCCCTCCCCCAGGCGACTGGGGGCCAACCCGAGTCCATGCCAACACCCCCCCACCATCCTTTGTAAAAAACAATACAAAACACACTTTGCCTCCAAATTCTGAACATGCGCAGCCAACCCGATGAGGCCCCCCCCACCATCCCTGTCAAAAAACAATCCAGAGTACACTTGGCGGCGGCGGCGGCGGCTGCGGCGGCTGCGGCAGCGGCGGCGGCGGCGGCTGCGGCGGCTGCGGCGGCGGCGGCGGCGGGGGCGGGGGCGGGGGCGGCGGCGGCGGCTGCGGCGGCGGCGGGCGGCGGCGGTGCGGCGGCTGCGCGGCGGTTAGGCAGCGGGGGGCGGCGGCGGCGGCGGCGGCGGGCGGCGGCGGCGGGCAGCGGCGGCGGCGGCGGCGGCGGCGGCGGCGGATTGGCCCCCAGTAGCTGCCCATCCAGAGACGACAGCTGAATATGCTGAGGCTCGGGCCAGACTCATGTGCTACGTATGTGCTGGGAGGGCGGGTGGGAGTGAGCGAGACGGACGGCTTGCGGGCGGGGAGGGGGTAAATTGACCCCTCCCCCTAACCCCCTCCCCTGGACCAGGACGGGAGCGATCGGTTGGCCTTCTCGGCCCCTGGGAGGGCCAATCTTTGACACCCCTCACGAGGATCGCGGCCCCCGAGGGGGGGGCCTCGATCTGGACCCTCCCTCCTTTGATAGATAACCTCGAAGATGGCCCCAACAGGCGCTCCAGGGCTTCCAAAAGAGCCCCAAGAGAGCCCCACGAGGGCTCCAAGAGGGTCCCAAGAGGGCCCCAAGAGGCACCCGAGAGGTCTCCGAGAGGCCCCCGAGCGGCCTCAGAGAGCCCAGAAATGACCCCCAAGATGGTTCAGATAGCCCAGGCTGGCTCAAGATAGCTCCCAATATGCTCCAAACTGCCCTGAGACCGCTCCAAGAGCGCTCCAAGAGAGTCCGAAGAAATAGTTTGCCAGCTCGTGAGGGGGGAGCTGAATTGGGGACCCCCCCATCCTGTAATCGATGGCCTCCAAGATGATCCCAAGCAGCCTTCCAGGGTTACCAAGAGGGTTCCAAGAGGGCCCCCCAAACTCCCAGAGAGCATCAACACCAACAGCAGCCGCAAGAATACCTCTAGATGGTTCCATGACTCCTCGTCCGTGTCGTCATCATCCTGGTCCTCGTCGTCCTCGTCCTCGTCCTCATCCGTGTCCTCGTCCTCCTCCTCCTCTTCCTCCTCTTCCCCTTGCCCCCGCGCGGCGCCCAGGGATGGCCAGAAGAGGCCTTCCAAGGCCACCCCCTTGTTCGCTTTGTTTCCCTGGATGTGCCTCTTCGTCCTTTTTCCCGTCAGTTCTGAAGGGCAGGGTTTCTGAATGGGTTGGTGGGGATACTTTTCCGTTCGCGGGCTCGAAAAGCAAGTCGAAAGCCGAGCAAAGCTAGGGCGGGCCGCGCCGAAGAAACACAGAAGAACAGGACGGAGCAACGCCCGGTTCAGACGCGGGCTCAGCGTCCAACAAAACGTAAGAACTGGCACGCCGGCGCGATGACCATGACGAACAGGGAATCCGAACGCGCCACACTTGCTCAGGACGGCGGTGACCAGGAGAGACGAGCAGGCGGCCAACCATGCGCCCCAGGAAACTTGCCGGCTGGTGGGGATACTTTTTGGTACGTGGGCGCGCGAAACGGGTCGAACGCCAGGCTATCAGGGGCAGGCTATGCCACCAGGTGCGGAAACATAGTGACGAGCAAAGCCTGGGGCGGAGCGGAGCTCAAACGAACAAGTCGCTGCTAGTGGGGATATTTTTTGTCCGCGAACGCAAGCGGAAGGGCCGCGCGCGGTCCAAGGCTACAGCTAACAAGCAGGAGCCTAAATAGCACGCGGGAGCAAGACAAATAAAGACAACAAAAGGGCAGCGGGAGAAGAGACAAGCCGGGGCGGGCCGCGCGGCGCTCACGGAAGGGGTGCCGTCGGAAGCTGGCAACCGCCAGGGGGTGCGCGCCAAAGTGGCGGGTAATTAGCTGGCAGAGTGGTGTCACGTGGTGACTGCGGCGTGGGGCAACCCCGCGGGGGATAGCGGAAGCCGCGGGCGCCTGCGCCTGTCCGAGGGGCAGCGCGCGGGGGCTGAGCGCGGCAAGGGCCACGCATCCCTGCAAGGTGAACGAGCCTTCTGCGCGTCGGAAGCAGCCACTGTGGGTGGCGGCGGAACGAGCGGGTGGCGACGATCGAACAGCAGTTCGCGCCGTGGGACAAGCACGTCGTAAGCAGACTGAAGGCAATCAGACGCCAGTGAAATGGCCAGCTTGCATGCGGGCGCTCGACGGACGGGAGTCCGGATCGCCGAAACCAGCAGGGCGACTGAGGCGTCGGATCCCGCCTCGGGATCAGGGGGGAAGAGGGCAGCGGAGCGATGCCGAGGGTGGCCAGGCGGGCAAGCCGAAGAGAGAGGGCCCAGGGGCGCTCCTTCGTGCCGAGCAGCGGCGCGCCTGGACCAGGGGGCAGCTCGCAGTGGTGGCAAACCGCGGCATTTTGTTTGTTTGTTTGTTTGTTTGTTTGATTGATTGATTGATTGGTTGTTGTTGTTGTTGTTGTTGTTGTTGTTGTTGTTGTTGTTGTTTTTGCTTTGATTTTTCTCTTTCTTCCCCCCGCCGGGCATCCCGCTGGGCGGCGCCGACCCCGGTGGCGACCGCCCTCGCAACTCGCCGTCGTTTTTTTGCCCCCCCCCCCCCCCCCCGCCTGGCATCTCGCTGAGCAGCGCCAGTGCCGGTGGCGACCGCCCTCGTAAATCGTCGTCGGGTCGGAAGGGGCAGCGGTTGGGCTCGCCCTCCTCGCGCGCGCACGCGCTCTCGAAGAGCAGTGTTTTGGCCAGCTGCTACTGGCCGCCCTTCTCGCGCGTGAGGTTGGCCACCGACGACGCCGATGAGATCTCTCTGAGCAGCGGTCAGACCTGCAGCCGCTGCCCGCCCTTCTCGCGCGTGGGGGTGGGCTCCAGCGCCGCCGACATTTCGCTGGGCAGTGCCTGGGCCGGCTGCCGCTGCCCGCCCTTCTCGCGCGCGAGGCCGGCCGCCAGCGTCGCCGCCAACATCTCGCTGAGCAGCGCCTGGGCCGGCTGCCGCTGCCCGCCCTTCTCGCGCGTGGGGTGCGGCTCCAGCGCCGCCGCCCGCATCTCGCTGAGCAGTACCTGGGCCAGCTGCCGCTGCCCGCCCTTCTCGCGCGTGAGGTTGGCCACCAGCATCGCCGCCAACATCTCGCTGAGCAATGCCTGGGCCGGCGGCCACTGCCCGCCCTTCTCGCGCGTGAGGCTAGCCACCAGCATCGCCGCCAGTATCTCGCAGCGCAGAGCCCGGGCCAGCTGCCGCTGCCCGCCCTTCTCGCAAGTGGGGCTGGCCACCAGCGTCGCCGCCAACATCTCGCTGAGCAGTGCCTGGGCCAGCTGCCACTGCCCGCCCTTCTCGCGCGGGGGGCTGGGCTGCAGCATCGCCGCTAACATCTTGCTGAGCAGTGCCTGGGCTGGCTGCCGCTGCGCGCCCTGCCCGCGCGTGAGGTTGGCCGCCAGCGTCGTCGCCAACATCTCGCTGAGCAGTGCCTGGGCCCGCTGCCGCTGCCCGCCCTCTCTGCGCGCGTGTAGGTTGGGCTCCGACATCGCCGCCAACATTTCGCTGAGCTGTGCCTGGGCCGGCTGCCGCTGCCCGCCCTTCTCGCGCGTGGGGTTGGTCGCGCGCGTCGTTGCGCACATCTCGCTGACCAGTGCCTGGGCCGGCTGCCACTGCCCGCCCTTCTCGCGCGCGAGTTTGGGCTCCAGCGTCGCCGCCGACATCGGGCTGGGCAGCGGTCAGGCTGGCGGCCACTGCCCGCCCTTTTCGGACGTGAGGGTGGGCTCCAACGTCGCCGCCAACATCTCGCTGAGCGGTGCCTGGGCCGGCTGCCGCTGCGCGCGCTTGTCGCCGCCAACATCTCGCTGTGCAGTGCCTGCGCCGGCTGCCGCTGCCCGCCCTTCTCGCTCGTGACTGGGGGCCAGCGCTGCCGCCAACATCTCGCCGAGCAGAGCCTGGGCCGGCAGCCGCGGCCCGCCCTTCTCGCGCGTGAGGTTGGACTCCAGCATCGCCGCCAACATCTCGCTGAGCAATGCCTGGGCCGGCTGCCGCTGCGCGCCCTCCTCGCGCGCGAGTTCGGGCTCCAGCGTCGCCGCCGACATCTGGCTGCGCAGAGCCTGGGCCAGCTGCCGCTGCCCACCCTTCTCGCGCGTGAGGCTGGCCACCAGCGTCGCCGCCGACTTCTTGCTGAGTAGCGCCTGGGCCGGCAGCCGCTGCCCGCCCTTCTCGCGCGTGGGGCTGGCCGCCAGCGTCGCCGCCAACGCTGGGCAGCGCCAGGGCCGGCTGCCACTGCCCGCCCTTCTCGCGCGTGAGGCTTGGCTGCAGCGTCGCCACCGACATCTCGCGGAGCAGATCCTGGGCCGGCTGCCGCTGCCCGCCCTCCTAGCATGCGAGGTTGGCCACCGGCGTCGTCGCCGACATCTCGCTGAGCAGTGCCTCGGCTGGCTGCGACTGCCCGCCCTTCTCGCGTGTGGGGCTGGGCCGCAGCGTCGCCGGCGACGTCTCCATGTGCAGCGGTCGGGCTGGCAGCCGCTGCCCGCCCTTCTCGCGCGCGAGGCTGGGCTCCAGCATCGCCGCCAACATCTGGCTGAGCAGCGCCCGGGCCAGCTGCCACTGCCCGCCCATCTCGCGTGCGAGGCTCGCCGCCCGCATTTCGCTGAGCAGTGCTTGGGCCGGCTGCTGCTGCCCGCCCTTCTCGCGCGCGCCGCTGGGCACCGGCCCCGCTCCCAACGCCTCGCAGAGCAGCGCCAGGGCCGGCTGGTAGCCGCCGCTGGCCGAATCCACCCCTCCTCGCTCCTCCTGGCCCTCCCTCTCCACCTCCGCCAGTGCCCTCCCGCCTCGCTCCCGCGGCTCCTCCAAGCGTCGTCGTGCCGCCGCTGCCGTCGTCCCGCCTAACCTCCACTCTGCTGCCGCTGCCGTCCCCTCCCATTCCTCCCAGAGGCCCTCCATGGCTGCAACTGCCGCCGCGGTCTCCTCCATCTCTTCCCGCCGCCATGCCCGCGCCCCCTCCCCCTTCGATGCCGCCGCTGCCGTCCCTGCTCACTCTGCCACTGCCGTCGCTCCTCGCATGCGTGCCATCCGCTGTGCTGCCGCTGCCGTTCCTCCCTGCTGCCGCGTTGCCGCTGCTGCCGTGGCTCCCTGCCTGGCCCGGCACGCTGCCGCAGCCGACGCCCCGAACATCCACTGCCCGCCCTCCTCGCGCAGATGGCTGCAGCACTCGCAATACTTGGCGAAGGAAAATATCGAGGGCCCTGGCCTGCTGCTCGCGAGCCCGCAGCAGGCCGAAACGCATGCCGACGTCGAAGGTCCGAACGCGAGCGTCGCATGCCAAGGGGCCCTCGCCGCGCGGGCCGAGATACTTAGCCGGAAACCATCGAACTGGCGCCCGGCGCGCTGTCGGCCAGGTCTGGCGCTGCAGGTGCTCCAGCGGGGGGATCGCGGCGGCGGCCGGGTCGGTCTCCTGCGCCGCGGCTGCGCCAGGTGCAACGTCGCCGCCCCCGTGCCGGCGACGACGCCGAACACCCGCGCCTCGGACAAGTGGCGGCGCGTTCTCGTCGCGTTGAGGGCGAGCGCCCGAGGGTGAGGCCTGCGTGAAAGGATGCCAAAGAGAAAGCAAGCGGCCCTTGAACCAAAATGGCTACGGGCTGGCGGGGGATACTTTTTTTTGGTTCGCAAGCGTGGCGGAAGAGCCGCGCGCCGTTAGAAAGTCGCAAAGCAGCATGCCGCGATCTAAATTAGGCCGCGCGCGCACCGGCGAACAAACCTGGTCGGGGTACTTTTTTTTGGTCGCGGCCACGAGACAAGGGTCAGGCGGCGAAAGCAAAGTCCGGGGCGCGAGCGAAGCTAGTTAGCTACAACAGGCACAGGTCGGCCGGCCCACTCACGCAGCAGCCGCGAAGCCTGGTCGGGATACTTTTTTTTGGTCGCGGCCACGAGGCGACGGTCAGGCGGCGAAAGCAAAGTCCGGGACGCGAACTAGGCGAATTAGCTAAGACAGGCGCGGCCGGCCGGCCCACTCGGACAGCCTGGTCGGGATGCTTTTTTGATCGGCGGCTCCAAAGACGATTCCAGAGAGCGGGTCGTGTCGAGCATGGGGCAGCACGCAAGATAATTGCCAGCGGGCCAAAGCCGACGCCGGAGTACACATGTGCAGAGAGCGGGCCGAACCGAGCATGGAACAGCGCGCAAGATAATTGCCAGCGGGCCAAAAGCCCACGCCGGAGTGCACATGGGGCCGGACCTAGCAAGAGCCAGCGCGCAAGATAATAGCCCGCGGGCCAAAAGCCGACGCCGGAGTGCACAAGCGCCAAAGAGAGCTGCGTGAGGCCAAGCGAGATAATTACCAGCGGGCCAAAAGCCAACGCCGGGATGCACATGCAAGGGGAGAAACCAAAGAGGCCCAGCAACGCCAGACGGCGAGCAGGTAAAACCAGCTGGCCAAAAGCCGACGCCGGAAACCTGCGGGGGAGAAATTAACCGCATGCCGACGACCCGGCACGCGGTGAAAGCGTTGCTTGAACCAGGAACCCTCACTCACGGAGCAACTAAGGCTCATGAACAGCTGCACGCAACCAGTAAGTTGAAGCACCACTGAACACGGTCGTCAGACGAAGTGCGTCGAGGGGGGCGTGGGCCTTCCCGCCGACAGCAAAAGGCTGAGGTGAGCCCGGGCGGGCAAAGACCATGTCCGAGAACGGTTCACGCGATGAAGCCGTCGAAGGCGCCTGCGGCAGGGGGGTGCCACAGGGCAGTGCCGACGTGTAAAGAATTTCCTCCATCCACGGTGCCACTAGGATCTCCGACCCCCTTTCTCAGCTCGATCCTCGTTCCTCCCTCGATCCCTGGCCCCTGGACGACCCCCGATCCTTCCTTGGTCCTTCGCTGTTCTCCCCGATGCTCGATCTTCCCCGATCCTCCCTGGTCCCCCAATCCTCCCGCGTCCGATCCTGCCCGACCCTCGGTCCTCTCTGATCCCCGATCCTGCCCGATCCTCGCTACTCCGCCCTGATCTTCAATCCTCCCCGATCCTCGATACATCTCAACCCTCAGCCATTTGTTGAATGGGTTTCGCAAGCTGTCCGCCGCCTCAAGCGGTGTGCGGAACGCAGCAGAGCCACAGGGAAAGCGTGGCATCGACAGTGCAGCTCCGCACGCGTGTCACATGCTCCGGCGAGCAAGAACACAACACAACCCCAGAACGGCCAGGCATGGACAGTGTAACTCAGCATCAACACAAAGGCCGGGAGAGCCCCTGCGCCGCCACCCTCATCCTCGTCGTCGGCGTCGCGGTCGTTGCCGACGACGCCGACGCCGACGCCGACGCCGCCGCCGTCGGCGACGAGACCGCCCCTGCGCTCGCCGCCGCGCCGCGGCGGGGCGCCTCCAGCGGCCGCGCCCGCCTCCCCGGCGGGCGCGGCGCCGTCCAGCGGTGCGCCAGCCGCGTCCTCGGGGGCCGTCTCCTCGAGGGCTGGGTGCCGGGGACAGCGGCGGAGGCCCACACAAGGAGGGCGGATGATGATGATGATGATGATGATGATGATGATGATGATGATGATGATGATGATGATGATGATGATGATGATGATGATGATGATGATGTTGATGATG